>OX451739.1:397872249-398349749 GCA_948472305.1 Vicia faba
GAAAAGTTTTCAGAGATTAAAACTCTGGCTGGGAGTCATCATGTGAGTAGGATCTTGGGGAGATTTGTCACTGCTCCTAGTAGCAATTGTTTGTGGCACTGCCAGGAATTAATTGACTGTATGTGACCTTTTGTTAGGATTTGCGTTCACCCCACGTGATGGAGACCTGCCCCTGGTATATTCAGCATTTCTTGAGAAATTTCTTGGGATCTTGACTGGACTGCCCCAGGTGTGCTGGATAGTGACATGTCATGCCCCCTTGTTGATAGGAGATTTTTCATTGGAAGTGTCATCCCACTTGAAGTGATTTTGTTCACTGAGAGAGCTTTCGTTCACTGGATATTCGTTGTGTGAATTTCTCCGCTGTCAAACAAATAGCCATATGCAAACAACAATATTCAAATAATGCAAAGTTTATGCTTGTCTTGAAATTTTGAAAATGCGTTAAAGAAGTTTTGTAAGAAAATTCAAACTCAGGATTTAGAGTAAAGCCTTACAGGAGTCAGGATACCTTTTGTAACAGTATGCTTTTGAACTAACCCATGCTTCAATTAGGACTTTTGAAGGGTTGTAGCGTGGCTTGGTTCATGATCTAAGAAACAAAGGATAAAGTCTCAAAGTGTATTTGTACCCACTCGCTCTTCGTGATGTTCTTCAGTCCTAAACTCAGTTAATTGTGTGTTTGAACTCCAATTGAGTCTGGAATGACATTTTAGTGATGGTTCAGACAAGTTTAGTTTATCGGAAGGCAGTCATTTTTGCAACATTTTTCATGTTGTCAAGGATTTGTAGTGTCCTCTTTATTTTGATTTGTTATCCCTAATTTTGCCTGACTATTCTTATGGTCAGCGGGATGCCCCAATTTTTCTTATGTCTCCTTTGTAGGTTTTGACTTAGCGGGCTTTTCTCATGGGGGGTCTCGAACCCAAGACCTTTCCTCCAAACACCAACGCCTTAACCACTGCTCCAATCGACCCTTCATGTATTATGGCACCTTTATTAGTATAAAAGGCTAAAATGGTTGAGTGATTGGGCCAGCAGCCCAATGGGCTAACCCGGTTTGGACTAAAGAGAGAAAGGGTTCGAAACCCTAGTGAAAAAAAGGAAGAGGCGCGACGCTGTGTTATTGGAAAAAACAAAATCAGCTTAATTATTATTATTATTATGTTTTAAAAAACAGACTAACAAGGAAAAGTAAAAAAACAAGAAAACAACAATCCTCTTTCTTCCGTACCATCATCACCTTCATCCTCTAACCGTTCCATCAACATTCTTCTTCTCTCGTTCACCATCATCAACGATCACCTTCCCTTAATCCCCTGAACCCTCTGTATGATTCTTCAACATAACCTGCATCATCAATGTAGCAACTCTCGCTAATGGTTCAACTGTATCACCCTTCAAGATTCTTAAATCCTCACCGAAGCAGCAACAAATAACCAAACAACAATTCAACGTTCTGGTAGGTAAGTGATTGTTTGAGTATATTATGTTTAGAACTGTTGATTTCATCTTCGAGTTAAAACTTTATCGTGTTTTAGATCTGAAATGGTGTGTTGAGTGCGAAACCATTTGAGAGTGATGCGACGGCTCGATGAAGGCGCAAACAGTTGCATTGGCCAAGGGTGATGGAAGAAAGGAAAATGTGACTGAAGGTGATTCTAAACGTGTTCGCAAACTGCTTTTATCGATGAAGTCAGTGTCTCCGTAAGTCGTCTTCTTCTTTTTCACCTAATTTGTTACAGATTCTTTATTGTGTTTATTCTAAATGATGCTTTAATGTTACAGTTCGAGAGATCGAGGTGGTTGTTTCGGGAGGGAAAATCGAAAATTCATAGAGGGATGTGTAATGGTGATAAACAGTAATGTTCAGAGAATGCAAGATGAATAGTTGAACGGTGAGTTGAAGCCGTGAAGGAGTTGTTGGACACGGAGGAAGGAGGAGAGAGAGAGTTTGAAGAGGTAGGTTATATTTTTTAGGGTTTACTGTATTACTTACTATGTGTTTTTTCTAACATGGTTCTTTTGATAATGACAGTAAAAACAAAACAAGTAGCATGTTTATGAGGCAGGAAAGGGAGACTTACAGAGGTTGTTGATTGTTGTTACAGTGACTCCGCGCTTTCTTTGACAGGGAAGTAGATTTCTGTGAACCTTTGTTGGACTTTCCATATTTCTGAATAGGCACTTTTCTGAAGGGTTATGGTTTGAAGGAAATGATTACAAAAAAATTGGAATTTCTTTGATGCTTGGCCTTTTACAAAACTGTTATATATGTAGCTTGGTTGCTGTAAAAATGGTTTGTTATTTTTTCTTTTCTCTTCTGATAGCAGCCCAAAACCATGAAATTTTGTTGTGCTACTGTCTTCTTATATTAACATGAGGAAACAACTTTTGGGGGGGGGGGGGGGGGGGGGGGGAAGGATATGGATTTTTGAACAGAATTGTTATGCTGCTTTGCTCCTTTTTGCTGCAGTTCTTTTATTTGCTAATTTTATGCAATTGCTGGACTATTTTCTTGGTATAGGTTTGGGCAGTAATGCAGTCTGCTTTTCTTGATAGTATTTTGTTTTCTTATGTTTTGCTTTGTTTACAGTAATGCAGGCTGGTTTTCTCTCTCTTTTTTGACAGTGTTTTTCTTTGTGAACCAAAAAGAAAAAATATATTTTTGTGATTTGCAATGAAAATATTTCTTTGGGCCAATGATTAGAAATTGATTGGAAAAGATAAATGACACCTTTGTTGGGCTTTAGCAAATGATTTAATGGTGAATTCCCTAAACCGCACACTGATTCTTTGAGCAAACCCTAATGATGAGAAGAAAAATTCTTAACCATTAGTTCTTGAATTTTCACATGTTAACTAATTTTTATTTTCTTGTTTCATGGGCACGAGGGTTGGATAGAAAGCAAGGTTGAAAGGCGAAGGAGCCATGGCGAGGAGTGGGTGATTTTCTTGAAGATGAAGCAAGAGAAAATTGAAGAAGAAATATTTCTTTTTTTTGTAAACAAAACATTTGTAGTTTGTATTGTAACTTGTAACTTTGTAACATAAATTGATGGAACTTGAAGTTTGTAAATCTCTTGTAGTAATGTAACAACTTTGAATGATTTGCGAGATAGAAATTCAAAATTTCCTCGTGTAAACTCATTTGTCTCAAAAACTTGAAGGAAATTGACATATTAGTGAATCAACGCAATTTTGAACATGTATTGAGTGAAGTTTGTTTGATAATATTGAATATGTTTTGGACATTGTATACCCTCTTGATTCCACAAAACTTGCACTCAAAATGGAACCCGCATGCCATGCTCGATTCAAATGGAACATCATTGCCAAACCTGAATTCAATCTCTTGATGATAAAACAATATGCTTTAAGAATATTCATCAATCTTGTAAAAATTAACGACTTCAACATGAGAATCATATTCCTGAGAAAGCAATTGTCGTATGAATTGAAATTAGGAGTTAAGAACATTCGAAATCAAGCAAATGACCTGTGCAAAATAATCGTCTCAAAATCTTGAAAATTGAGGAAATTACGATTCTTGGAAGTTAGGCAACAATTATTTAAGATTAGGTCAAAAATCCAGAAAGCGGCCTCTAAAGTATTCGAATTTTTGATGATCTTTCGCACATAATCGGCTCTTGACTTTTATAGAGAAGTTGGAGATGATGTCAAGAAGAGTCATACGCAAAAATAACTATTAAAAAATATCGATTAATGAAGAAGTTACAATCGTTTGAACTGGATCTCGCAAAGGTCGACTTTTGGGTCAATGGAGTCATTTTCAGTCATTTAAACCATTGACTGAGCAAACTTGCAATGCGAGGTTTGAAACTTTGCACGAACATCCTTGAGGAGACATGAAGATCTATGAAGACCATTTGAAACCTTGGAGACTCAATTTTCTTTAGGAAATAACAAACCCTAATTGTTGACTTACTGCCTAGGAAGAGAATCTGTCTGATCAACTTTTGAGCCAAATTGAGTATTCGAGAAACCCTAGGATAGTATCTTGCATGAAAAATGGGAGGGCAAATTTTGGGGTACAACAAGCTTGAAAGCAGACTAAAAGCTATGGAGATCCAAGTTATGCCTGGCTTGGACTTAGGAGACATGGGTTTGATCTCTGGAGTGGTCATCCCACCAAAGGTCAAAATCTATACCTTTGCCACGTATGATGGGGTCTCTTGTCCTAAGATGCATCTGAAGTCTTATGTCCGTAAGATTCAACCATACACAACTGATCAGAAGCTCTAGATCCATTTCTTCCAAGAGAGCTTAGATGGGACGCAACTTGAGTGGTTCTATTAATTGGAGAGTTCCCACATTCACACTTGGAAAGATCTAGCTGCTGCTTTCTACAAGCAGTACCAATACAACGCTGATCTTGCACCAACTCGTGTGCAGTTGCAGAATATGACCATGCGCTCCAACGAGGGATTCAAAGAATATGCCCAAAAGTGGAGAGACCTGGCTGGCAGGGTGCAGCCACCTTTAACTGACAGGGAGCTGATTGACATCTTTATGGGAACTTTGACGGGACCTTTCTTCAATCACCTAATCGGAAGCTCCTCAGTTGGGTTCACCGAAATAATACTAAGTGGCAAAAGGGTCGAAGCTGGCATAAAAAGCGGTAAAATGCAATGGGGTGCATCTTCGAGTGCAGGGAAACAACCTTTCATTGGGAAGAAGGAGTCTGATGCTGCATATAGTCAAAAAGGTTGTAACCAGGGTAACCACGACCAGCACGTGGGGGCAGTTTTGATCTCCAATCCTGCATCGGTGCAACAACGGTAATAAGGGCATTAACATAAGGAGGTCGCGCCTAAAAGACAATTCACTAAGATCAACATGCAACCAGCTCAAGCGCTACAACACATGTTGAAAGCAGAGTTGGTTACGTTAAAGGCTCCTCTCCGGAACCCCAACACTTCTGCTCCTACCTATCATCCCAATGAAAGGTGTGCATACCATTCTGATAGTCCTGGACACGACACGAACATATGTTGGGCTCTGAAGAACAAGATCCAAGACATGATTGATGCCAAGGAGATTGAGTTCGACCCTCCAGGGGCTCCTAACGTGATCACTGCTCCTATGCCAAATCATTGAGAGCGTCTTGTTCATTTTGAACTTTCAATTGTAATCTCCTTTGTTGTTCAAACACTTATCCATTAATATTAAACTTTGTTTCATTAATGCATTGCATATGTTTGTCTTGATTTAATCTATTTGTTTTCATTATATTTAAACTATGCGTTTTACTCCCTTTACGATATTCAACTCTTGTTTTAAAAGTTGCAAGCCTTTAGAGGGAGGATGACGAAAACAATGCCATAATCTCATACAATATGCTTTTGGACAGACCTTGCTGATGATGTATAAGCGTTATTTTAATTCCTAAATACTGGAGTTATAAGGAGGATAATCCCTAGTCAACCCCTTCGAGCCAAAGAAGTAGGAGTTTTCTTTTCCACACAAACTAAAACCTTTAATCAAAACCTAGGGCAGGGTAGTTTCTCAGTTAATTCAAACGCGCGTTCAGTCACAAACTTCCATTTCATATATAACGAATGACGTCAAAAACATTCCTCTGGAATCAAAAAACGACGATGGTTCCTTATCACATAGGCAGTCGTTATCTCTCAAAAAAGAAAGGCCCACTAAGTCAAAACCTACGAAGGAGACTTAGGACAAAGAAAAAACTGGGGCATCTCGCTGACCGTAACGAGAACAGTCAGGAAAAATCAGGGATAATAAAAGAGGTCACTATAAATCCTCGACAACATGAAAAATGTTGCAAAAATGACTGCCTTCCGACAAACTTAGCTTGTCTGAACCATCACCAAAGCGTCATTCCAGACTCAATTGGAGTCCAAACGTACGATTAACTGAGTTTAGGACTGAAGAACATCACGAAGAATGGGCGGTACAAATACACTTTGAGCCTTATACTTTGTTTCTTAAACAGTGAACCAAGCCACGCTATAACCCTTCAAAAGTCCTAATTGAAGTAGGGGTTAGTTCGAAAGCATAATGTTACAAAAGGTGTCCTGACTCCTGTAAGGCTTTACTCCAAATCCTGAGTTGAATTTTCTTACAAAAATTCTTTTATATGCTAAAACTCACTTTCAAAACTTCAAGACAAGCATAAACTTTGCATTATTTAAATATCGTTGTTTGCATATGGCTAATTGTTTGACAGCGAAGAAACTCACACGACGAATATCCAGTGAACAAAAACCCTCTCAATGAACAAAATCACCTCAAGTGGGAAGACACTTCCAATAACAGATCTCCTATAAGCAAGGAGGCATTACATGTCACTATCCAACACATATGGGGCAGTCCAGTCAAGATTCCAAGAAATCTCTCAAGAAATGCTGAATAACCAGTGGTCGGTCTGTATTTGAATCACTTGGGGCACTAAACGTGAATTCCAACACAAATTACGTACGGTTAGGCAAACATTTTTCTGGAAATTCTACAAGACTTGTTACTTGGACCAGTGAAAAATACCTCACAAAATCCTTTTCATAGGGTGATCCCCAGCCAGAGTTTCAATCTCTGAAAACCTTCTTCCTAGCTGAGTTGGTCTCAAAAGGAATCCTCGAGGAGTTTTGCCAAAAGAAAATTACCTCCCAGCAGATTGGTAACCGGGTTTATCTCCCCAACAAACTACATATTCCCCAGCTTGAATTTGCCTCTCCGACTACTACAAGTCAAGGGACCACAAACCCTCTTCCCCAATAGACTTTTCTACAATCCCCAGTGAGCTGCTGTAAAACCTGGGAAAACAACCAAATGGCCGTCAATTCCCAGCAAGTCGTTATGAAGCCTAGAATCCGACCAAATAACAACTAACTTTCAAGAGATAACTCCCCAGTAGAGCATTGAACGGCTAAGACTCCTGAAATAGTTTCCCCAAGCAGGAACCAACACCCCCATAGAGTTTTCTTCTCAAGCAAAGTCAATTTCCCCAACAGAGTTCTCCTCAAACAACAAAACAAGAATCCCCAGCGGAAAAATATAAAAAACAAGGTCTGGAAAGGTGTGCATACTCTTCATCCCCAACGGCCATCCGGGATTCAGCTTCCCAAAACTCCCCAACACTTGTCAAGGATTTATTTTCCAAGACAAAATTACATTCCAACAAAATTTCATGCATCATATTTACATACATGATAAATGCACGCAGCATAATCTCATTTATTTGGAGAAACATCATTATGCCATGCATTTCATACATCATGACATTGCATAAGGCTAACTCTTTACCTTTTCAGGAAGGACCAAACAACAGATAATCATCGTCAACAATTTTCAGCAGTTCCAGATTAATACCTGTAACAAGACAGGACAACTATCTGTGGATGACCGATTATAGATTAGTACCTATAACAGGCCAGGAAAACTATCTTTCTTTCTAAAGTCAAAGGTCAATTCCTGAAACAAGCCAGGGAAATTATCTACACGACCAGCTGAAGCAATCCTACACGGGCTTCTTCTCATACACTCTTCTAGAAACAATTCAGATGCGATCCAAATATGGCTGACATTATGATACTTACTCCAGATTCCTTCTAGAAACAATTTAGATGCGATCCAGATATGGATGACACTCTGATACTTAGTCCAGATTCCTTCTAGAAACAGTTCAGATGCGATCCAGATATGGCTGACATTCTGATACTTACTTCAGATTCCTTCTAGAAACAGTTCAAATGCGATCCAGATATGGCAGACATTCTGATACTTACTCCAGATTCCTTCTACAAACAATTCAGATGCGATCCAGATATGGCTGACATTCTGATACTTACTCCAGATTCCTTTTAGAAACAGTTCAGATGCGATCCATATATGGCTGACATTTTGATACTTACTCCAGATTCCTTCTAGAAACAGTTCAGATACGATACAAATATGGCTGACATTTTGATACTTACTCTAGATTCCTTCTAGAAACAGTTCAGATGCGATCCAGATATGGCTGACATTCTGATACTTACTCCAGATTCCTTCTAGAAATAGTTCAGATGTGATCCAGATATGGCTGACATTCTGATACTTACTCCATATTCCTTCTAGAAACAGTTCAGATGCGATCCAGATATGGCTGACATTCTGATACTTACTCCAGATTCCTTCTAGAAACAATTCAGATGCGATCCAGATATGGCTGACATTCTGATACTTACTCCAGATTCCTTCTAGAAATAGTTCAGATGCGATCCAGATATGGCTAACATTCTGATACTTACTCCAGATTCCTTCTAGAAACAGTTCATATGAAATCCAGATACGGTTGACATTCTGATACTTATTCCAGCATTTTTCAAATACAATTCAGATATGATCCAGACACAAATGTCATTCTGCTACTCATCCATCATACCTCTCAAATACAGTCCAGATATGATCCAGACACGGATGTCATTCTGACACTCATTCAGTACATCCTTCAAATACGAGTCAGATACAATCCATTTATAGATATTATTCTAGTACTCATCCCACTACATCCACTGTTTAAGTATAAATCAACCAGCGATTTATTCTGATATTTCTTCCATTTTTGCCAACAATCACTTTCGATGGCATCTATAAGCCCATCTCCAACAAATTTCCATCATTTCTCCAAGTGGCATCTTTAAGCCCATTCCCTACACAATTAACCACCACATTATCGAGCGCAAATTTCTGGGCACTTTAAGTGTTCAAGCATCTTCCACCTTCAAGTCACGAATGACGGGCTCACCAATCTAAATCTTCAGGTTTAAGAAGATTGAACATGGGCAGTTATTGTACCCCAAAATTTGCCCTCTCATTTCTCAAGGATTTTCTCACAAGATCTTCCATGACTCAAGTCTACAGTACTGATACATCAATTTAGGTTTGGAATTGGCATAAGGGCAAATGGTCAAATGCACACTGAAAAAAGTCAAACTTTGACTTTTTATTCAAAATTAAGTTTCAAGAATCACATTTCATCAACGCATGTTAGAATATGAAGTTGGTTCACCAAGAAAATCAAAAGTCAAAATTTTCTTTGGAAAAGTCAAAGTTTTAAACACTTAGAAACTTTTCTAAGTGTTAAGAAAGTATGATAAGTTCAGAACTTCTGGCCAGATTTTCATCATGATGCAAGATGATTCAGGGAGAACTTATGACACAAGAGTTGTAGATCTCAATGAGATCTAAAACATTACAGAACAAAGATTCTCCTAGAAATGCTGGGATTTCAAGCTATAAATCTTTGAAGACACGTCCATGAAACTAAAACACTTTATAAATTCTGAGTATTTCCAAGTCAGAATTTGAGTAGAACTTCTAGGCCAGTTTTCACGTAGGTACAATTAGAGTTTGCAAAGGTGATTCAAAGAAGGGTTACAAATAATGTTAAAAGCTTTCTGAAAATTCTGAGAACCCCTTCAGATCATGCTAGAGCAGGAAGAATCAAAGATCATAATTTGGATAATTGTTTCTTAATTTAAGTTACGTTTATGCTGAACTTCTGATCCAGTTTCAAGCTATGCTGCATAATATCATGTTGAAGGCTTTATTGCTTGTTAAATCTCATCATCATTTAATGCTTACACCAACTTTTGAGTCTTCATCCCAATGTTTAAGCCTTTATCCAAAAGATCTTCCCACGTGTGGCATGAAAGTACCATTGTTGTCCTTGAAAAGCAAACTTTTGTACAAAGTTTATTTTGAGCCCATGCTTCACTTTGCTTCTGAGTATACTTCTCCACAAACCATGCCTACAAACTCAGATTAGGTGTGCTTAAAGCTGCTAACCACTCTACTTCGCCTTGAAACATGCTTGTCTAAACTTGCTTCAAAAACAAGTCAATGATTCACAACACACGATGGTTGTACTCCTGATTTCTCCAAGCTTCTAAATCTTTTGCCTATAAATTAAACATCATTTGCAAACATCAAAGGGGGTGGAGATTGAGGAAAAAAGCCCTGAAACCTTGCTGAAAATTCCCAAGAACCTGAAACTGCAGCAAACACCAAAACCTGTTAGTTTCTGATTTTTGCACCCAAACTCTAATTTCTCTTGTGCGTTTCTTGGCCAAATCATCCACTCCGTTTTTGGTATACACATAGAAGCTTTCCCAACATTTGTTTTCCAACTGTAATACAGTCTTCACCAATCTCTATTTCAAAAGTCAGAACTTTGCTTCTTGGCTGCTCCAGAACATTCTAACCATTCATAGCTCAAGTTAAGGGTTGCTTTAGCTTTCTGAGAACTTGAAGAAGCTGACCAGAACATCACAGCAATATGAACCAAGATCTAACTCACAGAACAATCTCTAACTGCAAGGTAAGTTTCTTCTGACTTTCATCTCATTACTTAGACATTGTTAGGCTTGTAATTTCAAAGACATAATGTAGATATCATGGCTCTGAATCTGTACATATTTATAGATTTAATTTATATGGACTAAGTAGAGAGAATTTCAGATAAAAACTTCTTGAGAAAATTAGGGTTCAGAATTAGGATTAGAAAAATTCATGCTTGCTTCTGGTTTACAGTTCTGATGCTTTGCATTTCTGAAATCATGATGAAATTTGCCATAACTTCTATGTTTGTGTTTTCCATTTTTTGTTGAGAAATGAATAAGTTGCAGATGCTTGGTTGGTGTGAAGAAGAAGACAAAGTTCATCATTAGAACTTACTTTGTAATATATTTTTATGTTTTTTCTTCTAATACCGGATGTATAACCACCCAGTGGTAGAGAACGTGCGCATAAGACATTAGTGTCCAGGGTTCTAGTACCAAAAGCACCTTTTACGTTTATTTCTTAACATTTTCCCCATTATTTGCCAAACAATATTCATGGACCAGAACTTCTAGATAAACCCCTCCATTTGTTCATCAAAATAGTACTCCTGGACCAGAACTTCTAGATATTCTCACCCAACAGCATTGACACCTCACTTACCCATTATCAGAACTTCTAGACTCTCTCAACAACCATAACTTCTAACCTACTAGTAACACTAGGACTTCTAGGTTTCCAATAACACTAGGACTTCTAGGTTTCCAGTAACACTAGAACTTCTAGGTTTCCAGCTGCATTAGAACTTCTAGGCTCTTTCAACAATCATAACTTCTAGGCTTTCCTTTGTTTCCAGCAACCCCAGAACTTTAGTGCGTCCGGATCCAGAACTTCTGGCCTTCCCCATTTCTACTAACATTTTCTTTCTGATTTGTAGCGCGCCTGATTCAAAACTTCTGCTCTCTCTTCTTTCAGCAACACGCTGACTCTAACTCTTATTCTACGGTTATTTTTATCATCACTCTTATTTTCATTAATCAAAAACACCAAAAAAACACTTTATATTCACATGTTTTTCTTTATTTCTTTTAAAACAAAAAGACTAAAAATATTTTCTTAAGAAAATTTATTTCTTCTCTTAACAAAAACAAAACAAATCTATTTTTATATTTCAATTCTTGTGCATTATTTCAATATGGTTGTAATAGATAATTATGACTTTAATTTCTCGCAACCCCCATTTGTAAATTCGTACACCCCATCCCCAAGTGATTGTAATAGCGTAGGATGTTTATTTTTCGCAATTATCGCTTTCATATAAATACTAGTAAAGTAGGATTTGTATGGGAAGATAAAAACAACAAGTAGACAACCCCTAATAAAAGACTAAATGCATGAAAATCAAACATACTATTCACACGGGCACCCCTAGGGTAATTCCACTTGTTGCCTCGGAAAAATAGTCATGTCCCTCGAATATGGGCGTTTTAGCAAAGACCCTTAATAAAAGATTGTAGTACCTTGATGACCCTCAATGTTGCCTTTGATAAACGATCTAGTCCCTAAACGATATTGCTAAAACGTCCGATAGGTTTCCTTCTATGAATATACGATGACCCACGCCCGTCCCTTTACATCAACGATGGGGCTTCTTACCAAATCAATGGTAAGATAGCAACATCTAAAGGAGGAGGAAAAGAAAGCTAAAGACCTTTTGAGTAGGTAGGATGCTCCTAGTTGCTCGCTTTCTCACAACAAAAACATTTTATACACCAACACCTTCATTTTGAAACATTTTCAAAAGACAAACACTTTGTATGCATTCTTATAGAGATGAGAACCATTAAAAAGACACCTTTTCAAAATCACTTTCAAAAACAAACACTTCTTTGAATTATTTTCCAAACAACACTTTGTATGTGTTCTTATAGAGACAAGAACCATTACAAAGACGTTTTCAAAATACTTTCAAAACCCACACCACAAGCACACTTTCAAACAAAAGCAAGTGATCTAGAAAGCAAATAAGAGCCCATAGATAACTATGGATAAAAATGGTGCTAAGACCTTCCCTTTTCATAACCTACCCCCCGAACTCAAGAAATAATATTGAAAGGTTTTTCCTGTTCTTTTCACCCTTTCCTTTATTGGATAAAAGAAAAGTCGGTGGCAACTCTTGCTATCCGCAATAATTGCGATAAAACACAAAACATCCCAAGTCAGTTCTCCCACCGTATTACACTCTCCATCAGTAATTGCTATAAGTCCTTAATAATTCCAATTCCATTTGGATTTTCTTTAATAATGTTGATCTGAGAAGATTTTGAAAAATCATTGGAAAGCATACCAACATATTTCTTTCTACTAAGGCAGTTAACCTGCTTAGGTTCCATTAGTGCCATATAAAGAGTTTTCACCCTTTTGGAAGTAATCTGATGATGCACCTTTTGACAAGGCATCTTCGTTTTCTTCCCAACTTGATCTTCACCACAGGTTTTTTCCTTCAAGTGTTTGGATATACCTATGGCTTCTTCCTTTGATTGGAGTTTCTTCATATCTTTCAGGAGTAATTAGTCAAGCTTTTTCTTCAACAACTTCATCTCAACTTCTTTTGGCATCAAGCATGTGGAGGAACAATTTGTTTCTTGAGGAATCCACAAGTAACAATTATCTTTTTGATCTGAATCCCTTCATGATCACTTAATTCTTCTCATTACTTACCAGGCATTCAGAAGTAGTAAAGTTGACTTTGAGACCTTAGTCACACAATTGACTAATGCTTATCAAATTAGCAGTCAATCCCTTAATAAACAACACCTTATTGAGATCTGGAAGCCCAGTGGAGTTCATCTTTCAAGATCCCTTTATTTCACCCTTTGACCCGTTCCCAAAGGTGACATAACTAGAGGAAAGTGGTTTAATGTTCACAAGATATTTCTTGACACCAGTCATGTGTCTAGAACAACCACTATCAAAATACCAATCCTCTCTTGTAAAAGCTCTGAAGAAAGTGTGAACTACGAGTCCGCGAGTTTCATTCTTGGAAGGCCTTTTCTACTTGACTTTAACATCACCCATTATTCTTCTATGTTGTGTTACATAATTGGGATAACTATACAACCTGAAGCAGAAGGATTTCAAATTCCCAAACCTTCCACAATAATCACATCTCCATTTCTGATTTCTGTCTCTATTGTACTTTTTTTGATGTCTCTGCTGATGTTGAGATCTGTGGTTCAACATATTCTGCCATTGTTTCTTCTTTGGAGATACATACTTCACCTCATGTCTTTCTCATTTGTTCTTTATAGCTTGATTATCATAACCAAAATCCTTAATCTTTACAGTATTCTTTCCAATTAGAATAGTTGTTCCATCCAGAACAGTGTCATACCCCAAATTTGTCCTACCTTTTAACTTTTATCTGGCTTAGGCTTTGCATTTCATTTGCATCATTTTCGTTAAGTCATTCACATATCATCCCTTCATTCAATAAGGTAGTGGTTCAAATCATCAGTGGTTGTGCCAACTAGGGTTTAATTTGGTTTGAGGCTTCTACATTCTACAGTTGCTTTCCCTGGTTCTTCCTTGAGTAGTGGAATCTGAAATTAGGTTTGGAAGTATGGTTGTCGTACCCCAAATTTTCCCTACCTCGACGATTATATTTTCAAGATTTTAAAGAGGGAAGAAATGTTTAATTAAGGATGGTCTAGCAATATCTGTTGTCCCACTTTTTAAGAAGAATTCAAATCAACAAGAAGGGTGTATTTTAATTCAGGAAAATGGGGCTTTTTAAATCAGAAAGACTCATAAGCCCATTCGCGAAGCATGTTGACCCATGGCCCATGAGATTCGAATATGGGAAATAATTTCAAAAAAAAAATACTAAGTTATTAAATTATTAAGTCCATCTAAATACTGTTGCTGTTAGTAAAAAGAAGGGGTATGACTACACATTACAGGCCCATTGGGGTTTCTAAAATCGGTCCATCTGTCATTTCTGTTGCTGATTTATTGTAGAAAATTGTTATGAAACGTTTGCTGTTATCATCATTTTTTAAGGAAATTCTTCTTTGCAACCTGTTAAAAGAAATTTATTTCAGTTGTTACTAAAAAGGGGGTAAGCTGTTTTGTTAAATAATATTTACAAAATTTAGTTGTTTATTAAAAGTTTTGTTTTGGACCTGTTACAAACTATAGGACCATTATGTTTTGAGCCAATTAGATATTGTGTTGCCGTTTTGTTTTGAAAAAGAGAGCATTATTTTATTAAAAAACTGAGATATTTTTTATTATTTGCTGATAAACCTTTTTTTATAATGGTGTTTTCATTTATTAGATTAGATATTATTTTATTAAGGATTATTGTTTAGAAAATCTGTTGGATCTTTGTTTTAAGAAAGCTTAAGCCCAATTAACATTTTTTAAAGCCCAATTGTCTTGCTGTAAGGTATTGCTGGGCTGAACAAAAAAATAACGCGCAAATCCCAATTTAATTATCTAATAACTACTATTCCAATTTGCCAAAAATCTGCGTACAATTTGCAATTAATAGGCAATGTTCAAATTAACGCTCATAATTATTGAAACTAAAACTAAATCAAATTTCCAGAATTTACACTACAAATTAAAACCAAAATTAAGCAAAATCCATACTCTATTACATGAATCCGGAAATTGCCAAATCAAATATATCATACATAATCATTATTACAAAATCTCAGAAAACTAAATCAATTACCGCAAATCCAAATCCCTAATTAATTTACAATCCCTAATCTAAGTAATCTGTAACAACAAATCCAAAACCCTAAGTTGAAATCTATAAATACTAAACTAAAATACAAAAAATGGGGGTCGATTACTGTGAGGAATAATCTTGGAAAAGATGGAAATTAAAGAAGGGACAGAATCGTGAGGCTTGAAGAACAGAAGAGGGAGGATTGAAGAACAAAAAAGGGCCTTGAATCAGGAGAGTGAAGAAGAAGAACTTAACACTAATTTTTGAAGAAGGGAGAAAACGATTAGGGTTTCAGCATCTGAAACCCTAAATGTCATTGACGATCGCTTTGTTCCGCCGCCGCCGTTAACCTATCCTCGAAGCTGTTACCGGAAACCTGCAAATCAGAAAACAAAATCAGAATCAGAGAGTACATCGCTTAACAGAACACGAAATCGCATGAAGGGTAATAAGCTTAGCTCTCTTATTGTTCTTATATTTGGGTTTTGATTGAGGGATATCGGGTTGTTGTCGCGCCACCACGAGAGAAGGGTGTTTAGGGTTTGAGTTAGGGAAAGAGAAAGGGTAAGGGAAGAAGACAGAGAGAGAATGGAGGGTTTACTTTAATGTGGAAGGAGGAAACAATGTAAAAAATTTAAAAAAATAGTAATTAGTATATTGCGTAACGATTCTATGTATGCACACTCACAGTATTTATTATACTCCCTCAAATGCACTCACACGATTCATATTGGACGTCGTGAGGCCAAGTCCATTGTATACCAATGCACCCTCGCCACACTCAATCACCCGGACCCCTCTCCAAACTGTGTAGTGGGCCTATCCCGTTAGTTTCCACACCCCCATTCTTTTTTTGCTAATCCAAAACTGACAACTTACCCCCCTCAACCATTGGGTCTAACCCAACCTCTTTTAGCACCCCACTCTTTTACTGCTAGGACTAAAACTACACCCCCTGATTTAATTCAATTATTAGTTTATTATTTCTTTTATATTATATTTATTATCTATTATATTTTTTTATTATTCTATTCTTATTATTATTATTATTTATAATAACAATTATTATTAATATTTTCTTATTATCATATTTTATTATTATTTATCATGTAAATATTTTATTTTATTTAAAAACGCATGAACATATATTCTATATTTGCATTAAAATTTTTTTAGTCATGCATTAATCAATAATTTTTGCATATACACAATTAAAAAATACTCAACAAACAATAAACTATTTTTCGCAATCAAACTAAGCTAATCAACTGTTTTTGAAAAAGGGTTTCAAACAGATTTTGACTAACCGCGCATTTAGCCAAAATCTCCGCAATCACTACTCCTGGCCAAAATGCGAGGTGATTCAAAGTACGTTTGCAACCCATAAAAAACACCAACCCCATGCGAACTACAAATTGGGACTCTGATTACTCATAAGAGGATACATAGGTGTTGTACCCCAAAATTTTCCCTCTCATTTTACTCAGCACATGCCCATTGAGATCCTCAATTTGCTCAAGGTTACCCAAGAGTTGACCAGACAAACTCTCTCCTAAGGCAATGTGTCTCAAATTAGGGTTTCCATTTTCATCAGGATGTGTGTACTCCAAAGGCCTCAAATGCTTTCCATAGTCCTAATATTATCTCAAGGTTATCCATGTCAAATATCATGCCTTGTACAAGAAGTTTTCTCAATCAACTGCTCAAATGCTTGAGAATCGACTATATTAGGTCAAAAGTCAACTGTGGCCCACATACAGTCAAACCTCAATATTTTTGGTCAACATCAAAATTTTGAAGTGAATTTCATCATTTTATCAAGGGTTGGTCATGATACCTCAAGGGATGCTCCCAATTCATCAAAACTCAAAAGTTGCTAAATTAGGATTTCTTAGGAAAAGTCAACCAAACTTTGACCAAGCATAACTTCCTCATACTTTATCAGAATGTTTCCATCCAAGGCTCATTTTGAAGAGGATGCAATTCTCTACAATTCATCTTCAGCCCTCAAGTTCAAAATATGCACTCATCAAAAGATATGAATTTCCACATTATAGGTCCTTTTGTAAAGTCAACAAATACACTTTTTGGGTTAAAGCTTCTTACATGAACATGGAAGACCCAATTGAGATGAGACAAAAAGGGTTGTTTAGGGTACATACTAAGCTTTCTAAAAAGTCCAAGAAAACCTCTCTAGGGTTAAAATTGGAAGAGATATGCCTTGTCAAAGTTGACCATTTTTGCAAAATTGCCAAAAGTCAAATGTGCTAAAAAATACACTTTTTGTTAAATGGGCCTAACTTTTTATGCTTGCACCTCACTCATAACATGGTCCACGACCCAAATATTCACCCACACATTATTTGTTTCATTTTCCATTTTATTTTGATTTTTTATTAATTAAAAATTGAATTAAATCAAATAAATGACAACTAATAGCAAAGATTTGTTTTGATCTGATTTTTGGACAAGATCACAAGATAATTATGTTGACATATCAGGATCAAATCGAATCAAGGTGGATTGGCACAAGAATGGCATGATTAGGCCTAATTTGGAAACAAATCATACAAGGAAGGAATGAGATCAAATCTTCAAATTTTTTAAAGATACATGTAGTTTTTATAACCCTAATTCATTCAGGGATATATATTGAGTAAGACCAAGTGCAGAAGAG
The DNA here is from genome assembly GCA_948472305.1 of Vicia faba. NCBI lineage: Eukaryota > Viridiplantae > Streptophyta > Magnoliopsida > Fabales > Fabaceae > Vicia > Vicia faba. Next base: position 397,889,973 of record OX451739.1, read on the forward strand.
AGGCTAGCAGTCGTGGAAAGCACAAAGAAAAAATCAAATTTTTGGCAAAAGTTGGTGAATTGGATTTCAACATAGGGACCAATTCAGGCCATTCCAAAGCTCATAAAAGATTCTTGGACCTTCCTAGAAGCTAACACAATCAGTAGCAAGCACTCTCGCGCCCAGAATCACTCCCTAGACCTCATACGGTTTGCCCTCTTTTTCAAAATTGATTATAATAATTCTTGCATCATTAACAAATTTGAATGTTATATTTGTGATTGTTGATGTGTTTGTAACATGACTTAATGGTTTAATTGAATTTTTGATGCTTACATACGCGTTTGCCATTATTAGGGTTTCTGAGTTCGTTTTAGGGCTTCTCCATACAGGTTAAATTGGCCAACGAAAAGGATACTATGATGTTCGTGGGTTCAAGACAAACTGAACCATGTAATTAGAATGTATTTATCATGTGTTTTGATGATTTTTGAAGTTTGCAGGGCTATGGCTACAAACATTTGTCCGTAGGTAATAGTGCAGGGATCTAATACGATAGATGAGGAGGAAGATGACAACGTGTCTAGCCACCACTGGCTGATTTGAATTTTCGTGTGTGTTTTGATGCAAATACTTGATTTCATATATTATATTTTGTTGTCATTATATTAAAAAATAGGAACGATAGCCCATATGGCTAGGCGTGTTGGTGTTAAGCGTGAGGACTTGGGTTCGATCCCAGGTCCCAACGTTTTCTTTGTTTCAATTTTTCTTTACAAATCACATACTGCTCTCATCCAGACACCTACCATGCACTACTACCATCCAGCCAATGGATACATCGTCTGTCCGGATCCAACACACGCCACTGCAGGACCATGGTACGCCACCAGAAGGGTCTCACGTGGGATTCAGCGCAAGGACTGGGCTTCAGCTTTGGGCCCAAGGAAATTCAGCATTACACCCCCAGCTTTACTCATCAGCACATGCCCATTTTATCTTTTCTTATTTCTTTTTAATTATGTACTAATTATTTTATCTTTTATAAAAATAACCTAAAAATTAAATCATTTTTATTTTTCAAATCAAAAATCACAAAACACCAAAAATCATTTTTTTCCATAAAATATGTATGTTCTTTAATTAATTAGTTTAACTAAAAATTAGGTTAATTTAATTCCTTTTTTTTTGTAATTAAAATCAGTTAGAAATTAGGGTTAATTTTGTATATAATTAATTTTTTTTCTTCAAAAATAACTTAAATATTTTTCTCAATTAGATTTTTAGGTTTTATAATTATCCTCGCATTTAATTCGTCGCGCGCATTTTAATTACTTTTTTAATTATTTTTGTAACTGCTCCGAGTTTGTAATAGCTTTAATTAGGTTTTAATTCCGCATTTTATTTTACAGTAAAAAATGATTATGAATCTGCGAAAGCCATGTAATAGCTAGAACTTTAAACTTTCCGCATTTTAATTTCCGCAAATTATAAACTGCCTAGATGTAAGTTAATAGGATTGTATGGAAAGATTAACTGGAAATTAAAACGGTAGAAAACCCTAAATTGTGCAAAGATAATTAACTGGAAAAAAATTCACTCGCACATGCTCACTTCTAGGGTTTACTCCACTCCGGCTGCCTTCGATTAAATGGTCATGAAGTATAGGGTTTGTTAGCGGTCATCCTCTAGCCCCGAAAGATCTAAAAATGACCCATTCGGATGTTGCCTCGGAAAAGATCTTTAAGGCTTTAGGAGGGTTACTAAAATTCCTAACATTGCTTTTGTGACCGTATCTGTCCCTTCAAATGTCCCTTAAAACTCCAACGACGGTGCTACCTATTCCTTAATAATGGGATAGCGCTGTCAAAAGGAAAATGAACAGACTTTTTTCGAGTAGGTAGATTAACTCTTAAGTACTTGCTCAATCAATCAAACAAAACTTTTCACACAAACACTTTTTCAAAACAATTTTCAAAACAACTTCGTCACACCCTTGAGGACTGATACAAGGGTTATCACGAAGTAAAACTTTTTTCGAAACAAGCACACACACAAGCAATTTTAAAATGAGCAAGTACCTAAGAGACCATGGAAAACCATGGATAGAAAGGGTGCTAACACCTTCCCTTTCTATAATCTACCCCCCGTACTCAAATATTCTCGAAAAAGGTTTTTTCTGTTCTTTTTCCTTTTCCTGATTGGATAAAAGAAAAGTTGGTGGCGACTCTTGCTTACCGCGGCATTTTGCAAAAAAAAACACAAACCAATATAACAGTCGGTTCTGCCACCGTATCACAGAACTGGCGACTCTGCTGGGGATTGAATAAAGTAGGGGTATACCTTAGGATCTAGGTCATTAAATTGCTTCTCTTGATTGTCTTGATTGCTTTACTTTTGAGGGTTTGTTTAGGGTTACTATAGATCCTACACCAGAATCTGGGGAACTCCTTTTAGGTAAGTAGCAATAAACTGTGAGGGAACTATGCTAGGGTATACCGGCACGGTTGAAGCAGTAGCTACGTCGATGTGGCACTTTGGTTGGTACTGGTAACCCTTGAGTCAATCATGGAGAGTACGGGTCGCCGTGTGGTGTCGTGAAGCATCAATTGACCTTAGAACCTTTAATTGTACAACTTGGACAGTAGGACGTAGCGAGGTGGCCAACTTTGGTGTATTCCCAAAGTCGACAGATACTCGATGCTACACTCATTGAGGTCTGACTCTTGAGCTTTGTTTGGTTACGAGTCAATCGCCTATTGAACGAAGGTGGGAGAAAGATCAGTGATATTGAGATCCCTTTTAGAACCCAGTTACTATTTATAGGACAAGTTGAACCAATCAAACTTCAAGAGGGTATGACCTTAAAACTCATGCAATCCTTAAACCTAAGAAATTGGTGTGACTTGTTTGTTGTTTGCTATATCTATGATGTTCTAACCTAATCATGACATCATAAGCATGACATATCATGACTAACCATTTCAAGGATTCCCTAGGGCTCATTTTTGCTTTATTTTGTAGGACATGGCATCTGCCCGTAGGTGTAGCGGTAAAATCAATGAAGTCGCCACCGAGTATTTATTTATCCCATATGAAAGGGAAAGGAAAATCATCAGGAAAAAAACCTGAGGGGGGAAATCAAGGTCTTGCGACCGAGAGTTTGGGTAAGGGAGTCGATTACGCGAGGGGAAGGTATTAGCACCCCACACGTCCATAGTACTCTACGGAATCCACTCTCGTTATTCTAATCAAAGGGTGTGTCCAGTCTAATGCTTAAAGGTTGTAAACTAAGAGAGAATGCATGCAAAGAAAAAAGAAAGAATGTAGGGAAAATAAAGTTATACTCGCTTGGGCCCTACCCCAATTCCTACGTATCCTTTTTGAGGAATCAGAGCTACCGTAGTTCGGCTCATATATTTTGTTTGTTTGTATTTTTTAAATGAACAATGTTGCATTTGATCATTCCACTGCTGCTCGACCTTTGGAGACTTATGACCTGTAGTGGAAAGGAGCTAACATACTCTTAGAGCCGAATGGCAAAAAGAAATGGATTGGTTGGTATTTTTTTATTATGAAAAGAATTTTTGTATGATTAGCATTTTTTATACATTTGCCAAGAAAAAAGAAGTTTTAGTTTTAAGTGTAATTATGCAAAAACGGGAAGAAAACACTCAAGAGAGACTAACCTATCTCTAACCTAATGTTATCATACAATGAGGGATCCTATCTAAGTTAGCATGCAAAAGAAAGTATAACAAAACTATTCTATAGGGAACATGCACTGAGAGCGAAGGCGTAATCTCAATTTCTAAATTGAGTGACTCATCGATCAATAAGAAATAAAGGAAAGCGATAAAATCCTATGGGGAGCATGCACTGAGAGCGAAGTCGTGATCTTAATTGCTAAATTGAGTGACTCATCGATCAACAAGAAAGGAAACAAACACAAGCACAACACATAACGGAAATGAAGTGCGGAATGCCTGCTACAGGTCTTTAAACAGCGACTTCGAGCACACGCTCTTTATTTCCTACTTCTCATGATATCTAGAAAAGCGATAAATGCGGAAATATAACTTGGAAACAGTATAATACCAAACGAACAATGTCCGCAAAAAGTGAAAACAAGGTAAAGAAATCCGAGATACTTCGTGCGAGCTAACAGAGAAAGCATGTTACCTCTTCAAAGCCAAGCAAATAAGAGATCAAACGAGTTAGTCTCCAAGAACATCCACATTGCCAAAGTTGCATAAGCATTCTATCGTAAAATCTTAGCTAGAAATGACAACGAAAACGATTATCAAACATGAAAATAATAGAAAATTCTAATGAAAATTCTAAAGGGAGATCTTAAAGAATTCTAAAATGTTCTATCACTTTCTTTGTATCATTTTCGTCATTAAAATCATGGAAAAGATGATGCTAAAACTAATAAAACATGGGAAGATAAGAGTATGGTAGAAACAGAGGGGGTGTATTGCTAAATTTAGGAGTATGGTGCAGTAAACTTTAGGCGTAGAGGCCTAACCCAAGGAAAAGTCCATCTTAGTTTTTGTTATACGCCAAAAAAAACACCAAAGAAACCGGATGGGCCTGAGAGATCCATGGACTCAATCCAAATCCACCACTAATGCCAAATCACTTTTCCTTCAGATTTTGTTCAACTTATCAACGATGTCGTTTTGACAATTAGGGATAGGGTTGAAACATAGTGACGATTATGCTTCTTCGCCCAAAATCCCCCCTCTCTCTTTCTCAGCGTCGCACGAGATTCTTTTCTCGTTTTCTTTGGCGAAGCGCATCGTGGCCAACACCAATTACCATCATCACCTCTATTGCAACACCCTTTCATTCTTTCTCCCAATCCTCCACCTCGAATCAGTGTAAGGCCAACACAAGAGTTTCGATCGAAGCCAAAATCAAAACCATTGATCAAACCGTCTAGCTACGGTATTGAAAGATCAAAGAAACACATACGCGAGATGAGCACCGTCTAGAAAGAGTCAATAAAAGGAAGCGTCACTTCAAGAAATTCAGAGAGCTTACCGATCGGAGACCATCCGATGTGTTTTTTTGACTGTATCGAAATAAAGCAGAAACCCAGAGATTCAACCAATATTCAAGGTAATTACGCTTCTGATCATGTACGTTCCTCTTTCCATTTCTTCTTCAATTGCTTTTCATATGCTTGCGTTCTCTGAATTGGTATTATTGTGTTCTTTGCGATGCGTTGTTGATGATGAAGATGCATGTTTTTTGAAGCGGTTACAATGAAGCTGCATCTTGAGGAATGGAGGTGATTATCGTAGAACTTGATGAGGATTCAATGAATATGGAGATTCAGTTGCGTTTGTGGTGTTAAAGAATTGATGAGGATGATGATGTATTGATGGAGAAGATAATTGAAGGTTGAGAGAGAGATGAAGGTTCTGGAGGTTTTGTTAATTGCGGAAGATGAAGATAAAGGTGACGATTGAAGTGAATTGATGTGAGGAAGATGAAGATGGAATTCAAGGGGAGAGTGAAGAAGTTTGGTGATGGAGATTGAGATACTTTTCAAGATATTTTTGGTGATCCTTCTGGAAGTTGAAGAATGATGAAGATGGAGAATCCAGAAGGAGCCATCAATCCCAAAGGTTTTATCTTTTTACTGAATATGAAGAATGAATTATGCTCCACAAAGGTGAGTTTCTTTCCTCATTTTCTGTGACCTTTTTCTTCTGTTATGAATGAATCCTCTATTATCAGTCCTCTCTTTGGCTCCCTCCGTTTCTGTTGTATATCTCTTGGAAGTTTGTTAGGAAACGGTTATGAATTGGTTATAAGTTCTGTTAGTTAGTTAGGAAGGTTGGGAAGTTGGTTACAGTTAGTTGTTGAGCTGTTAGACGTTGTTTTGACAGTTTGTTAGAGGTATGAGGCTAGGAACTTTTTCTGTTAAAATTATTTATATGATTCTGTTGTGAATTTAGTTGAAAAACTATTAGTTTCAGTCAAGAGGTTTTAGGTTGTTAAACAAGGCTATTAGGATATGGCTACAGGGCTGTTAGGAAACAGTTGCGATTTAATTAGTTCATTTTCTCCTCCTTTAAAATCTTTTCTTCTTCATGTCCATCTGACCCAGATAACTCTCTCTCTTTAGTATAGTTTAACTCAATTGATAACTTTGCCTCATTGAGATTTGATACCTCAGTGTCCTTTTCAGTGTTAACCAGAATATCACCCTCATTCTCCTTTTTGTTTGTTGATTTCCATGAGATGATGTTGGAGATCCTCAATCACTTTTCTTCAAAGCAGCCTCCTCTTCTCTTTTTTCAAGAAGGTAAACATTGGCAACTTTGGATACAATTTATTGAGAATTTCCCCTTTAGTAATATTTCTGCTATTTTTAGCAGCAGCCTGTTCGTACAACTCAATTAATTTGCTGTTGTTCTCAAGCATGGCTCTAAGCTTCACGCTTAACTCTTCTTTCTTTTTTATATCTTCTGATTTTCTAATGCAGGGCTATATAACAGTTTGTATGGTTTGATCCAATGGTCCATGGTGCCAAGCTGAAACTTAGTATAGTATAACAAGATGCATTGAATTTGGAGGCATGGAGTTTGACACGAAGCTCATAGAATTAGGACATTCACTAACTTGCAACATTTTTATAGTTTTTCTTTTGAATGCGACATAGGTGATATGGCTGGTTTTTGGATGTAATTGAATTTTGGTTTATGGACTTTGATGTAATATATTCATAAGTTGGATTGAAATTGTCACTTTTATGTAATTTTGAATGGTTGAAAGTGTATATGTTCTAGTTCTTGATTTTGTAATAGCCATGGTTGAATCAAGAAAAGAGACTTTGAATTAATTCACTTGTCTTTGAATTTATTCTCTTATGCTTACATCTTCTCAAAATGTATCTTGAATGAATCGTGATCCCTTCTTTAACCTCAAGTTCAAAATCTTATTTTTTTGTATCTCAAACATAATCCAAATTCTAAGCAAAGCCAATTGATTAATCACTTATATTACGAGTACAAGAAAAACAGGAAAATTATCCACAAGCCCTGTAACATCTCTCGCATATATCTTATTCTTCAAGCAAGTTAAATGACTTATCCTTGAATCACATTAAAAACTTCTATTCCATGTTCATCTTAAATCGATCCTTAATGCAACTCAAGCGTTCATGACAAGTCGAAACTCAGTTGACTTCAAATGGCATGCTTGGTCAATGAACCTTAATCTCAATTGAATCCATAAATTCTAGTCATCTTGCATTTGAAACAACCATCTTTCATTTGATAAAATGAGCTAAATAAGCTCCTGACCCTATCTTGAATCAACTGTTAACAAATTCATGAAATTAATAAGCCCTTGAATCAATATTAACTCTGAGCACGATCAGAAGTTTCAACGAATCCAAGTCACTAGTCATTTCTCTCAATAGCCCAAGTTAACTTGCAACCGAAGTAACAAGTATTTGATGAGAACCAAAAACTGTATCATTCAAAACAAGTCCACAATGTTGAAGAAGGAGAAGCTCAAGATAACCACAAGATCGATCCCTAATCCAATGATCCCCAATTGAAACATAACAGAAGAAAACCCTAATTCTTAAGCATTGAAGAAAGATTGCAACCTGATGCTGAGGAGAGAGAATATCCCTGTAGTTTAATGATAAAGAAGTCCAGGAAATAAAATCCTAGTTCGAACAAATGATTGATGGAGAAATCAACCGAAACAATCTTGTGCGAAGATAAGAGCCTTAAAGCCATACAACAAACCTAATTCCTCGAAATCCTTGATCCCAAGTCAAACTATTGACTAATGATGCATGATGCGTCAGATGACCTAATGAAGGTTACATACCTCAATCTCAATTAAATCCACAGATTCTAGTCACCTTGCATTTGAAGCGACCAACCTCCATTCAGAGAGAGAAACCCTAATGCCAAAGCGCTTCGATCTTATAACCATGAGACCAATGCTATGTGTGAAATATACAAAGTGTGATGAGGGATCTTAGGGGAAAAAATTGGGGTACAACAGCTGCCCTTATTTAAGTGTCTTCTATCCGGAGATACGAAGATTAAAATCTTTGTTTCGAAGTGATTGAAGATACTTAAATATAAAACAAATCCCTATTTTTGGCCCTAAGATACCATGCGATGCTTATGATTATGGATGTAACGTATAAACTTCATGCAGATGGGCAAGACACACACTGGAGAAGCAAAAGTAGAATCTACAAATTAACCAAAATAATTCAACCAGGATAATAAACCTCTGGAGAACAACACGACTCATGGGACAAAAAATTGAATCTATTGGAGACGAATTGGCTTTGATGGGGAAAAGAAAACTCAACCTTACTGGGGTAAGATCCAGAGAGGAGAAAAATAACATAGCCTCAAAACTGAGGGGAAAGTAATGGATGACAACAGTTAACCGATAGCTGTGAACTATCCACTCATAGAGGAGATAGCAAAAAGAGAGTAACATCAACACAGGGGATCAACAATCGCTAACCAGAAAGAGATCAATCTTACCTAAGAATGGTAATGAACTACCCATTCAAGAATGAAGGTAAAAAAAACATAGGATAATACTGACTTTTATTGAAGGTAAAGAAACAGAAGATACACCGACGTTTACTGAAGGTGGAGAAAAGAGAATGAACCAGTTTTTACTGAAGGTGATGTCTCAAAGAGTAATAACGAACTTCCCAAAATCCTGGCGTTCTTCCTAGAACGAGTAAAAATACAAGCTATCTCAAATAAAGAGACTATCACTTGTAAAGATTTCACAACAAACTTCTCTTGTGAAACTTCCTCGAAGAGATACCCTCTGATGGAGAATTAGATAAACTTCCCCTCGATCCTGACTATACGCCACAAACTGGTCTCAGTTTCTTCTTTAACCAAGATATTTCACCTGGAAAGGGTAAAAATACAAGCTATCTCAAATAAAGAGACTGCCACTTGTAAAGATTTCACAACAAACTTCTCTTGTGAAACTTCTTCGAAGAGATACCATTTGATGGAGAATCAGATAAACTTCCCCTCGATCCTGACTATACGCCACGAACTGGTCTCAGTTTATTCTTTAACCAAGATATTTCATCTGGAAAGGGTAAAAATACAAGCTATCTCAAATAAAGAGATTGCCACTTGTAAAGATTTCACAACAAACTTCTCTTGCAAAACTTCTTCGAAGAGATACCATTTGATGGAGAATCAGATAAACTTCCCCTCGATCTTGACTATATGCCACGAACTGGTCTCAGTTTCTTCATTAACCAAGATATTTCACCTGGAAAGGGTAAAAATACAAGCTATCTCAAATAAAGAGACTACCACTTGTAAAGATTTCACAATAAACTTCTCTTGCAAAACTTCCTCGAAGAGATACCATTTGACGGAGAATCAGATAAACTTCCCCTCGATCCTGAATATAAGCCACAAACTGGTCTTAATTTCTTCTTTAACCAAGATATTTCACCTAGAAAGGGTAAAAATACAAGCTATCTCAAATAAAGAGACTACCACTTGTAAAGATTTCTCAACAAACTTCTCTTACAGAATTTCCTCGAAGAGATACCATTTGGTGGAGAATCAAATAAAATTCCCCTCGATCCTGACTATACGCCACAAACTGGTCTCAATTTCTTCTTTAACCAAGATATTTCACCTGGAAAGGGTAAAAATACAACTGTAGGAATCTTTCAACGAACTGTCTTTATCATTGAAGTACACCTAAACTCAACAATGAACTATCTCCCATAATGACGAGACTACCATTCGCTGAGAAGCACATGGCTTGAAAACAATCAAAGAACCACCTGACTAGCAACAAATAAAGTTGCGGGAATATCACAAACTCTTCTATGTCTCACTGGGGAATACCAATACGGACTTCGATAAGGGAAGAGGAAGCTTCATTGTCTAGACTTCACTGGAGATTCCAAAACTAACTTCACTAGGGGAAGATGAAAACCATGCCATCGAGACTTCAACTGGGGATGGCAATACAGACTTTACCAGGGAAGATGCAAAACTACATCGTTGATACTTCAACTGGGGATTGTTATGCTAACTTCATTGGGGAAAAGGAATCCACACACACTCAAGAGAGCCTGAATACAGTCTTCAATATCAGGCATAATAGTTGTGTAAAATTCTCTGGAGAGAGACCACCGAATTTCATGGGATAACAACTTCAGAGGGAAGTATCATATTCAACACATCTGGAGAATTAAGAAGTTGACAACACAATAATGGGTCAGCTCGTGGGGGTTTTAAATCAAACTCAGTGCACAGTGAGAGAAAACCCAAGGAGTAGACGCTTATCTCAAAACTTCTTAGAATGTATATTGCCATTGTCTGGTTGCCTAGAGGCGCAGTACATCAATAATACCATAACTGAAGGGCATAATATCCTGTTGAAGATTCTACATTACTTCTCAACATGAAGGGAGAAAGAGTTCAACAACTAAACACATGCTTTGTAACTTTGAGACCTCCGCTTGATCACCTTTTGACCACGGAAGGAAATTACACTCAGTCAGAGAAATCTGAATCAGGACCTGACTGGGGAGGATGGGATTATAAACCCAACATCAAAAAGCTGCTTGAAGACGATCCAAACCAAAACTTAACTGGGGAAAGATGGGAACACAAGCCCAAATGCCACACCATGACCTGGAAGACACCCATTAGCTGGTTAGTTACTGTAGACGGAATCATGCACATATCTGCCATGCAGATCACCAAAAACAATATTGCTTGAGGAAAATCTTCGGCTCGTGGAAGAACCTAGTAATTGTCTAAAAAAATTGGAAATGCCCTTGGAAACAAATTTGGTGTTCCAAGTTTACCGTACTGTTCGAGATATTTTTCACGACTTGCCCTTGGCTGTCTGCTTTTAGGATAATCTGTCTGACCAAAAAGCTCATAGAGATTCGTCGAATCTCGATGTAACTGCCCTAGATTATCTGAATGTTGCATCTTCTTTACTTGACAACTTATTCTTAGCTACATGCCCTTTGGTGATACTCAAATGTAATCTTCTTTGATATCAAGCAATGGTTTTACAAGCAGAACAATATTTATTCTAAGAATGATGATTCTAATGCAACAATTATGTAGGTCTTGAAGATTTTTTTTTGAAGATATTTCGCAAAACCTTATGAATGAATCACTAGCCAAGACGCAAAATTGATTTTTATATTTTTATTTTTATCAAAGATAACAAAAGCATATGATAGCAACACAAAATTTTTAGCAAAATTCACGAGAGTCAGAAAATGCTATCTCGTTGAAGTACGCTTTTGAAATAAACCTTGTTTCAATTAGGAATTTTGAGGTTTGTAACGTGGCCTGGTTCACGATTTTATAAAAAACGGATTTTAAGGCTCAAAGTTATTTGGTACCCACCCCCTTCATGATGTTCTTTAGTCCTAAATTCAGTTAACTCGATCTAGACATTCATCTTCCAAAAGAATTTTCGAGACAGTTGAGGAACCAACCAAGGTTTTCTTTGGATACGACAATCACTTATTTCTTACTTTTATTGTCTAATCACGCAACATATTTATTTGCTAAGGATATCCATTTTGTAATCCTTTTTCGCCTTTCAGGCTTTCCATCATTTTCCCTAAGTTTTGCCTGGACAAATTCTTTTTGAATTTGACTATGAAGCCCAACGGGATGCCCTGACTTTTGCCTAAGCGAGCTTTTTTTCAAGTTTCGACTTAGCGGGGCTTTTTGTCTTTTTATTTAATCACTTCTTATTCATTTCATTTTTTCATTTATTTTTATAGTACCTTTTCTTTCTTTCTTGAACATGTCGCGTGATGTTGAGTCATTTTCGACTTGTTGGAAGAATTGTGACTGCCCTATTTCTTGGAAAATGAGGGATAACCATTGTTGTATCATCGTCTACTGACTTTTTGATGTGCGAGAAATAATCATTGGGGTATCGTCAATTGACGCCCACTCTTGATAAGTAAAGTTTAGCCGTTACAATTTTGGGTTTCATCAACCTTTTGAAGGATAACCATTATTGTATCCTTAGATGCGCATTTCTGATGAGTTCTGAACGCTCGATCAAATTAACTAAACACTACCCTGCCCCAGGTTAAAAATGAGGGTTTTTCTGAATCTAAAAGAAACTCCTACTTCAAGGCTCAAAGGGGTTAACGAGGGTTTCACTCCCTTATATCTCCGGTGTTTGGGAATTTGAAACAATGCCTGTACATCGTCAACCGAGTTTTATTCAAAAGCATACAACCAGAAATTTTGCATTTTAAATTCATCATCCTCTCCCCAAACCATTCCTAGGCAAGAGAATGGATAACAATTTGGTATCATAATGCAAAAAGCAATTTAAAATTAAAGATAAATACGAGTGCAACGAATGGATTTCTTCAAGGCAAACATATTCATTGTATTAAGATAATCATTCGAATGTAAACAAGTTCTTATATGCAAACAGTACAATGATTAACAAGAAGAATTGCAAATGAGGAATCAGTAAATTTTCCAGTAAACATGAGAAAGCTAATCATCCTTAAAATCCAGGGCATTCTTCAATCACGCTTATTCTTCGGCAAAGACTTGGCTTGAACTTCAAGAAAAATACCCTCAAGTGACAAGATACCACTTCTGACCAATTTCTGGACTTCAAATTTTAATGGATAACATTGTTCAATACGATGCCCAGGGGCTCCCTGATGAAAAGCACAAGTCAAATCAGCTTTGTAGTACCAAGGTATCTTCTCAGGAATCTTTGGTGGAGATCGGGTCTGAACCAAACTCCTCTGCATTAGGATAGGAAACAACTCTGTATAAGTCATTGGAATTGGATCAAACTGAGCTTTCTTCTGATAAGAAACTTATTGATTCTGTTGAAAAACTGGAGAAACAAGGGGTAAATTGAACACATGGTGACAAAAGGAACACGCTGATTATGGTGCTGATTGTTTCCTCTTATGGTTCTCTTCTTAGAAAAATTATTATCAAACTTTTTCACACCACTAGTTGTTCCACTGTCTTCAGATGAACATTCCTTTCGGATATCCTCTTCTAGAAGCACTCCCACATTCGCCTTTTCTGGGAACTCACCGGGTGCACTGACTATCACCTTCTCATGAAAGAATGATTTCAGAGTTTCTGTGAAGACTTTTGCCATCTCTTCTTCCTTCCTAGAAGGATTGACTTGGGAGGCAACCAAAGTTTTAACCAAAGCAGTCAGATATTCCATATAAGCTTTCAAAGTAGTTATCTCTTTGCAGAGTTCAAAAATCTCTTGCTTAATGCTTTCCATCTTCCCTTAGCACGAGTGTTGTACTGATGAGGCAACTTGCTTCTGAAGACCAAAGGACCTTGAGTAAGACTTCTGGGAAAGTCATGAAATGCATAGTCAAACGTGACATGATGCATGACATGCAATACAAATGCCATATTCTTATTTCCAAAAGTTCATACACTTTGATTCCAGTTATTAAGCCACAATGTTATTATATATTCTTTTTTCATATATTTATTATATATTATTTTTTATGTTTATTTTTCGTCTTAACAATTGGAATCAAGGAAGTAATGTTTGGAAACAAAAAAAAGGAACATGTATGCTGATAATTATATTAACATGCTATGTATGCAAACATATGGGATCAAAGCTTCTGCGGTACTGGATAACTGCTGAACTGATAACAGAACCACTCTCATATGTAATAAGATCAAAGGTCCGGACCAATTTAGAATACCAAGGATCAAAGTCATCAGTATAATCAGAGTCACCAAAGAAACATGTATAGTCACCATCTGTACCTATAAATATTATTCCCTCCCCACTCACGGGTAATGACTAGGTCATGGTAAGGTCAATGGTAACTCAGAATCGAGGGTACTCCTGAAAAAACTATCGCCATATCACCTACGTGAAAACGATAGCCCCTCATTTGTACCTCATTTGAGCGTGGACGACATGGCAGCATAGTGAAACCTAAGTCAACTAGCCGTTCATGTTCCACTTTATTCCTAGTGTTCCTGTGGTTTCCACTTGGCCTGGGTATTGGGCCTTTTTCCTCATAGTAACATCCCACCCATCAAGAAATAGAGAAACCAGCACAACAACAATATAACAAATAACAATAAAGATGCAATGCAAACATATGCTCAAACATATACAAATGAATAATCCATAAAAGCATAATGATAAACACACTAAGAAAAAATGGGAGCTAGGAGTGACTCACAGGATGGATCATCAATTGGTCGACATATGGTAATCCCTAGTGAAGTCTCCATTTTTCTGTAGCGGTAAAATCAATGAAGTCGCCATCGAGTATTTATTTATCCCATATGAAAGGGAAAGGAAAATCATAAAAAAAAAACCTGAGGGGGGAAATCAAGGTCTTGCAACCGAGAGATTGGGTAAGTGAGTCGATTATGCGAGGGGAAGGTATTAGCACCCCACACGTCCATAGTACTCTACGGGATCCAATCTCGTTATTCTAATCAAAGGGTGTGTCCAATCTAATGCTTAAAGGTTGTAAACTAAGAGAGAATGCATACAAAGAAAAAAGAATGAATTTAGGGAAAATAAAGTTGTACTCGCTTGGGCCCTACCCCAATGCCTACGTATCCTTTTTGAGGAATCAGAGCTACCTTAGTTCGGCTCATATATTTTGTTTGTTTGTATTTTTTAAATGAACAATGTTGCATTTGATCATTCCACTGCTGCTCGACCTTTGGAGACTTATGACCTGTAGTGGAAAGGAGCTAACATGCTCTTAGAATAGAAAAGCCGAATGGAGAAAAGAAATGGATTGGTTGGTATTTTTTTATTATGAAAACAATTTTTGTATGATTAGCATTTTTTATACATTTGCCAAGAAAAAAGAAGTTTTAGTTTTAAGTGTAATTATGCGAAAACGGGAAGAAAACACTCAAGGGAGACTAACCTATCTCTAACCTAATGTTATTATACAATGAGGGATCCTATCTAAGTTAGCATTCCAAAGAAAGTCTAACAAAACTATCCTATAGGGAACATGCATTGAGAGCGAAGTCGTGATCTCAATTTCTAAATTAAGTGACTCATCGATCAACAACAAATAAAGGAAACCGATAAAATCCTATGGGGACCATGCACTGAGAGAAAAGTCGTGATCTCAATTGCTAAATTGAGTGACTCATCGATCAACAAGAAAGGAAACAAACACAAGCACATGCACAACACATAACGGAAATGAAGTGCGGAATGCCTGCTACAGGTCTTTAAACAGCGACTTCGAGCGCACGCTCTTTATTTTCTACTTCTCATGATACTTAGAAAAGCGATAAATGCGGAAATATAACTTGGAAGCAGTATAATACCAAACGAATAATGCCCGCAAAAAGTGCAACCAAGGTAAAGAAATTCGATATACTTCGTGCGAGCTAAGAGAGAAAGTATGTTGCCTCTTCAAATCCAAGCAAATAAGAGATCAAACGAGTTAGTCTCCAAGAACTTCCACATTGCCAAAGTTGTATAAGCATTCTGTCACAAAATCTTAGCTAGAAATGACAACGAAAACGATTATCAAACATGAAAATAATAGAAAATTCTAATGAAAATTCTAAAGGGAGATCTTAAAGATTTCTAAAATGTTCTATCACTTTCTTTGTATCATTTTCGTCATTAAAATCATGAAAAAGATGAAGCTAAAACTAATAAAACATGGGAAGATAAAAGTATGGTAGAAACAGAGGGGGTGTATTTCTAAATTTAGGAGTATGGTGCAGTAAACTTTAGGCGTAGAGGCCCAAACCAAGGAAAAGTCCATCTTAGTTTTTGTTATATGCCAAAAAACACACCAAAGAAACCGGATGGGCCTGAGAGATCCACGGACTCAATCCAAATCCACCACTAATGCCAAATCCAGTTTTCCTTCAGATTTTGTTCAGCTTATCAACAATTTAATTTTGACAACTAGGGATAGGGTTGAAACATAGTGACGATTATGCTTCTTCGCCCAAAATCCCTCATATATCTTTCTTAGCGTCGCACGAGATTATTTTCTCGTTTTCTCTAGCGAAGCGCGTCGCAGCCTATAACAGCCCGAGCCTTCAGCGTTCCTGGCACTATTACCTCACGATATTCTCTACCCCCTCACTAGTAGAGTTTTTGCCTTTCGTGGGAATCAAAACTTGTACCCTGGGGTTCAAGTACATGCTCAATGCATTCCCACTACCAATTGAGCTACGTAGCTCAATTGGTAGTGGGAATGCATTGAGCATGTACTTGAACCCCAGGATACAAGGTTTGATTCCCACGAAAGGCAAAAACTCTACTAGTGAGGGGGGTAGAGAAGATCAAGATGTAATAGTGCCGGGAACGCTGAAGGCTCGGGCTGTTATATAAAAAGGCGCCTTTTTATGTAACAGCTCGAGCCTTCAGCGTTCCCGACACTATTACCTCACGATCTTCTCTACCCCCCTCACTAGTAGAGTTTTTGCCTTTCATGGGAATCGAAATTGGTAGTGGGAATGCATTGAGAATGTACTTGAACCCCAGGGTACAGGGTTCGATTCCCACGAAAGGCAAAAACTCTACTAGTGAGGGGGGTAAAGAAGATCGTGAGGTAATAGTGCCGGGAATGCTGAAGGCTCGGGCTGTTACATAAAAAGGCGCCTTTTTATATAACAGCCCGAGCCTTCAGCGTTCCCGGAACTATTACATCTTGATCTTCTCTACCCCCCTCACTAGTAGAGTTTTTGCCTTTCGTGGGAATCGAACCTTGTATCCTGGGGTTCAAGTACATGCTCAATGCATTCCCACTACCAATTGAGCTACGTAGCTCAATTGGTAGTGGGAATGCATTGAGCATGTACTTGAACCCCAGGGTACAAGGTTCGATTCCCACGAAAGGCAAAAACTCTACTAGTGAGGGGGGTAGAGAAGATCGTGAGGTAATAGTGTCGGGAACGCTGAAGGCTCGGGATGTTATATAAAAAATGCTCAATGCATTCCCACTACCAATTGAGCTATCTCAATTGGTAGTGGGAATGCATTGAGCATGTACTTGAACCCCAGGGTACAAGGTTCGATTCCCACGAAAGGAAAAAACTCTACTAGTGAGGGGGGTAGAGAAGATCGTGAGGTAATAGTGCTGGGAACGCTGAAGGCTCAGGTTGTTACATAAAAAGGCGCCTTTTTATGTAACAGCCCGAGCCTTCAGCGTTCCCGACACTATTACCTCACGATCTTCTCTACCCCCTCACTAGTAGAGTTTTTGCCTTTCGTGGGAATTGAACCCTGTACCCTGGGGTTCAAGTACATGCTCAATGCATTCCCACTACCAATTGAGCTACGTAGCTCAATTGGTAGTGGGAATGCATTGAGCATGTACTTGAACCCCAGGGTACAGGGTTCAATTTCTAAAAAAGGCAAAAACTCTACTAGTGAGGGGGTAGAGAAGATTGTGAGGTAATAGTGCCGGGAACGCTGAAGGCTCAGGCTGTTACAGGGCACATAGGCGTTCCTTGATATTTCAACTTCATAAGCGTACTCCTCGGTATAACATTAAACGTTGATCCATTATCAATCATCACATTGGATAATGAATCATTCTTGCAGTTCATAGAGATGTGGAGGGTCAAGTTGTGATTCCTTCCTTCATCTGGTAATTCATCATCGCAGAAACTCAAGTTATTACATGAAGTAATGTTTCCTATTACTCTGCTGAATTGGTCTATTGGCATATCACTCTCTACAAAAGCTTAGTCTAGTAACCTCATCAAGGATTCTCTGTGGGCAGAGGAGTTCATCAATAAAGCTAAGATATATATTTTTGAAGGAGTCTGCAGTAGCTGATCTACAATTCTATAGTCGCTCATCGTAATTATCTTCAAAATATCATCCACTTCTTTCTCTAACGTAGCTCCACTAGTCTCACCCGTAGCCTTCTTAGGTTCATCATTCTCAACAATTTTCTTTCCAGCACCAACATCTCTTCGAACAACTGGTGCAAAAACACGAACGTTACGGGTTGTTGTACCCCAAAATTTACCCTCTCATTTATCAAGTTTTTTCTCACAATACCTCTTTGACTTAAGACAAGATCAGGGTTTGCTCAGCTCAAGACATCTCATCTTGCACTGATAACCCAAAATTAGGGTTTTTGATTGAGAAAGGGCAATTTATGATTTTTAACCTAGCAAATGACCAATTAAGTTCAAGCATGATTTCAAGGATTCAATGGCATCATCTTGACTCAATTACTTGGTTCAAATCATCTCAAGTTCATTGGATTGACATATGAAATTTGCAGACAACTGATCAAAAGTCAACAATACACTGAAAAGTCAAACTTTGACTTTTTGCTCAAAATCAAGTGCCAAGGGTCATAATTCATTAAGATATGTCAAAATGTGAAACTTGTTCACCAAGAAAACCAAATTTGAAAATTAGGGTTTTGAATTTGAAAATTTTCATCTTAGAATTTTTCTAAGTATAAAATTTTTCTTATTTTTTCTCAACTTTACACCACTTTTACACCATGATGCATTTTGATTCAAGGAAAATCCCCAACATGAAAGTTGTAGACCTCCATGAAATCTACAACTTTTCTTCATAAACTTTTCCCTAAAGATGCTTGGATCTCAAGTTATAAATTTGTGAATACATGGTCATGAACTTCTTAACTTAGTGAAATTTTGCCCTAATTTAGGCAGGTTTTGGACCCAACTTCATGGCAAGTTTTCTCCTAATTCCAAGAGGTATCTCAAAATTCATTTCAAATATGGATTATAGAGCACATTGCAAGCTTTCCAAAATGTCCAAGAACTCTCCAAGATCATTTTTGAATAGGGAGAATCGAATAGAGGAAGTTGGCATTTTCTTACTTTTTGTTCAAGCCATTTTCATGAAGAACCAAGTTGCAAATCAAACCTATGCTGGCTATTTCATGCTTTACAGGTCCTAAAATTTCTACACACTCCTTAATTAAATGCATACTCAGTTGACAAAGCCTCTATCCATGCTTTTGATCCTTTATCCAATTGATAATTCCACTTATGGCAAAAAGGTTCCATTGCCATTTTCATAAAGTAACACTTTTGCAAACTTTGTAATCTTGAGCATTGAACCTGTCCCCTTGATGCATACAAACCACACAGGTCTCAAGCAACTTGTACAAACTCATACCAACCCTAAAGCAAGCTGGTACAAGCATGAGAGTTTTGTCTTGTCAATTTGCTTCAAGTACAAGAAAAGTGGCAAAAAGGCTAGGGCTTGTACATCTGATCGAGAGCTGACTTTAGATCATTTCTATACTAATATGCAAAGGATATACAACACATAGGACATGAAGCAAAGGCCTAAAACACTGATAGCAAACAAAACACCAAAATCTGTCCAAAACACACACTTTCTGCACAAACACATCCAACTCTCATTTAGCTCGTGCGTTTTGTGTTTAGATCATTCAAACATCTTACATACTTAATATCAAACTCATCCAAGCCATCATCCCTGTTCTGTAACCTCTGTTTCACCATCTGCCATTGTTAACTTTGAAGCTTGCAGTTGGACTTGGTCAGGGAGTCCTAGCCACTTTCAGAGCAAGGTAAGAGTTGGAATAGATTCAGGGAAGCTCAAGGAAGCTCAAGCAATCATCAGGCGTCCATTAAAGTCCCTGCATTTCCATATACGATTCCAGCTGAAGGAGGTAATTTTTCAAACTCTATCTCTTTGTACAGGCAACCTCAGGCCACGATCTGTGAATGAAAAATGTGGTTCTCATCATAACGAAGCTGTACATATCATTATCTTGCATTTATATCACTTGTGATAAGAGAATTTGGAGGTTGAAATCTCTGAAAATTTTAGGTTAGAAATTAGGGATTTTAAAATTCTCTTTGATCTTTGATAGTTAGATTACATAATTTATATGGTTGGAATCGTGAGTTCAAATGCTACATTTTTCATGTTATAAGTTTTCATTTTTATGCAAACATGAGGAAGTTACAGGTTGAACTGGCCATGGCGCGAGGAAGAGGAAGACAGGACAGGGGCGAGTCTGTTTGGGCTTTTTGCTTTCTGGGCGTTTTTTGTTTTTGCTAACACTACCACTGAATTGCTATTACACCCCCTGCTAACTCTTTCATATTTTTTATTTTTTTTATTTTTATATTTTATACTTTAAATAATTTTCTTTAATGATAAAAAACCCTAAAAAATAATTTAATTATTTTTACACTTTTATTTTTTTTAATTATTTCTCACATAAAAAATTAATTAATTTTGATAGGATTTAATTTATTTTCTTAATAAACTCATAAATATAATTAAGTATACTTAATATTTTTATTTTACATTTCATACTTACAAATACCAATTTTTTGCATATATTTATTTTTAATATTTATATACAATATTATTTATTATTTTCATACAAAAAATGCACAAAATAAATATATAGAAACATTATTTTCTTTTAAATAAAATTAGGGTTTAATCCCTTTCAAAAGAATTAAACATTTTTCCTTATATTTTTTAGGTTTAATTTAAATATTCTTTTACATAAAAATAAGACATAAAAAATCTCTTTACATGTACATTACATTGCATTACATTTTAAATATTGTATTGTATTTATTTAAATTCGCGCAAATTCGATTTGTTTGTAATAATGTTTATAGTTTTATATTTATGCAAATCCCCATTCAAACTTGTATTCTCCCTCCCATAAAATTGTTGTAATAGCTTAGTATATTTACATTACGCAATTTATTGCTTTCATATGCCATGACTAGTAATTAGGGTTTGTATGACAAGAGCGAAACAAAACAAATAGAAAACCCTAAATACAAGACAAAATCAAAAGCATGGAAAATGCTACACCTTGCACACAAGCACCCTTAGGGTTTCTCCCACTTGGTTGCCTAAAATAAAATTGCCATGTTACGCATGCGAAGTATCTTGGAAAAATAAAACAAACATAAAGATCATAGTCCCTCGATGACGCTATTCAAAAGTTGCCTTACAAAATGATCTTGGTCCCTCAAAAATGCTAAGATGCTTGGCAATATTGCTATCATGGTTGTACGATGACCCACGCCCATCCCGTTTACATCCAAAGATAGGGTTTCTTACCAAATCAATGGTAAGCCAACAATGTCAAAGGAATAGAAAATACATAGGAAAGACATTTGAGTAGGTAGATAGTTTCTAGTTACTTGCTCCATTTCAAACAAAATCATTGCTATTCTCAAACACATACACATTTCCAAAACATCTTACAAATATTGAAAACATTTTCAAAAGACAAACATCTTTGTATACATTCTTACGAACGAGAATCATTACAAAGATTGCCTAAACAAATGGCCTCTTTTACAAAATACTTTCAAAACCACATCAAACACCATTTCAAACAAACCAAAGCAAGTGATCTAAGCAAGTAACTAAGAGCCCATGGAAAACCATGGATGAAAAGGGTGCTAGCACCTTCCCTTTTCATAATCTACCCCCCGAACTCAAGAAAACATCTCAAAGGTCTTTCCTGTGCTTTTTCACCTTTCCTTTTGGATAAAAGAAAAGTCGGTGGAGACTCTTGCTAACCGCGACATTTGCGACAAAACGCAAAACCTCATGTCAGTTCTCCCACCGCATCACAGAACTGGCGACTCTGCTGGGGACAATTATAAAAGTGGGGTTACCTTAGGGTTTAGATCACATTTATTTGCTTTCTTTGTTTGATTTGTTTGCTTTACAATTATGGTTATTTGTTTGGGTTTAAATCCTCCACCCGGATTTGGGAAACATTATAGGTAAATAGCAATACATTGTGGAAACTGTGCGGGGTATACCGACATGGTCTAAGCAATAGCTATGTTAGTGTGACATATTTGTGGGTACCGGTAGCCTTTGAGTCAATCAAAGAGAATACGGGGCCGCTGAGTGATGTCATGAAGCACTAATGAACTTCTAGAACCCTTTACTTGATCAACTTGGCCTTTTTAGGATGTAGTGAGATGACCGGCTTTGGTGCAGTCCGAAGTTGGTAGATACTCGATACTACACTCATTGAGGGTTGGTTTCTTAGGATATTTCGGTCGCTATTAAAGAGGCTTGAGCTGAAACAATGACCAAGGAAACAATCCAGTGATATTGAGCTCCTTAGAACCCGGTTACTATTTTTAGGACAGGTTGAGCCAACTAAACTTCAAGAGGGTACTTACCTATGAAACCCCGTGCAAGCCTAAACTAAGAATTTGCTTGATTTGTTTGTATATGCATGCTTGTACATAACATCATGGACATCATGAACATCATATGCATCCACTAACAATTTCAAGGATTTTGGAGATTCATCTTTGTTCTTGTTTTGTAGGATATGGATTCACTTCGTAGGAAAACTATCCAAATCAACCTTGTAAGAATTCCTCCACAACTCAAGGAGCTAGCTTCAAGGATCCCTGAGAATTCTCCATTCACCGAGAGACATGGTCGTCTACTCAACTTGGTCACCTCCAACACAAAGGAGGATATGATGAAGGTTCTCTTCTAGTTCTTTGACCCTTTGCATCATTGCTTCACATTTCCTGACTATCAACTTGTGCCCACTTTGGAAGAATTATATCAACTTTTGAGGATTCCTATTCTCAATCAACTACCTTTCAACGGTACAGAAAGAGATCCAAAGCCAGAAGAGATTGCTCAAGCCCTGAACTTGCACTCATCTGATGTCACAACTCATTGGGAAACTAGAAGTGGTGTCAAAGGCTTCTTGGCAAAGTTTTTGTTTGAGAAAGCTCAAAGCTGTTGGAACTCTTTAGACTTACAAGCTTTTGAGGAAATTGTAGCTCTTCTCATCTATGGGATGGTCCTGTTCCCCAATCCTGATCAACTCATAGATGTGAGCACTGTCAAATTTTTCATGTCACGCAACCTGGTGCCTATATTGCTTGGGGATATCCTATACTCTTTTCACACTCGTACAATGAAGAAAAGAGGTGTTCTTATATGTTGCGCTCCTCTCCTGACAAGATGGTTTATTTGTCATCTTCCCTAATCAGTCTTAAAGAATGAGCAAGGTTTGAGGTGGTCGCAGAGGTTAATGACTCTTAAACATTCAGATATTCATTGGTGCTCTCGATGCAAAGAGAATGTTATCATTGTTGACTGTTGTGGGGAATTCCCTAATATCCCTCTACTTGGCATTAGGGGAGGCATCAACTACAATCCGTGCTTAGCTCTAAGACAGTTTGGTTATGCCCGAAGGGATGGCCCACATGATATGCTGATTCAAGGTTTGGTTTTCGACTACGACAATGACGATCAAGGACTTCGCCAGAGATTCATTCGAGCTTGGAGGATTCTAAACAAGGTGGATAGCAAGACTTTAGGACAAAATAATTCCATCCATCTTGAGCCTTACCTCAAGTGGGTACGAACCCGCGCTCAAAGTCTTATGATGCCTTATCCTTCCATTCTCCCAGTGATTATTGAGCCTGTTAAGGAGGGAGAAGTTCCATACACTATCCTACATTCTGACATGCCTACATCACTCGAAGACCTACAAAGGGATTGGATACAACTCAAAGGAGAACGTGATACTTTCAAAGCCCAATTCTACACAAGCGAGAGGAAGGTTTTGGAACTCACTTGGCTACTTCATGAGGAGCAGACTCTAAATACCTACATTGCACCAAAGAGGATGCACAATGTCTTTTTATCTTAGAATTTTGTATTATTTTTCCCAAGGGGCATTGATGTACTCAAATTCTATCTTATTAATATAACGTGTGTTTCTTTTTTGTTTGAAACAAATTTGAATTTTAAAATCCTTGAAAGCATTGCATGAATACATATCATTCATCATAAACATAAACAGGTCTGTGCAATAAGTTTCCTTATCTCTCTATTGTTTATTTCAGTAAGATGGATCTCGAACAGACGGTCAAAGACCTTCAAGCTCAAAACACATAATTTCAACAGTTACTCATGACCCTAGCCAAGGGGCAAGAGGAGTTGAAGACTCTGCTGGGAAAAGAGAAAAAGAAGAAAGAGAAGAAACCAACTGGTGTGGTAATCATGGGCAGAAGGTTTCAGGGACAAGCCAGAAGGACCTTAGAATTTCCAGAAACATCTGATGAAGGGGAAAGAAAAGGAAAAGAAACGGCAGTTCCGTCAGACTCTGAAGAAGAGGAGGAAGAGGAAGACTACTCTGAACAACAATACCCTCTGGCTGATGATAAGTACAAACACCTTGAAGAGCGTTTAAGTGCTATGGAAATCCAGAGAGTACCGGGTCTAGATTTTGAAGAGTTGGGGCTGGTGTCAGGAATTGTGATCCCACCAAAGTTTAAAGTGCCATTATTTGCAAAATATGATGGAGTGTCGTGTCCTAAAATGCACCTCTGATCATATGTCAGAAAGATTCATCCGCGCTCTGCCGACAAAGACTTGTGGGTCCATTTCTTCCAAGATAGTTTATCAGGAACGCAACTTGATTGGTTCTACCAGTTGGAAAGGGCCGACGTCCACAATTGGGAAGACCTGGCCGCAACTTTCTATAAATAATACCAGTACAACACCGATTTGGCGCCTACCCGTACTCAACTTCAGAGTATGGCTATGGTTTCCAATGAGGGCTTCAAAGATTACGCGCAAAAGTGGAGAGATCTAGCCGGAAGAGTGCAACCCCCTCTGTCCGAAAGGGAGTTGGTGGACATGTTCTTGGGAACTCTATCGGGCCCTTTCTTCAATCATCTGATTGGGAGTTCCTCTACGGGGTTTACTGAATTGATTTTAACCGGCGAAAGGGTGGAAGCTGGTATAAGAAGTGGGAAGATTCAGAAAGATTCGTCTGCCTCTACAGCTATGAAAAAACCCTTCACTGGGAGGAAGGAAGTATCTACTGTTTATTCGCAAAGGAATCAAGGAAGAACTGAACGCCAACCAGTGGTGGGGGGCCGTTATGATCCCAAAGCCCGCATCTGACCAACCTAGAAATAACCAACCAAGGGTGGAAAGGCCAATCCAGCAATTCACTAGGATTAACATGACTCTAGCCCAGGTTCTACCACATCTTCTGAAATTGAATCTATCAACTTTAAAAGAGGCCCCAAAGAATCCTAATATTGCATCCCCTCATTATCACCCAAATGCCAGATGCGCATACCATTATGAAAGTCCAGGGCACGACACCAACAACTGTTGGGCTCTGAAGAACAAGATTCAGGACCTTATAGATGTAAAGGAGGTTGAGTTTGATGCACCTGAGAAACCAAATGTTATTTCTGCTCCGATGCCTAGGCATGGTCACAATGCCAATGCTGTCGAGGAAGATTTATTTGTTGCCACAGTGGATGAACTTTTGACTCTGCTCCCGATCATTAAGATGAATTTGTTAAAAGCTGGTGTATTCCCAGGATGTAAGCAAGATTGCCATCATTGCTTATCCTCACCCTCCGACTGCCCTCTGTTGAAGACAGGTATCCAATGCCTGATTGATAACCAAGAAATTCTGTTTGAGAATGCTCCCGTTTTACCCATTCCTGTTAAAGACATTTCAATCATAAACATCTCCGCCAATCCTTCCAGGGCCCCCAAAAGACCCGTTAAGATTACACCTACTCAAAAAACTACTCCACTTAAGATCACAATGCCCGGGCCGGTCCCGTACAAATCAGATAAAACAGTACCATGGAATTATGGTGGAGAAATCTACTACCATGGTATCAAACAAGATGAACTGACTACCGAAGAAGAGACCTCCGAAGAAGAAAATTTCGACATTAGCAATATTGCCGGAACTAGCAAAATTACCCGCAGTGGTAGAATCTTCTCTCCAGAGATTGCCCCTCCAAAGGCCGTTTTTGGACCCGTGGCCGTTCCGAAGATTACCTCTGTACCAGTGATTATACCTGCAAGCATACCTACCAACAAAGACGACACAATTCCTATCCCTACCAATACTTCCACTGCTGAGAATAAAGGAAAAAGCATTCAAGAGTAGCCTGTCCGGACGAAGGCTCAATCAATAGCTATCCCCGAAACATCCAAGAAGGAAATGGAAGAAATCCTGAGGATAATAAAGAAGAGTGATTATGATGTGGTTGAACAGTTGGGGCAAAACCCTTCCAAGATCTCCATGCTAGCATTGCTGCTGTGCTCTGAGGCACATGCGAAAGCTTTGGTAAAATTTATGAAGACAACTCATGTGCCACAAGAGACGTCTGCTGACCAATTCCAAGACTGTGTGGCCAATTTGACAACTGATAATGGCCTAGGCTTCTTTGATGCTGATTTGACACCCAGAGGGAGAAAACACAACGAGGCTTTGCATGTCTCTGTGGAGTGTAGAGGAACGACTCTGGCCCATGTCCTGGTGGACACGAGTTCATCTTTGAACGTCTTACCGAAGAAAGCTCTTGACAGATTGGATTGCGAAGGGTTGACGTTGAAACCCAGTAACATAATTGTGAGAGCATTTGATGGCTCGAAGAGGATGGTCCATGGGGAGGTGGATATCCCAATAAAGGTGGGAACTCAGACTTTCAGCTCAACCTTCTATGTGATGGACATCCGTCCCTCTTACTCTTGTCTGTTAGGACAGCCTTGGATCCACAATGCCGGTGCTGTCACCTCCATATTACACCAGATGTTGAAATACCCGGTCCAAGGAAAGATCATAATTGTCCATGGAGAGGAGGAGTACATGATTAGTCATCTGAATTCTTTCTGATATGTGGAGTTGGATGGCGAGTTCATTGAAACCCCTTTCCAACATTTTGAAGAAGTCTCTCAAGAAGTAGCGGCGACCAAGGTGGTATCCTCGATTCCTAAGATCACAAGACCTCCGCTTCGAATGTCATCTCTAAAGGACGCAAAGGCAGTAGTGGAAGAGGGTGGATGCACCATCTGGGGGCAGCTTCTAGACATCCCGTATAAATCATACAAGTTTGGTTTGGGGTTTACTTCAACTGCTCAGAAGGCTGTGCGCTGTGCCCGTGCTAGAGGGACACCTTTGAAGATTAGTAATAGAGAGGTCAACGCAGTGGAAGATGTTGAAGAAGAAGGAAGCTTGGAAGATTGGATATTTCCTACTATCAATGGAGGACTTCATAACTGGGAAGCCAGAGACTTTGTCCCAATAACTTTCATCTCTCAGTAATTTATCTTTTACATTTTTGTTGGACTTGTAATATTCACGAACAATTCAAACTTTAAAAACCTTATGTCTTGCCCGAGGCACAATGGTCCATTTGTAAGGGTTTTTATTTCATCTTCATATGACATTCAATGAATCATGGACGCTTTTTCACATATAAATCTTTTGTGCTCATTGTCTTTCTTTTACATTTTTGTTATTTAAAGATGGTTATACTCTTACACACACCCACACTCACAAATGCAGGTACCCCTCCACCCCGGATCCCATGGGTAACGATACTGCTGTAGCCTTCAGTGACTCTAAAGATCCAATCTATCAAGCCGAATACGAAGGTGAAGAAGATTGTGAAGTGCCAGGGGAATTGGCCAGACTACTACAACAAGAGAAAAGAGCTATTCAACCTCATGAGGAACTGTTGGATACAATCAATTTGGGTACCGAGGAAGATAAAAAGGAAATCAAAGTGGGTGCCAATTTAGAGCTGAGTGTCAAGGAGCGTCTAATTCAGCTGTTGCATGATTATGTTGAGATCTTTGCCTGGTCATACGAAGACATGCCAAGACTCGATACAGACATTGTGGTACATTGTCTACCTACAAGAGAAGACTGTCCACCAGTGAAACAAAAAGTTTGTCGCATGAGACCTGACATGTCAGAGAAGATCATAGCGGAAGTCATGAAACAGTTCAATGCTGGATTTCTGGATGTTACTTCCTATCCTCAATGGGTTGCCAACATTGTTCCTGTGCCTAAAAAGGACAGCAAAGTAAGAATGTGCATGGATTATAGAGATTTAAACAGGGCTAGCCCTAAAGATGATTTTCCACTTCCCCACATCGACATCCTGGTTGATAACACAGCCCAACACAAAGTGTTTTCCTTCATGGATGGATTCTCAGGTTATAACTAGATCAAAATGGCACATGAGGATATGGAGAAAACTAAATTTGTCACACAGTGGGGAATGTTCTACTACAAAGTGATGCCATTCGGACTGAAGAATGCCGGGGCAACCTATCAACGCGCCATGGTAGCTTTGTTTCATGATATGATACATCATGAGATAGAGGTCTACGTAGATGACATGATAGCCCGATCACAAACTGAAGAGGAGCACCTCGATCACTTACAAAAGTTGTTTGTAAGGTTGAAGGAGTACAAACTAAGGTTGAACCCGAACAAGTGCACATTCGGAGTCCGGTTCGGTAAACTCTTAGGTTTCATTGTCAGCAATAAAGGCATCGAGGTTGATCCTGCCAAGGTCAAAGCGATACAAGAAATGCCTGCTCCTCGTACTGAGAAGGAAGTCAGAGGATTCTTGGGACGCCTGAACTATATTACCAGATTCATTTCTCACCTAACATCTACTTGTGAACCAATCTTCAAACTGTTGAAGAAAGATCAAGTAGTCAGATGGAATGATGAATGTCATATTGCTTTCGATAAAATCAAAGAGTATTTACAAGAGCCTCATGTCTTGATGCCACCAGTCGAGGGAAGACCACTGATCATGTATCTGACCATTTTAGAGAACTCAATGGGGTGTGTATTAGGGCAACATGACGAGTCTGGCCGGAAAGAGCACGCTATTTACTAGAGAAAAAAGTTTACCGACTGTGAAACTAGATATTCATTGCTCGAGAAAACTTGCTGCGCTATGGTATGGGCTGCTCGCCGGCTAAGACAGTATATGTTGACTCATACCACTTTGCTGATATCTAAGATGGATCCGATAAAGTACATCTTTGATAAGCCTGCTCTGTCTGGGAGGCTAGCTAGATGGCAGATGATCCTAACAGAATATGAAATACAGTACACTACCCAAAAAGCTATAAAGGGCAGCGAGCTAGCTGATCATCTTGCCCATCAAGCTGTAGAAGATTATCAGTCCATGAAGTTTGAATTCCCAGACGAAGACATCATGACATTAGACAATTGTGAAGAAATCAGACCATATGACGGACCTGGAGAAGGATCCCGATGGACCTTGTTCTTTGATGGGGCATCCAATGCACTTGGTAATGGTATCAGCGCGGTACTCATATCTCCGGAAGGGTGTCATACTCCCTTTACTGCCAGACTTTGCTTCAACTGTACGAACACCATGGCGGAATACGATGCATGCATCTTTGGTCTCAAGGCTGCCATAGACTTGGGAATCAAATATTTTGATGTGTTTGGAGATTCAGCTTTGGTCATCAGTCAGATCAAAGGAGAGTGGGACACTAAGCATCCAAACCTTATCCCTTATAAAGAACATGTTTTGACATTGTTACCACATTTCGAGCAGATTACCTTCGAGCATTTCCTGCGAGAAGAAAATCAGTTAGCAGATGCTCTAGCCACAATGTCATCTATGTTTAAACTTAATTGGGATAACGAGGCTCCCCAGACCACCATTGAACAAATGGACGAACCAACACACTGTCACGAGATTAATACTGAAGAAGTAGTGGACCAGCCTTGGTTTCATGAAATCAAAAGGTATCTCGAGGCTCAAGAATATCCAGAAGGAGCTTCAATCAATGATAAAAAGTTCTTAAGGAGATTCTCTGCTAAGTTCTTCCTAAGTAATGGCATCTTGTACAAACGTAATCATGATTCTATTCTGCTCCGTTGCATGGATAAGATTGAAGCTGAAAAGATTATGGATGAATTACATGAAGGTACCTTTGGCACTCACTCTAGTGGGCATACGATGGCGAAGAAAATCCTACGGGCAGGCTATTATTGGTCTACCATGGAAGCAGACTGCTATCAACACTCCCAGACCTGTCATAAGTGTCAAATTTATGCAGACAAGGTGCACGTGCCTCCGGTTCCTCTAAATGTCTTAACATCTCCTTGGCCCTTTGCCATGTGGGGAATCGATATGATTGGGGAGATCAAGCCTACAGCCTCCAATGGACACCGCTTCATTCTAGTGGCCATTGACTATTTCACAAAGTGGGTCGAAGCAGCTTCCTTCGCATCCGTTACTAAGAATGTTGTTACCCACTTCATCAAACAAAATCTTATTTGCCGGTACGGTATCCCGGAAAGGATCATCACTGATAACTGTACAAACCTTAACAATACTATGATCACCGCCTTGTACGAGCAGTTCAAGATTCAACATCACAATTCATCCCCCTATCGGCCAAAGATGAATGGTGCAGTCGAAGCTTCTAATAAAAACATTAAAAAGATCATACAAAAAATGACAATCACCTACAAGGACTGGCATGAAATTCTACCATTTTCTCTCCACGGGTACCGTACCACGACTCGCACATCAACTGGGGTAACACCCTATTCTTTGGTTTATGGTATGGAGGCTGTCTTGCCTATTGAGGTTCAAATCCCCTCTTTGAGAATTATGAAAGATGCAGGTTTTAGTGAGGACGATTAGATCCAGACCCGACTTGATCAACTGAACCTAATTGATGAAAAGAGACTTACTATTGTTTGCCATGGTCAGATGTATCAAAAACGGATGATCAAGGCTTTCAACAAGAAAGTCAGACGCCAAGTATATCAAGTTGGAGATCTGGTGATCAAGCGCATCATCTTGCCACAAAGTGATCCCAGGGGAAAATGGACTCCTACCTATGAAGGACCATTTGTAATCAAGAACATCTTTTCCAGTGGGGCAATGATCTTAAACACCATGGATGGCGATGATTTGCCACACCCTGCGAACGCAGACATAGTCAAAAGATACTACGCATAAGAGACCCGCTAGGTTGACACACCTAGGCAAAACAAGGGCATCCCGGCGAACCAAAAGGTTCGGGCAAAAATTAGGGATAAAAAAAAAATCTCTGTACACCCAGCAAGTTGAAAACCCGAAAGGGCGACTTGGGCAAAAAAGGGTTTCCCGGTGGATTGAAAACCTGAAAGGGCGGTCCAGGCAAAAGTTAGGGAATTAAAGCGTATGACTATGTCTCGTCGGATCACTTTGAGGACAATCTCTTCACTGATAAACTCGGAGCTTCTGATCAATTCAATCATCTTCGGACGAAGCAACAAATAAACAAGATATTTGGAGATACGAAGGCTATAGCAAAATGGGAACCCCATGGGATTATCACACATAGCTATCTTTCTTTGTATAAATTTTTCTTATTTTTATGACACCATCCTCTTACTAGGATGTCTGTCTCCTTTGTACAAAATACTTATTTAAAGTGAATACAAAGATATCTCTTTAAAGTACAAAAAACTATTTGTCCTTTTCTTTTTACACTTGTGTTTTATTTGCAAAAACGTCCAATGATTCATTAATGAACATATGCATTTGAACATAATTACTGTTTACAAATAAAAAAAATGGAAAAGAACAATTACTGACAGGTTGAAAGAATAGGAAAACGTCTTCAGGCTATTCCATGAGCAATCCCTATAGTACGTCATTAAGATCCCCAACGGAGCTGAAACTTCAAGCTATTAATCCCCAGTGGAAACCATCCAGTTTCTCCAAATTCCCCAGCAAGTTGCCTTGAAGCCTGAAAATCAACCGGATAACAGTTAACTTCTGTTACTCCCCAACCTAGGATAACCCCCCGGTAGGGTGACAGACGACCGAAACTCCTGAACTTTTTCCCAAACAGGATTAAGCTTTTTCCCCACAGAGTCTTCATTGCTCCCCAATGGAACGAAGATTCCCATTGTTAAATTCCCAGTAGAAGTCATCAAAATTCTCTGGATTCCCCAACCAGATTCCTTAAGCAGTATATGGCATTACTCACAACAGATTTTTTTGTCAAGACATGAAGAATCCACATATCCTTAGCAACAATCAAGGATTTATTTTCCTCAGCAATACGGCGAATCAGCTTACATGCGCATACATTACATCCACATATCATAAACATTGATAAAACACATTGTTGTACCCCAAAATTTTCCCTCCCTTTTCATTAACATTTTCTCATCACAAGACTCTTGGAACTCAAGATCAAGTTAGGGTTTGCTCTGCTCAAGACCCCTCCTTGCACTGTTGACCTAAATTAGGGTTTGAGTTTGCACAAGGATGTTTTGACCTAAAAAGCCCAAAGTGACTTTCATGCTTCATGTTGGACTTACAAGTTTATCCATACCAAGTTTCAAGCCTTGATTCCAATCTTTGCCCAGTCAATTGGACAATTGACCTAGAAATCAGCTGTATTGGGGAAAAAGTCAACTGTGACCCATGGACAGTCAAATCTCATGAAATTTGACCCACATCAACATAATGAACTCACATGAACCATTTGGTCTAGTTTGGATCACAATTCCACAAGAAATTTGATCAGATCACCAAAAGGGCAAAATGGTCATTTTTAGGGTTTTGACTGCACAAAGGCAATTTTTGACTGTTTGACCTAAACAATGGCAAACCAAGCTCACATATGGACTCAAGGATTCAATGACATTGTCTTGACACATTCAACAAGTTCAAAAGATCTCAAATGCATAGGATTGACAGATGAATTTTTCAGTCAACTGATCAAAATTTGACTGTATACTAAAAAGTCAAACTTTGACTTTTTGGTCAAAATCAAGTGCCAAGATTCATTTTTTATCAAGACATGTCAAATTATGAAACTTGTTCATCAAGAAACCCAAAATTGCATATTAGGGTTTAAAATGAAAAATTTCATAACTTAGAATTTTTCTAAGTTATGAAATTTCTTTATTTTTTCCTAACTTTGTCCCATTTTTTCACCAAGATGAAAATGGATTCAAACAAAACTTGAAACATGAAAGTTGTAGTCCATTGCAAAATCTACAACTTTTATTCACAAAGTTTTCTCAAAGGAAGATTGTATCTCAAGTTATGATTTTTGGAACAAGGGTACAAAACATTTTTAACTTAGAAGAAATTTGACCTATTCTAGGCAGGATTTTTGTCCAACTTCTTGGCCATTTTTCATATGGTTCCACTTGGAGTTTCAATTTTCATTACAAAGATGGATTGTAGTACACATTCCAAGATTTCCAAATTATCTAAGAACTCATCAAACACCCTTGTGGTTAGAGAGAATCGAATTCACAAAGTTGGCCAAAACTCACTTTTGTTCATGGCCAAAACATGTTCATAACAATTGCATTTTTCAAATCAGCATGGTTTGTGCTAGCTTGCAGGCTTCTAAACCTCTTCACACTCAATAATTAAATGCCTAACCATTGTGTTAAGGTGTTATTTCTTCCTTTTGGGCATTGCACATAGAATTAACCCTTAATTGGAAAAAGCAAAATTGCCATTTTTAAAAAGTAGCACTTTATGTCAAGTTCCAAATCTTGGAGGCATGGGCTAGATCTTTGAGGCAAGAGTTTGTACACAAATTCCATTTACCAAGAGCAAATGCTGCAGCATGCTTGAGAGGATTGTACAGGCCTATATTGCAACTTGAACTCTCTTACTTCAAATAGAAAAAACATTGCAAAACTGACCCAACTCTCATTTCCTGCAAACAAGAGCTTAAGTAAACTTTGTACACACCTTCCATACCCCCCAACTGACCTAAGACACGACTCATTCATCCTCAATACCTCCTCATTCACCAAATCACAGTTTTGCTGCAAAACAGGGCATCTGCTGCAGATTGAGGTCCACAACTCAATCCACTCGTGCACTTTGGCTAAAAACCTTTCAAACACCTTCCATATCATCCACTGAAACTATCCCAAGCCTTGAACTCAAGCTGTAACACCCCTAACCACGTTTGCCATTTTTACTTTCAAGCTGTGCAGGTGGACTTCCATAGCATGATACAGTTGGTTTCAAAGCAAGCTAGGCATTTGGGAAGCATCCTTGGACCTCAGGCAAGCTCAACAAAAGCTCAAACTCCATTGAAGGTGGCCACATTGCTCTGTCCAAGTCAAGCTGAAACAGGTAATCTATGGACTTCTATCTCTCTATCCAGGCATGATTAAGCTTAGGTTTGTGAATGAAACATGCTCTACTCATAGCCCTGAAGCCATACATGTGTTCACTTTTCATTTATATTAAGCATGCTGTGAGAATTTTAGCCATGAACATTGAAGAAAAACTAGGTCAGAAATTGGGGATGATGAAATTCTCCCTGGTTTCTTAGAGTTAGGTCAAGTATTTTATATGTTTGAATTCGTCTTTTGATGCTCTACAATGTTTGTGTTATGAGTTTTGGCTAAAAATCAAGGAATCAGGAGATGGTAGTTGTACAAGGAAACGCGCGTTTTTGTTTTCAAAAGGTTGCTGGAGGTTGAAGACAGAGTTGACTTGGGCTGGGCCTGAGTCAGCTTGCTTTTTGCACCCCTTTTTTCCATTTGCACCCCCTGGCCCATTATGTGAAATACTTGTCATTTTTGCATTTTTATTTTTGATTCTGATTTTATATTTTTTGCTCAAGCCTAAAAAACTCAAAAAATATTTTTCCACATTTTTTTACATTTATTTGGCATTTATTTACTTTATTGAACATATACATGTAAATAATATAAAACCTTTTCAGTCATTATTTTTTATTTACATTTTGAAAACATTTTCTAAAATACACATTTTTGTAAATAATTAATATTTTATTTTTGTACATATTTAGCATATTTAATATATATAATATATACATGTACATATTTTATTAAATACTTAAGATAAAAATATGAAAATAATACATTTTTATTTTTATTAATATATGACACTAAAAATACTTTTTTAACAATATACTTTTTATTTTTGTATAAATTAATATATATTGTACATAATTAATAAACAAATACTATTTATTTGAAAATTAGGGTTTTGCCCTAAACCATAAAAATAACCCAAAAAATGACTTTTTTATTTTGTTTATACTTCAAATATGAAAACCTTTTTACATACATAAAAAATCCTTTTTTTGCATAATGCATTGCATTTTGATATTTATTTACATTGTATTTATTTAAATGTTAAATATTTGTATATTCGATATGGATGTAATAGCTTAAAATTTAATTTCTTGTCAAATATCCCCAAATTCAAACTTGTACCCCCATCCCCGTAATCATTGTTGTAATAGCTTAGCATTTAATTTTCCGCATTTAAAAGCTTTCAGTATGCCATGATAGACCTAGAGTTTGTATGCAAAATTAATCAACAAATAGCTTGACCTAATTCAAGATAAACATGCATGAAAAACAAACAATGCACACTTACACCCTTAGGGTTATTCCACTTGTTGCCTTCAAAAATGGGTCATGTTTGCATGTCAAGTACTTTGGGCAAAACAAAACAAAACAAAAACAAACAAAATGATCATAGTCCCTCGATGACGCTATCTTGTTGCCTAAACAAAATGATCATAGTCCCTCAAGAAAATTGCCAAAATACTTGACACTATTGCATTCATGGTCTAAACGATGACCCGCGCCCGTCCCGTTAACATCCTAACATAAGGTTGTTCACCAAATACAATGGTGAAACAACACTGTTAAAAGGGTTAAAACATGAGAAAGATCTTTGAGAAATTTAGGATAGATAGCTCTTGGTTACTTGACCAAACTTGCCAAACAATCCTTGCCATTTTTCAAAACACACATCACAACACAACTTCAAAACAAACTTTCAAAAACATTGAAACATCTTTTCAAAAAGACAAACACCCTTGTAAAACATTCGAGTAAAGAATTGTTACAAAGGTTGCCTAGACAAGGCATCTTTTTCAAAACATTTTCAAAACCACACACACAAAGCACCATTTCAAACAATTGAAAAGCAAAGGCAAGTGATCTAAGCAAGTAACTAAGAGCCCATGGATAACCATGGATAGAAAGGGTGCTAATACCTTCCCTTTCTATAAATTACTCCCCAAACCCAAGAAAACATCTCAAAGGTTTTTCCTGTGCTTTTTAACCTTTCCTTAGGATAAAATAAAAAGTCGGTGGCGACTCTTGCTCAACCGAAACATTTGCGAACAAAAACGCAAAACTCAAGTCAGTTCTCCCACCGTACCACAGAACTGGCGACTCTACTGGGGAAAATAACTTTTAAAGTGGAGTAACCTTAGGGCTTAGATCACCTTTTGCATGATTAATTGTTTGCTTTGATTGCTTTACATTTTGGTTCTCTTGTTTGGGCTTGAAATCCTACACTCGGATTTGGGAAACATTCATAGATAGCAATACGTTGTGGAAACTGTGCGGGGTATACCGACACGGTTGAAACAATAGCTATATTAGTGCGACATATTTGTGAGTACCGGTAACCTTTGAGTTCAATCAAGGAGAGTACGGGGCCGCTGAGTGATGTCACTAAGCACTAATGACCTAGAACCTTACTTGACCATCTTGGCCTTTTATTAGGGGTAGTGAGATGACCGGCTTTGGTGCAGTCCGAAGTTGGTAGATACTCAATACTACACTCATTGAGGGTTATTTTCTTGGAATATTTTGGTCGCTAGTTAAGTGGCTAAACCAAAACAATGAACATGGAAAACAATCCAATGATATTGAGCTCCTTAGAACCCGGTTACTATTTAGGACAGGTTTTAAGCCAACTAAACTCAAGAGGGTACTTACCTATGAAACCCCATGCAAGCCTGAAACTAGGGTTTTGTGTGACTTGCTTGTACATGTGTTTATGCATACATCATGAACATCATAAAGCATCATATGCATCCACTAACCATTTCAAAGGTTTGGATCTTCATCTTTGTTCTTGTTTTATAGGTCATGGAAACTCTTCGTAGGAAAACTATCCAAGTCAACCTTGTGAGAATCCCTCCTCAACTCAAGGAGCTTACATCTAGAATTCCGGAAAGTTCTCTCTTCAGTGAAAGACATGGTAGACTTCTCAACCTAGTCAACACCAGCATTGAAGAAGACATGGTGAAAGTGTTGTTCCAGTTCTTTGACCCCCTTCACCACTGTTTCACATTCCCCGACTACCAATTGGTGCCTACTTTGGAGGAATTTTCTCAACTCCTGAGAATTCCTATTCTTAACCAACTACCCTACAACGATACGGAAAAAGAACCAAAACCTGAAGATGTTGCTCAAGCACTACACCTGCAACCATCTGACATCAAGGGGCATTGGGAAACCAGAAGTGGTGTCAAGGGCTTCTTGGCAAAATTCTTGTTTGAGAAGGCACAAGAGTGTTGGAATTCTTTGGATCTGCAAGCCTTTGAAGAGATTGTGGCACTCCTCATTTATGGGTTGGTCTTGTTCCCAAATCCTGACCAACTTATAGATGTGAATGCTGTCAAGATTTTCCTATCCAGGAATCCCATACCTACATTGCTTGGGGACATCCTCCACTCATTTTACACACGAACAATGAGGAAGATAGGTGTTCTCATGTGCTGTACTCCTCTCCTTGCAAGGTGGTTTATTTCTCACCTTCCACAATCTGTTTTTAAGAATGAGCAAGGTTCAAGGTGGTCACAACAATTGATGACCCTCACACATTCTGATGTACATTGGTGTTCTCGGTCCAGAGAAAATGTCATCATCATCGATCACTGTGGTGAGTTCCCTAATGTTCCATTACTTGGCATTAGGGGAGGCATTACCTACAACCCCTGTCTAGCTTTGAGATAATTTGGATATGCTCGGAGGGATGGCCCTCATGACATGCTGATTCCTGACCTAGTTTTTGACTTCGACAACGATGTGCAAGGACTTCGCCAAAGATTCATCAGAGCTTGGAGGATGCCTAACAAGGTAGATAGCAATACACTGGGGCACAAGAACTCCATCCCTCTTGAGCCTTACCTCAAGTGGGTACGAACCCACACCCAGAGTCTTATGATGCCTTACCCTCACATTATCCCTTTGATCAAAGAGCCTGTTAAGGAAGGAGAGGTTCCATACACCATCCTACATCCTGACATGCCAACATCATGGGAGGAAATGCAGAAGAGTTAGATCCAACTCAAGGAATAAAGGGATACTTTTGAAGCCAGCTTCTACGCCAATGAGAAGAAGGTTTTGGAGCTTAACCGCCGACTTCACGAGGAGGAGACCCTCAACACTTACATCGCACCAAAGAGGATGCGCAACGTCTTTTTACCTTAAGAAGTTTTTGTAATATTTGGCCCGTGGGGCATTTATGTACTGACAAAATTTCTTCTTATTAATATGACATGTGTTCTTTTTGTCTGCAACAATTTTGAATTTCTAAATCCTTGAATGCATTACATGGATAAACATATCATTCATCATATGCATAAACAGGTCTTCACACCAGGTTTCCTTATCTTTCTGCTATTTATTTCAGTAAGATGGATATTGAGCAGACGGTCAAAGATCTGCAGGCACAAAACTCGCAGTTTCAACAGCTCCTTATGACCTTGGCAAAGGGTCAGGAGGATCTTAAAGCACTGTTAGGGAATAAAGAGCAAGAAAAAGGAAAAAAGAAGAAGAAAAGAGTTGGGGTAGCTACACTGGGAAGAAGATTTGAGAATGAAGCTAGGAGAGTTCTTGAATTCCCCTCCACATTTGATGAGGGGACCGGTAAGGGAAAAGGGGCTGCATTACCTTCTGAGTCCGAGGCTGAAGAAGAAGAGGTTGAGGAAGATGAAGACTACTCAGAGCAACAATACCCGCCAACGGACGACAAATATAAAAACCCGGAGGATAGACTGGCAGCCATGGAGCTGCAAAGGGTTCCCGGGCTAGATTTTGAAGAATTGGGATTGATTCCTGGGATTGTGATCCCTCCAAAGTTTAAGGTGCCAACTTTTGCAAAATACGACGGTCTGTCTTGCCCGAAGATGCACCTGAGGTCGTATGTCAGAAAAATTCAACCTCATTCATCCAATAGAAATCTTTGGGTACACTTCTTCCAGGACAGCCTGTCTGGTACACAGCTAGATTGGTTTTACCAGCTTGAGAGGTCAGAGGTGCATAACTGGGAAGACTTGGCAGCTGCCTTCTATCGCCAGTATCAATACAATGCCGACTTGGCGCCAACCCGTACTCAGCTACAAGGTATGGGGATGGCCTCAAATGAGGGATTCAAAGAATACGCCCAGAAATGGCGTGACTTGGCCGGAAGAGTACAACCGCCGCTTTCAGATAGGGAGCTAGTTGATATGTTCTTGGGGACCCTATCTGGCCCTTTCTTCAACCATTTGATCGGGAGCTCTTTCGTAGGGTTTACTGAATTAATTCTGACTGGCGAAAGGGTGGAAGCTGGTATTAAGAGTGGGAAGATTCAAAGGGATGCCCCTGCCTCCATAACTGTTAAAAAACCATTCCCGACCAAGAAGGAAGTAGCTGTTATGTACTCCCAGAAAGGATTAAGAAGAACTGAGCGCCAGCCAACTGTAGGGGCCGTGATGATTCAAAATTCGTCAAATGATCAGCCTCGTAACAATCAGTCTAGACCTAATCAGCAACGGGTAGAACGGCCACAACGGCAGTTCACCCGCATCAACATGACGCCTGCACAAGTTCTTCCCCATTTGTTGAAGCTAAATCTCACCAATATTAGAGAGGCGCCAAAGGTTGTGAATACCGCTTCCCCATACTATCATGCCAATGCTAAATGTGCCTATCATTCTGACAGTGCCGGGTATGACACTAACGATTGCTGGGCGCTTAAGAATAAAATTCAAGATTTGATAGATTCTAAAGAGGTTGAGTTCGATGCCCCTGAGAAGCCGAATGTAATCTCTGCTCCAATGCCAAAGCATGGTCGCAATGTCCATGCTGTTGAAGAAGATCTGTTTGTTTCTGCTGTTGATGATCTGATAACTCCACTACTGACAATCAAGTTGAATCTGTTGAAGGCTGGGATTTTCCCAGGTTGTAAAGAAGATTGCTACCTTTGTTCCTCCCTACCAATCGACTGTCCACTGCTGAAGATAGGCATCCAACGCCTAATGGACAACCAACAAATTCTTTTCGAAAAGACTCCTATTACTCCAACTCCTATCAATGAAGTTTCAATAATAACCATTTCCGCCAATCTTTCCAAGGTCCCCAAAAGGCCTGTTAAGATTACATCCGCTCCGAAGATTGTACCCTTGAAGATAACCATGCCTGGGCCCGTCCCATACAAATCTGACAAATCAATACCGTGGAATTATGGTGGAGAAATCTACTACCACGGTGTTAAACAAATTGAGATAACTGAAGAGAGCTCTGACGAAGAAACTGCCGACATTGGAAACATTGCCGGTACGAGCAAAATTACCCGAAGTGGAAGAATTTTCTCTCCAGAGATTGCCCCTCCAAAGGCAATCTTTGGACCCTCAGCTGCTCCCAAGGTTACTCCTGCACCGGTAAAACTATCTGCAAGAACTCCAATGATTGAAGAAGATGTTACTCCTATGGTTGTCCCTTCTGCTGCTGCTAATGATAAAGGGAAAGGGATCCAAGAAGACCTCGTCAGGACGAGGGCTCAGCCATTGGTCATCCCTGAAACCTCTAAGAAAGAAATGG
The DNA here is from genome assembly GCA_948472305.1 of Vicia faba. Taxonomy (NCBI): domain Eukaryota; kingdom Viridiplantae; phylum Streptophyta; class Magnoliopsida; order Fabales; family Fabaceae; genus Vicia; species Vicia faba. Next base: position 397,930,492 of record OX451739.1, read on the forward strand.
AGGAGATTCTGAAAATAATTAAGAAAAGTGATTATGATGTTGTAGAGAAACTGGGGCAAACCCCCTCGAAGATCTCCATGTTGGCCCTACTGCTTTGTTTGGAGGCTCATGCCAAAGCATTGATAAGATTTCTGAAGACAGCCCATGTGCCCCAGGAAACCTCAGCCGACCAATTCCAAGATTGTGTAGCCAGCCTTACCGCTGACAACGGCCTGGGTTTCTCTGATGCTGACCTGACTCCGAAGGGAAGAAAGCACAATGACGCACTGCATGTGTCAGTTGAATTCCGAGGAACCACTCTCGCCCATGTCTTGGTCGATACTGGTTCTTCTCTAAATGTGCTGCCTAAGAAAGCTCTGGACCGGTTGGATTGTGAAGGCTTGGAGAAGTAATATCATTGTCAGGGCCTTTGACGGATCTAAAAGAATGGTGCATGGGGAGGTCGACATTCCCATCAAGGTAGGCACTGAGGTGTTTGTTGTACCCCAAAATTTGCCCTCCCATATTCTTCAAGAAATTGCCAAGCCAAGTCACAAAATTCCCTAAGGGTTGCACAGTGCAAGGGCCTCCTAAACAGTCAAAATTAGGGTTTTGAGTCTGATCAAGAAAAGGAAGTGTTCAAAGGCCTAATCAAGTCTCATATGCTTACAAACATGGTCAAGCATCCTCATATCAGGTTTCAAGACATTCAGCTCAAAATTGCACAGTCAAAACCCTAAATTGCACTACAGTCAACTGTAGGGGCAAAATGGTCATTTGACAGTCAAAAGTTCAAATTTTTGGTCAACATATCATTTTGAAGCCACAAACATCATTTGATCAATTCTTGATCATGATTCTCAAAATTTGGCTCAGAAAATCATCAAGATGCAAAAGTGTCCTTATTTGGACAGTTGAAAAAGTCAACTGAAATTGACCAGGGCATAACTTTCACATGGATTATCAGAAAAATTCCATCCAAAGCTCATTTTGAAGAGAAAGACATTTCCTACAACTCATCTTCATACTTCAAGTCCAAGAAATGCTCTCACAAAAAGTTATCAATTTCAACATTATAGGTCATTTTTAAAAGTCAACAAAAAGGGACTTTAAGTCAAAGGCCATAACTTGAGATTGGAAAATCAAAATGATATGGGACCAAAGGCATTGGTTAAAGGACTCAAAGACCTTTCCAAAATGTCCAAGAACATGAGAAAAGCTTAAATATTGAGCAAGTTATGCATTGGAGAAGTTGGGAAATTTTTGTGAAATGGCAAAAGTCAACTATCTTTGAAACTTCAATTTTTGACAAAAGGGCCCACTTTCTTCCACTTGATTCAGCCTTGTCATGCCACACACGTGTCCCATGATTAATTTCAAGATCAAACATTGATTTTTCTATTTTATTTAATTTTTATTAATTTAATTCATTTTAAATCTTTAATAATTCAAATAAAATTTAAAAATCAATGGAATAGTGTCATTTGAATTTGAATAGCTTCCATATATCATGTGCCAGCTCACAAACTCATGCTAGGGTTAGGTTGTACACCAAGTCTTGGTTTTGCTTAAAAAAGGGAAAGTTTGTTAATGGTGAAAAACCTAAGACTAGTTCTCTCATGGGCATGGATCAAGGCCAGCTAATGACTTAATTCCCTTCCCTCATAAGTACTGAGTCTAACCCTAATCACAGGACACTGAATGCTGCGCTCAAAGACCATAGACAAACTTGAAGTTTTCTCCCTAAAAAGCAAAACTGAAATCATTGATAGAGGTGGACTCAAGGCCTAATTCCTTTTCCAATAGCATCCTCAAGGCTTACTGAACAAATTCCAACCAGAACCATCCATCACCACGCCAAGAATTGGTAGAATAAACATGAACTGTATAGGAAAAAATTGATCATCGTGTTTCATATTTTAAGCATTTTTTTAACATTTGATTCATGGATTCTTGTTCCTCATAATGTTCTGATGCTAACCAATGCCTTTAATTGCATTTTTATGCCATACACGCGATTTCACCATGTTAGCTTTCTAGGGTTTGTAGGTTTTTAAATTAGGGGTTTTCAGACCAAGTGAAATTAGATCACCACAGTACCATGGTTGGATTCAGCGTATGGAGACGAAGAAGAACCAATTGTCGCGCCTAATTTATATTCAATGAGGACCTAATCGCTATTTTCCAGTAGCCCACCTAATGAAACGCATGAAAAACGTTGCCTTTGTGTTTTGTTTACAGGGGCGATGAAGACGATGAAGCGTGGCAAGCTATGATTCGTTGGTTTAAAAATTCGCGCGTTTTCCAGCACTAATCTTGTTTTTCTTTTATAATATTTCTTTGCTTATTATATAACAAATTGGTTAAGTGGCACAGATGGCAAGCGAACGTATGGGCAATGCACAAGACCTGGGTTCGATCCCCAGGTCTTCAATAATTTCAATATTATTTTCTTGTTCACATTCACATGCAGGTTCATCATTGGAGTGCACCATACATCCCCATAATCTAAGCATACACGCGTCTCATGAATTCAAATCAAGGGCAGGGATTCAAAGAGCATGCTACGCCCAGGTCAACGCGCTGACACACGAACTGAAAAGGTCAAATGGACCAAAGCTTAATGGGCCAGCATTCTAAGGCCTATACCTCACAATTGGGACTGAACCCCCTGGTTTGCTTCTCTATATTTTTTTATTATTTATTTTATTTTCAATTATGATTTTATTTTCTTTATTTGTTTTAATTCAATTAATTACTTACCAAATACAAAAAATACCTTAAAAACTCAGAAAAAGATAAAAAAATATAATGATTATTTATTTTGATATTTTCTTGTAAATAAATTAACATGTAATGAATTTAGTTTTAATTAGGATTTTTGCAATTTTAATTCTTTTCATAATAAATATAAAAAAGGTAGAATTAGGTTAATTGACAATTTTCATTCCTTTTAATTTTTCCTTTTATCATATTATTATTTTATTTATTTTCATAATTAAATTGTACATAAAAATTAGGGTTTCATTTAGTTAAAAATTTCAATATTTTCTTAATAAAAAAAATAATTAGAATTAGGGTTTGACATTTTATTTTAATTTGAATTAATTCTCTTTTTCTATTAAATCTAAAAAAAACATTTTCTTTTAAATTTTAGTTTCAATCCTTCATTAACTTTAATTTTTTGCAAAAGGGTCCAACGCCCATGTTCGTAATTTATTTAATTTCGCGCATTTATTTTATGTCGTTCATTATAATTATGTAATTCTCCCAAAGCGTTGTAACAATTTTACTTCTCGCACTTTTATTTTATTGCTTTATTTATTTTCCGTCAAATCGGGTCCGGTTTAATTTTGGCGATGTGGACCCGCGCCATTTGTAATAGCTTTAGTTTTATTTTCCTCGCAAATATTAACTGTTAAATAAGCATGCAAGAATGAATGGCCCTAATTAAAATCAAGCGTAGATCACAATGAACATGACAAGACAAATATCAATGAAAACGACACACGAATCGCACACACCACCCCTAGGGTACGCCTCACTGTTGCCTTGCCCTCGAAAGGTGATCGTCGAGTAGAGGATGTCTTAGTAAGTCCTCATGATCCGGGAACCTGGCATGAGGGTAGCTTCTAAGGTGTCTTCCTATTGCTCCGGTGATCACCATGTCCCGAACCTCGAATTGACCCGAACACCTCCAACGGTGGTGCTACCTACCTCTCAATGGTGGGATGGCACTACTTTAAAGGACATTTACACAGACGAATTCCTTAGGGTAGGTAGGTTCTCAAGGATACTTGCTCTAATTTCAAAACAAACTGAAATCTTTTCACACCAACACTTTTCAAAAGCTTTCAAAACAATTTTTCAAACACTCTGACGTACGAGTCGAACTGAAATTTTTCAAAGAAACTTTTTTAAAACCCACAATTGAAAAGCGAACAAAACATTTTGAAAACACAATGAGCAAGTATCTAAGAGCCCATGGATAACCATGGATAGAAAGGGTGCTAACACCTTCCCTTTCTATAACCTACCTCCCGAACCGAGAGCAATCTCTTTAAGGAATTTTTCTGTGCTTTTGTCCTTTCCATTTGGAGAAAATAAAAGACGGTGGCGACTCTTGCTTCCGCGACATTTCGCGAACCAGCGTTAAACAGTCAGTTCCAGATCCACCGATCACAGTGTTCAACTCCATATTCTATCTGATGGACATCCACCCATCATACTCTTGCTTGCTAGGAAGGCCGTGGATTCATAATGCTGGGGCAGCCACTTCCTCTCTACATCAGATGCTGAAATACCCTGTTAAGGGAAAAATCATAACTGTACACGGTGAGGAGGAGTACATGATCAGTCATCTGAATTCCTTTCGGTATGTGGAAGTGGATGGAGAATTCATCGAAACACCGTTCCAACACTTCGAGGAAGTTTCTCCCGAGGTGGCAGTAGCAAAGGCAGTAGCTGAGGTACCCAAGCAGGTGGCCAGGATGGAATCTCTGAAAGACGCAAAGGCTGCAATGAAGGAGGGGAAGAGCTCAACATGGGGTCAGTTGCCTGACTTTCCCCACAAGACAGACAAGTTTGGGTTGGGATTTACGGCTGCGGGGCAAAAGGCTACGCGTCGCTCAAAAATTGAAAAGGCACCCATCAAGATTTCTCCTCATGGAATCAATGCTTTAGAAGACGAAGACGAAGAGGGTAACATTGAAGATTGGATCTTCCCAACCATTGAAGGGGGACTGCACAACTGGGAGGCGAAAGACTTCGTTCCCATTAATTTCATCAATCAGTAATTTATCTTTCGAACATTTCCTGTTGGTCTGTAATAATTACTAAAACAATCTGCACACTATTTTTCACCTCATGCCTTGCCCGGGGCATGTAGGTCCATTTGTAAGGGTCTTGATTCTCTTCATATTCATATGCCATGTTTAATGATTCATTGGACGTTTTTCATTTATAAACTGCTGTGTTCATTTTCTTTCCTTTTGCATTTTTGTTTGTTTAAGGATGGCTATCCCTTACACACACCCACACTCACAAATGCAGGTACCCATCCACTCCGGATTCCATGGGTGACTATTCTGTTGTATCCTTCAATAACTCTGAAGATTTGGTCAATCAGGCTAAGTACGAAGATGACGAAGATTGTGAAGTATCGGGAGACTAGCCAGACTTCTACAACAAGAAGAGAGAGCCATCTTACCTCATGAAGAGTTGTTGAAAATTGTCAACTTAGGAACAGAGGAAGACAGAAAAGAAGTACAAGAGGGTGCCAATCTGGAACCAAGTGTCAAGGAGCGCTTAATACAGCTGTTAAATGAATACGTTGAAATCTTCGCCTGGTCTTATGAAGACATGCCGGGGTTAGACACAGATATCGTGGTTCATCGTCTCCCTACAAGAGAAGACTGTCCACCGGTCAAGAAAAAAGTCCGCCGAATGAAGCCTGACATGTCTGAGAAGATTAAAGCTGAAGTAATGAAGCAGTTTAACGCTGGCTTTCTGGATGTTACATCCTATCCGCAATGGGTTGCTAACATTGTGCCCGTTCCCAAAAAAGACGGCAAGGTCAGAATGTGTGTGGACTATCGGGATTTGAACAGGGCCAGCCCTAAAGATGATTTTTCGCTACCACATATCGACATTTTGATTGACAACACGGCTCAGCACAAAGTATTTTCTTTCATGGACGGATTCTCGGGCTACAACCAGATTAAAATGGCCCCCAAGGACATGGAGAAAACAACCTTTGTTACACAATGGGGTACCTTCTGCTACAAGGTGATGCCGTTCGGACTGAAGAACGCAGGGGCAACTTATCAACGCGCCATGGTAGCTTTGTTTCATGATATGATACATCATGAGATTGAGGTTTACGTAGACGACATGATAGCTCGATCACAAACAGAGGAGGAACACCTTGAACATTTTCAAAAGCTGTTTGCCAGGTTGAAGGAGTACAAACTCAGGCTGAATCCAAGTAAGTGCACTTTTGGAGTTAGGTCTGGTAAACTTCTAGGATTTATTGTCAGCAACAAAGGCATTGAGGTCGATCCAGCAAAAGTAAAGGCTATACAAGAAATGCCTGCCCCCCGTACTGAAAAGGAGGTTAGAGGATTCTTGGGACGCTTGAACTATATCGCCAGGTTCATCTCTCACCTGACGTCTACCTGTGAGCCAATTTTCAAACTATTGAAGAAGGATCAGGTAGTCGAACGGAACGATGATTATCAAATTTCTTTTGATAAGGTCAAGGAGTATTTTCTAGAACCTCCTATTCTGATGCCACCCGTCGAAGGAAGGCCACTGATCATGTATCTGACTGTTTTGGACAACTCAATGGGGTGCGTACTGGGCCAACATGACGAGTCTGGTCGAAAAGAGCATGCCATTTATTACCTTATCAAAAAGTTTACCGACTGTGAGACTCGCTACTCACTGCTCGAGAAAACTTGCTGCGCTTTGGTATGGGCTGCTCGCCGACTAAGGCAGTATATGTTGACTCATACCACTTTGCTGATTTCCAAAATGGATCCTATCAAGTATATCTTCGAGAAGCCTGCTTTATTTGGAAGAATCGCTAGATGGAAAATGATCCTGACTGAGTATGACATCCAGTATACCACCCAAAAAGCTATAAAAGGGAGTGTACTAGCTGAACATCTAGCTCACCAAGCTATCGAAGATTATCAATCCATGAGATTCGACTTCCCGGACGAGGACATCATGACTTTGGACAACATTGAAGGTAACAGACTGTATTACGGACCTGAAAATGGATCCCGATGGACCCTGTACTTTGATGGTGCTTCAAATGCACTTGGAAACGGTATCGGTGCGGTACTCATTTCCCCAGAAGGTTGCCATACACCTTTCACTGCCCGACTTTGTTTCAGCTGTACCAACAACATGGCCGAATATGAAGCTTGCATCTTTGGTATCAAGGCTACTATAGACTTGGGGATCAAATCTTTGATCGTATTTGGGGACTCGGCTTTGGTTATCAGTCAAATCAAAGGAGAGTGGGACACCAAACATCCTAATCTTATCCCATACAAAGAACATGTTTTAACATTGTTGCCTCATTTCGAGAAGATCACTTTCGAGCATTTCCCGCGAGAAGAGAATCAGCTAGCAGATGCTCTAGCTACAATGTCTTCCATGTTTAAACTCAATTGGGATAACGAGGCTCCCCAAATCACCATCGAGCGAATTGATGAACCTGCACATTGTCATGAGATTAATACCGAAGAAGTAGTGGAACAACCTTGGTTTTATGAAATCAAAAGGTATCTCCAGACTAGAGAATATCCCGAAGGAGCTTCCGTAAATGACAAGAAGTTCTTAAGGAAGTTTGCTGCCAAGTTCTTCCTAAGCAATGACATCCTTTATAAACGCAGCCATGATTGTGTTTTACTTCGTTGTGTGGACAAAGCTGAAGCAGAGTTAATCATGACTGAGATACACAGTGGCACATTTGGCACCCACTTGAGCGGACATACGATGGCTAAAAAGATTCTAAGGGCAGGCTATTACTGGTCTACCATGGAAGCTGATTGCCATCAACATTCCCGTACTTGCCACAAATGCCAAGTCTATGCCGACAAAATACATATTCCTCCTGTTCCTCTCAACGTTCTGACAGCTCCTTGGCCATTCGCAATGTGGGGCATTGACATGATTGGAGAGATCAAGCCCACGGAGTCCAACTGACATCGCTTCATCTTGGTCGCTATTGACTATTTTACCAAGTGGGTCGAAGCAGCTTCCTTTTCCTCTGTTACCAAGAATGTGGTCGCTCGCTTCATCAAGCAGAATCTCATATGCCGGTATGGTGTCCCCGACAGGATCATCACAGACAACGGTACAAATCTGAACAATACTATGATCACCGCTCTATGCGAATAGTTCAAGATTTATCATCACAATTCATCTCCCTATCGGCCGAAGATGAACTGTGCTGTTGAAGCTGCGAACAAAAACATCAAGAAGATCATTCAGAAAATGACAGTTACCTACAAGGACTGGCATGAGATGTTACCATTTTCTCTGCATGGATACCGTACCACGGCACGTACTTCGACCGGGGCAACCCCATTTTCTTTGGTATATGGCATGGAAGTTGTCCTACCCATGGAAGTTCAGATTCCTTCTTTAAGGATTATGAAGGACTCTGGTTTGAGTGAAGACGATTGGATTCAGACCCGACTTGATCAGCTCAATTTGATCGACAAGAAGCGACTCACTACTGTTTGCCATGGTCAGACGTACCAAAAACGGATGATCAAGGCTTTCAACAAGAAAGTAAGATGTCAAGTATATCAAGTCGGAGATCTTGTAATCAAGCGGATCATCTTGCCGCAAAGTGATCCCAGGGGCAAATGGACTCCTACTTACAAAGGACCATTTGCGATCAAGAGCATCTTTTCTGGTGGTGCAATGATTCTGACCACCATGGACGGCGATGATTTGCCACACCCTGCAAACACAGACATAGTCAAAAAATAATACGCATGAAACAACCCGATAAGATGAAAACCCGAAAGGGCGACTTGGGCAAAAATGGGCATCCCAGTGAATCGAAAACCCGAAAGGGCGGTTCAGGAAAAAATTAGGGATAAAACAAAAAATCTGTACATCCGGCAAGTTGAAAACCCGAAAGGGCGACTTGGGCAAAAAAGGGTTTCCCGGTGGATTGAAAACCCGAAAGGGCGATCCAGGCAAAAGTTTGGGAATTAAAGCGTATGACTATGTCTCGACGGATCACTTTAAAGAACAATCTCTTTATCAACAAGCTCCGAGCTTCTGACCAATCCAATCATCGGCGGACGAAGCATTGAATGGACAAGATATTCAGAGTTGTGAAGGCTATAACAGAATGGAATCCCATGGAATTGTTACACATAGCCATCTTTATTTTGTATAAAATTTTCAATTTTTTACGACAACATCCTCTTACTAGGATGTCTGTCTCCTTTGTACAAAGATACTCATAAAAAGTTAATACAAACACTTTTCCAAATACAGAAATTTGCTTTGTCTTCCTTTTGCTTTTTTACACTTATGTTTTATTTGAGAAACATCCAATGTTTTGTTAAATAGGCATATGCATTTGAACATAATCATTTGCTTACAAATCAAGAAAAGTTGATTGATGATAGGTTGAAGGTACAGATAGATATCTTGATGCCCTTTCAGAAGAAATCTCCAGCGGAATTAAACTCCAAACTCCTCAACAAGGTTAAAATCCAGAACTTAATTCCCCAAACAGGGTTAAACTTCAGGATCCTCAGCAGAACAAAAGCTTTCTCAAAGTTAATTTCCCCAGCCAGAGAGCCTTCCAGAATCTAATTCCCCTCAGAGTCAAGTTTCAAGATCCCCAGTGGAGCCAAAACTATTAATCCCCAGCGGAGCTAAAACTTCCAACTATTAATCCCCAGCGGAACCAGATTAGTGAACATTCTCCCCACAGAGATACTTCCCATCAGATTGAAGATTCTCAGTCTCACTTCTCCAGCATAAGTCTACGAGGTTCTGGACTCCCCAGTAGAGATAGTAAGAATTCTCATTCCCCACAAGTCACCAAGGATTTTCAATCCCCAACAGTGGTCCTAAGATCCCTCAACAATTGAAGATCTTGTTCCCCAAGCAATCAGCAGTCAACAAGGATTTCTCACCCTCGGTAATCAAAGGATTTTCAATCCCCAGCTTAGATTATGGGTTTATTTCCACAACATTTGTCAAGGATTTATTCTCCAAAACAAATTACATTTCGAATTGATCGGTCGTTCAAGAGTTCCTTCATCATCTGTTGGAAGTTACGATCGTCAAAGATCAAATTCTCACAAAATTCAAGTTATGAAGCCCGGATTCGACCGGATAGTATCTTGATCTCTACAGCATATTGGGAAGCCCGGATTATGACCGAATAACAGTATCAGACTACCGCGAAGCCTGGATTACGATCAGATAGTGGTATCTCCTAAGAGCAAGCTATGAAGCCCGGATTCGACCGGATAATAGTTTAATCCCCAACAAGTTATTGTGAAGCCTGGATTATGACCAAATAGCAATACAAGTCTCTGTGAAGCCTGGATTACGACTAGACAGCAGCCAAGAATACTACGAAGCCTGGAGTCGACCAGATAGTGGTATATCTTCAACACAAGCCGTGAAGCCCGAATTTGACCGGATAGTAGCTTAGCAAGTTATTGTGAAGCCTGGATTTCGACCAGATGGCAATACAAGTTTCTGTGAAGCCTGGATTACGACCAGAAAGCAGCCAAGAATACTATGAAGCCTGGATTCGACCAGATAGTGGTATATCTTCAACACAAGCCGTGAAGCCCGGATTTGACCGGATAGCAGCTTAGCAAGTTATTGTGAAGCCTGGATTACGACCAGATGGCAATACAAGTTTCTGTGAAGCCTGGATTACGACCAGACAGCAGCCAAGAGTACTACGAAGCCTGGAGTCGACTAGATAGTGGTATATCTTTAACACAAGTCGTGAAGCCCGGATTTGACCGGATAGCAGCTCAACAAGTTATTGTGGAGCCTGGATTATGACCAGATGGCAATACAAGTTTCTGTGAAAGCCTGGAGATCGACCAGTTAACAATTAACCCTTAACAGAATGAAGATTCTCATCCTTGAAACCTCAGAAGATTGGTATGCTCCCAATTTCTGACCCTTAACAGAATGAAGATTCTCATCCTTGAAACCTCAGAAGATTGGTATGCTCCCAATTTATGACCCTTAACAGAATGAAGACTCTCGTCCTTGAATCCCCAGTAGATTGGCATATAACCCAAGCTCCTGAGCCCCCAACAGTGGTCCCAGGACTTCTCATTTTCAATGATCAAAAGATTCTTGCAATCCCCTGCAGCAGTCAAGGATTTACTTTCCCCTGCAGCAGTCAAGGATTCACTTACCCCGGCAGCAGTCAAGATTCTATTATCTCCGGCTATCCAGGATTCATCTATCCTCACCAAGACAGCTCATCAGCTTACACGCGCATTCATTACATTCATATCATAAACATTGATATAACATATATTGCATCATACATTTCATGCAACATAACTTTGTGTTTCAGCTAATGTTTTACCCTTTTCAGGATAAGGTTAATAAGCTTCGACTTCTGAAAACAGTTTACAGGTTCTCCAGATACGGATGTTAACCTATCGCTTGTTCAGATCCAAGACTTCTGAAAACAGTTTACGGATTCTCCAAACATGGATGTCAATCTATTTTCTTATTCAGACCCCCAGTTCAAAAATGTTCCAAAACATGGACACCTTTCTGATACTCATTTCTTTCACCTACAACATACATTCCAGATGGCATCTTTAAGCCCATCCCCTGACAAGATTCTGTCACATCTTCAGATGGCATCTTTAAGCCCATCTCCAAATGGCATCTTTAAGCCCATTCCCCCAACTACGCTTTGACGAGTGCAAATTTTTTGGGCACTCTAGTTTCCAATCTCCTTTTACCCTCGAGTCGCGAAAGGAAAACCTGCCAATCTAACTCTTCAGGTTCAAGAAGATTGAACAGGGGCAACTGTTGTACCCCAAAATTTTCCCTCCCTTTTCATCAACATTTTCTCATCACAAGACTCTTGGAACTCAAGATCAAGTTAGGGTTTGCTCTGCTCAAGACCCCTCCTTGCACTGTTGACCCAAATTAGGGTTTGAGTTTGCACAAGGATGTTTTGACCTAAAAAGCCCAAAGTGACTTTCATGCTTCATGTTGGACTTACAAGTTTATCCATACCAAGTTTCAAGCCTTGATTCCAATCTTTGCCCAGTCAATTGGACATTTGACCTAGAAATCAGCTGTATTGGGGAAAAAGTCAACTGTGACCCATGAACAGTCAAATCTCATGAAATTTGACCCACATCAACATAATGAACTCACATGAACCATTTGGTCAAGTTTGGATCACAATTCTACAAGAAATTTGATCAGATCACCAAAAGGGCAAAATGGTCATTTTTAAGGTCTTGATTGCATAAAGGCAATTTTTGACTGTTTGACCTAACCAATGGAAAACCAAGCTCACATATGGACTCAAGGATTCAATGGAATTGTCTTGACACATTCAACAAGTTCAAAAGATCTCAAATGCATAGGATTGACAGATGAATTTTTCAGTCAACTGATCAAAATTTGACTGTATACTGAAAAGTCAAACTTTGACTTTTTGGTCAAAATCAAGTGCCAAGATTCATTTTTCATCAAGACATGTCAAATTATTAAACTTGTTCATCAAGAAACCCAAAATTGCAAATTAGGGTTTAAAATGAAAAATTTCATAACTTAGAATTTTTCTAAGTTATGAAATTTCTGTATTTTTTCCTAACTTTGTCCCATTTTTTAACCAAGATGCAAATGGATTCAAACAAAACTTGAAACATTAAAGTTGTAGTCCATTTCAAAATCTACAACTTTTATTCACAAAGTTTTCTCAAAGGAAGCTTTTATCTCAAGTTATGATTTTTGGAACAAGGGTACAAAACATTTTTAACTTAGAAGAAATTTGACCTATTCTAGGCAGGATTTTTGTCCAACTTCTTGGCCATTTTTCATATGGTTCCACTTGGAGTTTCAATTTTCATTACAAAGATGGATTGTAGTACACATTCCAAGCTTTCCAAATTGTCCAAGAACTCATCAAGCACCCTTGTGGTTAGAGAGAATCGAATTCACAAAGTTGGCCAAAACTCACTTTTGTTCATGGCCAAAACATGTTCATAACAATTGCATTTTTCAAATCAGCATGGTTTGTGCTAGCTTTCAGGCCTCTAAACCTCTTCACACTCAATAATTAAATGCCTAACCATTGTGTTAAGGTGTTATTTCTTCCTTTTAGGCATTGCACATAGAATTAACCCTTAATTGGAAAAAGCAAAATTGCCATTTTTAAAAAGTAGCACTTTATGTCAAGTTCCAAATCTTGGAGGCATGGGCCAGATCTTTGAGGCAAGAGTTTGTACAAAAATTCCATTTACCAAGAGCAAATGCTGCAGCATGCTTGAGAGGATTGTACAGGCCTATATTGCAACTTGAACTCTCTTACTTCAAATAGAAGAAACATTGCAAAACTGAACCAACTCTCATTTCCTGCAAACAAGAGCTTAAGTAAACTTTGTACACAATTTCCATACCCCCCAACTGACCTAAGACACAACTCATTCATCCTAAATACCTCCTCATTCACCAAATCACAGTTTTGCTGCAAAACAGGGCATCTGCTGCAGATTGAGGTCCACAACTCAATCCACTCGTGCACTTTGGCTAAAAACCTTTCAAACACCTTCCATATCATCCACTGAAACTATCCCAAGCCTTGAACTCAAGCTGTAACACCCCTAACCACATTTGCCATTTTTACTTTCAAGCTGTGCAGGTGGACTTCCATAGCACGATACAATTGGTTTCAAAGCAAGCTAGGCATTTGGGAAGCATCCTTGGACCTCAGGCAAGCTCAACAAAAGCTCAAACTCCATTGAAGGTGGCCACATTGCTCTGTCCAAGTCAAGCTGAAACAGGTAATCTATGGACTTCTATCTCTCTATCCAGGCATGATTAAGCTTAGGTTTGTGAATGAAACATGCTCTACTCATAGCCCTGAAGCCATACATGTGTTCACTTTTCATTTATATTAAGCATGCTGTGAGAATTTTAGCCATGAACATTGAAGAAAAACTAGGTCAGAAATTGGGGATGATGAAATTCTCCCTGGTTTCTTAGAGTTAGGTCAAGTATTTTATATGTTTGAATTCGTCTTTTGATGCTCTACAATGTTTGTGTTATGAGTTTTGACTAAAAATCAAGGAATCAGGAGATGGTAGTTGTACAAGGAAACGCACGTTTTTGTTTTCAAAAGGTTGCTGGAGGTTGAAGACAGAGTTGACTTGGGCTGGGCCTGAGTCAGCTTGCTTTTTGCACCCCTTTTTTCCATTTGCACCCCCCTGGCCCATTATGTGAAATACTTGTCATTTTTGCATTTTTCTTTTTGATTCTGATTTTATATTTTTTGCTCAAGCCTAAAAAACTCAAAAAATATTTTTCCACATTTTTTTACATTTATTTGGCAGTTATTTACTTTATTGAACATATACATGTAAATAATATAAAACCTTTTTTATTTAAAACCCTAAAAAACAATACAAAAATATTTATTTTTCAGTCATTATTTTTTATTTACATTTTGAAAACATTTTCTAAAATACACATTTTTGTAAATAATTAATATTTTATTTTTGTACATATTTAGCATATTTAATATATATAATATATATAATATATACATGTACATATTTTATTAAATACTTAGGATAAAAATATGAAAATAATACATTTTTATTTTTATTAATATATGACACTAAAAATACTTTGAACAATATACTTTTTATTTTTGTATAAATTAATATATATTGTACATAATTAATAAACAAATACTATTTATTTGAAAATTAGGGTTTTGCCCTAAACCATAAAAATAACCAAAAAAATGACTTTTTTATTTTGTTTATACTTCAAATATGAAAACCTTTTTACATACATAAAAAATCCTTTTTTTGCATAATGCATTGCATTTTGATATTTATTTACATTGTATTTATTTAAATGTTAAATATTTGTATATTCGATATGGATGTAATAGCTTAGAATTTAATTTCTTGTCAAATATCCCCAAATTCAAACTTGTACCCCCATCCCCGTAATCATTGTTGTAATAGCTTAGCATTTAATTTTCCGCATTTAAAAGCTTTCAATTATGCCATGATAGACCTAGGGTTTGTATGCAAAATCAATCAACAAATAGCTTGACCTAATTCAAGATAAACATGCATGAAAAACAAACAATGCACACTTACACCCTTAGGGTTATTCCACTTGTTGCCTTCAAAAATGGGCCATGTTTGCATGTCAAGTACTTTGGGCAAAACAAAACAAAAACAAACAAAATGATCATAGTCCCTCGATGACGCTATCTTGTTGCCTAAACAAAATGATCATAGTCCCTCAAGAAAATTGCCAAAATACTTGACACTATTGCATTCATGGTCTAAACGATGACCCACGTCCGTCCCGTTAACATCCTAACACAAGGTTGTTCACCAAATATAATGGTGAAACAACACTGTTAAAAGGGTTAAAACATGAGAAAGATCTTTGAGAAATTTAGGGTAGATAGCTCTTGGTTACTTGACCAAACTTGCCAAACAATCCTTGCCATTTTTCAAAACACACATCACAACACAACTTCAAAAAAAACTTTCAAAAACATTGAAACATCTTTTCAAAAAGACAAACACCCTTGTAAAACATTCGAGTAAAGAATTGTTACAAAGGTTGCCTAGACAAGGCATCTTTTTCAAAACATTTTCAAAACCACACACGCAAAGCACCATTTCAAACAATTGAAAAGCAAAGGCAAGTGATCTAAGCAAGTAACTAAGAGCCCATGGATAACCATGGATAGAAAGGGTGATAATACCTTCCCTTTCTATAATCTACTCCCCGAACCCAAGAAAACATCTCAAAGGTTTTTCCTGTGCTTTTTAACCTTTCCTTAGGATAAAATAAAAAGTCGATGGCGACTCTTGCTCAACCGAAACATTTGCGAACACAAACGCAAAACTCAAGTCAGTTCTCCCACCGTACCACACACATCTATTGCATCATACATTTCATGCAATATAATTTCATGTTCCAGCTAACATTTTACCTTTTGAGGATAAGATTAACAGCTACCATTAACAATATGAAATCATGATACAGTTCAGATACGCTCCAAACATGGAAGCCATTCTGTTACTTATTCAGATTCAGCTTTCAGATATAGTACAGATACACTCCATACATGATTGCCATTCTGTTACTTATTCAGACTTCAACATTCAGATACAATTCAGATACGCTCCAGACACGGATGCCATTCTGACATTTATTCAGATTTCAACTGTCAGATACAGTGAAGATACGCTCCAGACACGGTTTCCATTCTGTTACTCATTCAAATTTCAGCTATCAGATACATTCCAGATACGCTCCAGACACGGTTGCCATTCTGTTACTCATTCAAATTTCCAAAATTCAGATACGCTCCAGACACGGATGCCATCTTGATACTTATTCAAATTTCAACATTCGGATAAAGTACAGATACGCTCCAGACACGGAAGACATTCTGATACTCATTCAGTTTTCAAATTCAGATACAGTTCAGATACGCTCCAGACACGGATGCCATTCTGATACTCATTCAGATTTCAACTTTCAGATACAGTACAGATACGCTCCTGACACGGATGCCATTCTGATACATATTCAGATTTCAAGTTCAGATACAGTACAGATACGCTCCAGACACGGATGCCATCCTTTTATTCATTCAAACCCAGCTTTCAGATACAGTTCAGACACGCTCCAGACGCGGACGCCATTCTGATACTCATTCTTTCAGATTACAACTTACAATTTAACAAACATTCTTGGATGGCATCTATAAGCCCGTCTCCAACAAGATTCTATCACCTCTCCAAATGGCATCTTTAAGCCCATTCCCTCAACTACACTTTGTCGAGTGCAAATTTATGGGTACTCTAGTGTCCAATAATCTTTTACCTTCGAGTCACGAACGACAAAGCTCGCCAATCTAACTCTTCAGGTTCAAGAAGATTGAACAGGGGCAGCTGTTGTACCCAAAAATTTACCCTCTCATTTATCAAGTTTTTTCTTACAAGACTTCTTTGACTCAAGACAAGATCAGGGTTTGCTCAGCTCAAGACATCTCATCTTGCACTAATAACCCAAAATTAGGATTTTTGATTGAGAAAGGGCAATTTCTGATTTTTAACCTAGAAAATGACCAATTAAGTTCAAGCATGATTTCAAGGATTCAATGGCATCATCTTAACTCAATTACTTGGTTCAAAACATCTCAAGTTCATTGGATTGACATATGAAATTTATAGTCAACTGATCAAAAGTCAACTATACACTGAAAAGTCAAACTTTGACTTTTTGTCAAAATCAAGTGCCAAGGGTCATAGTTCATCAAGATATGTCAAAATGTGAAACTTGTTCACCAAGAAAACCAAATTTGAAAATTAGGGTTTTGAATTTGAAAATTTTCATAACTTAGAATTTTTCTAAGTATAAATTTTTTCTTATTTTTTCTCAACTTTACACCACTTTTACACCATGATGCATTTTGATTCAAGAAAAATCCCCAACATGAAAGTTGTAGACCTCCCATGAAATCTACAACTTTTATTCACAAACTTTTCCCTAAAGATTATTGGATCTCAAGTTATAAATTTGTGAATACATGGTCATGAACTTCTTAACTTAGGGAAATTTTGCCCTAATTTAGGCAGGTTTTGGACCTAACTTCATGGCAAGTTTTCACCTAGTTCCAAGAGGTATCTCAAAATGCATTTCAAAGATGGATTATAGAGCACATTGCAAGCTTTCCAAAATGTCTAATAACTCTCCAAGATCATTTTTGAATAGGGAGAATCGAAGAGAGGAAGTTGGCATTTTCTCACTTTTTGTTCAAGCCATTTTCATGAAGAACCAAGTTGCAAATCAAACCTATGCTGGCTTTTTCATGCTTTACAGGTCCTAAACTTGATAAACACTCCTTAATTAAATGCATAATCAGTTGACAAAGCCTCTATCCATGCTTTTGAACCTTTATCCAATTGATAATTCCACTTATGGAAAAAAGGTTCCATTGCCATTTTCATAAAGAAACACTTTTGTAAACTTTGTAATCTTGAGCATTGAACCTGTCCCCTTGATGCATAAAACCACAAAGGTCTCAAGCAACTTGTACAGACTCATACCAACCCTAAAGCAAGCTGGTACAAGCATGAGAGTTTTGTCTTGTCAATTTGCTTCAAGTACAAGAAAAGTGGCAAAAAGGCTAGGGCTTGTACAACTGATAGAAAGATGACTTTAGATCATTTCTATACTAATATGCAAAGGATATAAAACACATAGGACACGAAGAAAATGCCTAAAACATTGAGAGCAAGCAAAACACCAAAATATGTCCAAAACACATAGTTTCTGCATAAACACATCCAACTCTCATTTGGCTCGTGCGTTTTGTGTTTAGATCATTCAAACATATTACATACTTGATATCAAACTCATCCAAGCCATCATCCCTGTTCTGTAACCTCTGTTTCACCATCTGCCATTGTTAACTTTGAAGCTTGCAGTTGGACTTGGTCAGGGAGTTCTAGCCACTTTCAGAGCAAGGTAAGAGTTGGAATAGATTCAGGGAAGCTCAAGCAATCATCAGGCGTCCATTAAAGTCCCTGCATTTCCATATACGATTCCAGCTGAAGGAGGTGATTTTTCAAACTCTATCTCTTTATACAGGCAACCTCAGGCCACGATCTGTGAATGAAAAATGTAGTTCTCATCATAACGAAGCTGTACATATCATTATCTTGAATTTATATTACTTGTGCTAAGAGAATTTGGAGGTTGAAATCTCTGAAAATTTTAGGTTAGAAATTAGGGATTTTAAAATTCTCTTTGATCTTTGATAGTTAGATTACATAATTTATATGGTTGGAATCGTGAGTTCAAATGCTATATTTTTCATGTTATAAGTTTTCATTTTTATGCAAGCATGAGGAAGTTACAGGTTGAACTGGCCATGGCGCGAGGAAGAGGAAGACAGGACAAGGGTGAGTCTGTTTGGGCTCTTTGCTTTCTGGGCCTTTTTTGTTTTTGCTAACACTACCACTAAATTGCTATTACACCCCCTGCTAACTCTTTCATATTTTATTATTTTTATTTGTATATTTTATACTTTAAATAATTTTCTTTAATGATAAAAAACCCTAAAAAATAATTTAATTATTTTTACACTTTTATTTTATTTTATTTATTATTTCTCACATAAAAAGTTAATTTATTTTGATAGGATTTAATTTATTTTCTTAATAAACTTATAAATATAATTAAATATACTTAATATTTTTATTTTACATTTCATACTTACAAATACCAATTTTTTGCATATATTTATTTTTAATATTTATATACAATATTATTTATTATTTTCATACAAAAAATGCACAAAATAAATATATAGAAACATTATTTTCTTTTAAATAAAATTAGGGTTTAATCCCTTTCAAAAGAATTAAACATTTTTCCTTGTATTTTTTAGGTTTAATTTAAATATTCTTTTACATAAAAATAAGACATCAAAAATCTCTTTACATGTACATTACATTGCATTACATTTTAAATATTGTATTGTATTTATTTAAATTCGCGCAAATTCGATTTGGTTGTAATAATGTATTTAGTTTTATATTTGTGCAAATCCCCATTCAAACTTGTATTCCCCCTCCCATAAAATTGTTGTAATAGCTTAGTATATTTACATTACGCAATTTATTGCTTTCATATGCCATGACTAGTAATTAGGGTTTGTATGACAAGAGCGAAACAAAACAAATAGAAAACCCTAAATACAAGACAAAATCAAAAGCATGGAAAATGATACACCTTGCACACAAGCACCCTTAGGGTTTCTCCCACTTGGTTTCCTAAAATAAAATGGCCATGTTACGCATGCGAAGTATCTTGGCAAAACAAAACAAATATAAAGATCATAGTCCCTCGATGACGCTATTCAAAAGTTGCCTTACAAAATGATCTTGGTCCCTCAAAAATGCTAAGACGCTTGGAAATATTGCTATCATGGTTGTACGATGACCCACGCCCGTCCCGTTTACATCCAAAGATAGGGTTTCTTACCAAATCAATGGTAAGCCAACAATGTTAAAGGAATAGAAAACACATAGGAAAGACATTTGAGTAGGTAGATAGCTTCTAGTTACTTGCTCCATTTCAAACAAAATCCTTGCTATTTTCAAACACATACACATTTCCAAAACATCTTACAAATATTAAAAACATTTTCAAAAGACAAACATCTTTGTATACATTCTTACGAACGAGAATCATTACAAAGATTGCCTAAACAAATGGCCTCTTTTACAAAATACTTTCAAAACCACATCAAACACCATTTCAAACAAACCAAAGCAAGTGATCTAAGCAAGTAACTAAGAGCCCATGGAAAACCATGGATGAAAAGGGTGCTAGCACCTTCCTTTTTCATAATCTACCCCCCAAACTCAAGAAAACATCTCAAAGGTATTTCCTGTGCTTTTTCACCTTTCCTTTTGGATAAAAGAAAAGTCGGTGGCGACTCTTGGTAATCGTGACATTTGCGACAAAATGTAAAACCTCAAGTCAGTTCTCCCACCGTATCACACGGGTCACCCTGCTATTGTCAGCTATATTTCCAACATCAGGCATTGGCTGGATGGGAACTTCCACTCACTCCTCTAAGATTGTTGCATTGTATTTGTAAGGCACAACCTTATCTGACTTGTAGGGGATAGGACCCGGCAAACTAATCACCAATCGGGTAACAACTGGCTTGCTATGATACTCAACTTCAAAATGGGCAGGTGCACCAAAACAAGGCACAATGACGTTTACCCCTTCTTCAACATAATCAGTCATTACTAAGTCATTTATGGAAAATAAATCTTCGTCTGAAGAGAAATACCCATATGTAGAGGCATACTCTTCATCTGACTCTTCTTTAGTCAAACAAACCTCAACCATATCAACTTCATGGCAATCATCCCTCTGACTTATGACCTTAATAGTTCCATTGTCTAACAACAACTGAACACCCTTCTTCAAGATTGAACATCCTCGGGGGTCTCGACAGCAAATTCGACAAGATCCATATTGGTGTTCCACCTGACCAGCCGTATGGCAGAAGGTAGCATGCAACTGCACGAGGTCCTCATTCATATACTCTACATTAAAATTTTTGAATTCTCCAGGACATCCAGAAACCATATTCACTTCCTCTTCATACTCTTCCCTAGGCCTGATTATATGGATTAGGCCCTCATCCATCATCTCCTGTAATTCAGCCTTTATCTTATCGCAACCCTGTATGTCTGTACTGCAAATAGCATAACCGGCATGGTCATGCGTATAGTAGATAAATTCACAGAGGTCTGCATGCATTTTCACCAAATCTCCTCTAACCAGATTAATGTAAAAAATCTGGAAGTTGCCTAGAAAACCGGCTACCATATTCATAACATTTACTCCCCCATGCTTGGATAAAGGATTATCTTTCACATTAGGTCCCACGTCCTTGAAAGATAGAACACCAAACTTCACCAATTTCTGTACCTCAGTCTTTAAAGGATAATAATTCTCAATATTATGCCCTGGTGCTCCCTGATGAAAAGCACATGTTTGGTCTGCCTTGTAATACCAAGGCAATGGTGATGGTACGATGGGAGGTGGTCGGGTCTGAACCAACTTCTTCTGAATCAATGCTGGTAGTAACTCTATATAGCTCATGGGAATAGGGTCATAACTCTCCCTTATTTGATTATACCCTTGATTCCCCTGCTGGGACGGTCTCTGATAAGCAACGGTAGTTGGAGCGGCATTCATAACGGGAGTAACTGAGGCGACTTGCTGATGACGCTGATAATTCCTTCTAGGAGTGTTTACCCTCCTCTCTTGTATGACAACATTTGCATCTCCTTCTTTCTTCTTGGTAAACCCATAAGATGGCTTCTTCGCACCTCTAGATCCTTCACTCTTCGTTAAACAACCTTCTCTTACAGCCTCTTCTAAGCGAATACCCATTCCTACCATTTCAGTAAAGTCACTTGGCGCACTTGCTACCATCCTCTCGTAGTAGAAAGTACCCAGCATCTTCAAGAAAATCTTAGTCATCTCCTTCTCTTCCATGGGATGAATCACCTGGGCGGCTACCTCACGCCATCTCTGCGCATATTATTTGAATGATTCCCTGTCTTTCTGAACCATGGCCCTGAGTTGATCACGGTCAGGTGCCATGTCCATGTTGTACTTGTATTGTTTGATGAATTCTTATCCCAAATCATTAAAAGTATGGATATTGGCGTTGTCCAAACTCATATACCACTTCAGCCCAGCACTGGTCAAACTATCTTGAAAAAAGTGAATCAACAGACGCTGATCATCAGTATGGGTAGACATTCTCCTTACGTGCATCACCAGGTGAGCACAAGGGAAAGTGTTGCCCTTATACTTCTCAAACTCCGGGACTTTAAACTTAGCAGGTATCTTAACATTTGGGACCAAGCATAACTCATTCACATTCTACCCAAATAGCTCTTTTCCCATGAGGGCCTTCATATCTCTTTGCATCTTATCAAACTGCTCTTCAAAATCATCCATTCCGTCATGAAGACCCAAGTCTTCACTCGGTGAAGGGAAATGATGACACACATCACCATTAACAAACGAAACCATATTCACCAAAGGAGGTGCAGCAGGAACATGCACCACAAGAGGTGTAGGAGTAACAATAGTCTCAATAACTGGAGTATCTTGAGGACCAAGATTGAAACCTTCAGGTGCAAAATTCTCTGGAATTCCCCATGGATAACCTTGGGGAATGCAATTCTGAACAACAGTTGGAGTAGCAGATACAGGAATAGTCGGAGCTTTGGTAGTTTCCCTTGTTGGTTGAGGTTGAACACTCGGTGGCTGATTCTGAGCAGCCACCAGAGCTTCCATCAGATTGGCCATGCCGGCCTTTAAAGCAGAAACTTCCTCGTGCAGCTCGCGATTCTCTTGTTCTAAGTTGTCCATCTTCTTTCTGAAATTAGCCCGAGTGTTGTAGTGATGAGTCAGCTTGCTGAACGAAGTAAAGAAGCTTGGTAAGACACCTGGATATGCATAACAAATGCAAGAAAAATGTGCAATATGATGCATGATATGTAATGCACATGATTATATTTACTTTGTTATTTAATATTTCAAGGGATTTATAGATTTATAGACACATTGCAAATATAAGAGTAATAACACGTTTGAAATACTGAAAATTTTATTATAATATCTTCAAAATGGATTACAAGTTTCAATGATCCCAAGTACAAGATGAAAATAAAATCTAAAACCCCGATAAATAGAACTGATGGAGATCACTCTATACGGTGGCACTTCCCCATGAGCCTGGCAATCTGAGCCTTCAACCTCTGGTTTTCTTATGCATGTCTGATGGCAACCTCCTTCCAATCATCTGAATCAGGAAGTGAGTAATCATCACTTGATTGAGGCTTAGGAGAAAATAAATCCCCTTTCCTCTCCATAGAATCTATCGTTCGACTCTCAAGGATCTCAATCAAGTCTTCTTTCTCTTTCAAGTCTGCTTTATAGGAACTTTCTAAAGTTTAGAACTTGTTCTTCCAAGCATCCTTTTCCTGTTGCATCTTAACCAAAGCAAGTTGTAGCTCTTCTAGATCATCTAATAAGGGAGGAGTGGTCTTCATAAATAGACCAGGCATGGGTGTCTCCCGGGTATACGTCATCTTTAACTGAATAACTCTCGATCAGACCCACTAAAGATATGGCTCCAAAGAAACAACACCCCTAGGTCCCAAATCCTTCCTACTCTTCTTATGAATGTGACGCCAGGTGTTGTACCCCAAAATTTTCCCTCTCATTTATCAAGACTTTTCTCACAAGATTTCTTTAACTCAAGACTGGATTAGGGTTTGGTCAGCTCAAGACATTCATCTTACACTATTAGCCCAAAACTAGGGTTTGAGTTTGCACAAGGATGCTTGGACTATCAATGCTTCATATTACTTTAAAACATCATATGGACCCCTAAGATTACTCATGACAAGTTTCAAGCCTTGAACCACATTTTTGATCAGTCAATTGGACAGTTGACCTAAAAATCAATTGTATTGGGGAAAAAGTCAACCATGGCCAATTTACAGTCAAACTTCATAATTTTTGATCCACATCAACATTTTAAACTTATATGTATCATTTGATCAAGTTTGGATTACAATTCCTCAAGAAATTTGATCAAATCATCAAAAGGGCAAAATGGTCAAAATTAGGGTTTTGATTGAGGAAGGGCAATTCCTGATTTTTTACCTAGAAAATGACCAATTGAGTTAAAGCGTGATTCCAAGGATTCAATTGCATCATATTGACCTAATTACATGGTTCAAAACATTTCAATTTCATTAATAGACAGATGAAATTTGCAGTCAACTGATCAAAAGTCAACTGTACACTAAAAAGTCAAACTTTGACTTTTTGGTCAAAATCAAGTTCCAAGGGTCACAATTCATCAAAGCATATCAAAATGTGAAACTTTTTCATCAAGAAATCAAGGATTGAAGATTAGGTTTTAAAATTGGAAATTTTCTTAACTTAGAAATTTTTCTAAGTATAGAAAATTTCTTATTTTTTCTCAACTTTAAGCCATTATTTCACCATGATACAAGATGATTCAAAGAAAGTTCCCAACATGAAAGTTGTAGATCTCCATGAAATCTAAAACTTTTCTTCACACACTTTTCCCTAAAGATGCTTGGATCTCAAGATATAATTTAATGAATACATGCTCATGAACTAAAATAACTTAGTGAAATTTTGTCCTAATTTAGGCAGGTTTTGGACCCAACTTCATGGAAATTTTTCACCTAGTTACAAGAGGAGTATTGAAATTCATTTCAAATATGAGTTATAGATAATATTGCAAGCTTTTCAAAATGTCCAAGAACTCCTCAAGATCATTTTTGAGTAGGGAGAATCGAATAGATGAAGTTGGCAATTTCTCACTTTGAATTCAAGCCATTTCATGAAGAACAAATTTCAAATCAATACCTATGCTGCCTAATCCATGCTTTACAGGTCCCAAACTTGTTTCTTAATCCATAATTTAATGCTTACTCAATTTACAAAGCTTTAATTCAAGCTCAAGAGCCTTTGTCCAAGTTGTAATTCCATAAATGGCATAAAGTGGCCATTGCCATTTTGAAAAAGGTTCACTTTTGCAATTTTCCAATTCTTGAGCATTGAACCTGTCTCCTTTACATATACAAGTACTACAGACCTAAGGCAACTTATATGGAACTGATACCAATCCTAAGAAAGCCAGTACAATCATGTGAAGACTTGTCCCTTCACTTTGCTTCAAAAGCAAGAAAGTATGCAAAAAGCCTACAATAAAAAGATCTATTGAGAAGCTGACTTAAAACCTTTTCCATACTAATATACAAACACATTAGAACTAGAAACAAATTTGCTAAAGGCCTGAAACACTAAAACACTCGATATCACCAAAAAACTGTCCAAACTTGCAGTTTTTGCATAAGCATAGCAATCCATCATTTGGCTCGTGCGTTTCAAGTTTTAACCATCAAAACACTTTACCTACTTGATATCTATGTGATCCAGACCATCATCCTTACACTTTAACTCCTTCTCCCTCATCTGCCATTTTTATTTTCAAAGCTTGCAAGTTGACTTGGATAGTGAGTTCCAGGCACTTCCAAATCAAGGCAAGGATTGGAACACACTCAGGGAGGTTCAAGCAACTCAAGCAATCACCAGACCTTCATAAAAATCACTCAAACTCCATTTTTCAACTGAAAGAGGTAAAAATCTCAACTTCTATCTCTTCATACAGGCATCCATTGGCCATGATTTGTGAATAAACAATGTAGACCTCACTGCTACGAAGGTGTACATATATATATATATATATATATATATATATATATATATATATATATATATATATATATATATATATATATATATATATATATATATATATATATATATATATATATATATATATATATATATATATATATATATATATATATATATATATATATATATATATATATATATATATATATATATATATATATATATATATATATATATATATATATATATATATATCTTGCATTTATTTGGCATAAGTTGAGAGAATTTTGAAGTTCAAATTCCTTTAAAAATTAGGTTTAAATTTAGGGCTTTCAAAATTCATTTTGATCTTTGATTGTTAGCTTACATGATTTACATGGTTAGAATCGTGAGACAAAATGCTACAACATTCATGTTATCAGTTTCCATTTTTATTGAGAGATGAGAAAGTTACAGAGCTTATGGCCAGCTTGAGGAAGAAGATGAAGTACAGGGAAAGGGCTTTGTTTGTGTTATGTTGTTTTTGTTTCACATTAATCAACGAATGTATAGCCACCCCAGTGGCAAGGTAGCGTGCTGGTGAGACCCAGGTCATGGGTTCGAACCTTGGCACTAACTTTTGTTTTTTCATATTTTTAAGTTTTCATTTTTGGCTTGTTTTGCAGGATGGACTTATTTCTTTGGGCTTTAGTGTTTTTGCTAACATGCTATTCCCTGTTCCCTTACAGTACCCCTGGCCCAACTATTTTCATATATTTTATTTTATTTGTTTTATTTTCATTTTTGTTTATCAAATATTTTCTTTAATACATAAAAATCATAAAAAATATAAATATGATAATATTGCATTTTTATTTTATTTTATTTTTATTTTTCACATGAAATATATTTTATCTTCAATATACTAATTATCTTTCTTAAATAAACTTGTAAACATAAATAAAATAGGTTTAGTTTAATTTATTTTATTTTCTTTTCATTCCATACTTGTAAATATTTATTTTGGTATATATAAAAACTAAATATTTTCATAAAATATTATTTATTATTTTAAATACAAAAAATACATAAAAATAATACATAAGAACTTTATTTTCTTTCAAACTAGAAATTAGGGTTAAATTTGTTCTTTTTCAAGAATTAATTTCTTTTCCTTATATGTTTAGGATTAGGTTAAAATTCCTTTTCACATAAAAAAATAAAAAAAAATCTTTTCTTGCATATACATAATATTGCATATTTAATTATTGTATTTGTTTATTTCAATATTCGTACAAATTCGATTTGGTTGTAATAGCTTATTTAGATTTACGTTCTTGCAAATCCCCATTCAAATTTGTATTTCCCCTCCCATAAATTTTTGTAATAGCTTAGTAATCTTTACATTACGCAATTTACCGCTTTACATGCCATGTTAGTAATTAGGGTTTGTATGGAAAGATAAAAACAAATCAAATAGAAAACCCTAATCTAAGACAAAATCAAAGCATGAAAATAACACACTTGCACACAAGCATCCTTAGGGTTTCTCCACTTGGTTGCCTTATACAAAAATGTCCATATTACGCATGCGAAGTATCTTAGCAAAAACAAACAAATATAAGATCATAGTCCCTCGATGATGCTATTCAAAGTTGCCTTACAAAATGATCTTGGTCCATCAAAAATGCTAAGATACTTTACAATATTGCTAATCATGGTTATACAATGACCCATGCCCGTCCCTGTTTACATCTAAAGATTAGGTTGCTTACCAAATCAATGGTAAGACAACAATGTCAAAGGAATAGAAAATGCATGAGAAAGACATTTGAGTAGGTAGATTACTTTTAGTTACTTGATCTATTTCCAAACAACTATCCTTACTATTTTTAAAACAAACACACATTTGCAAACATCTTACAAACATTGAAAACATTTTCAAAAAGAGAAACATCTTTGTATACATTCTTACGAACAAGAATCATTACAAATATTGCCAAAACAATGGCCTCTTTTACAAAATACTTTCAAAAACCACACAAAACACAATTTCAAACAAACACAAGCAAGTGATCTAGCAAGTAACTAAGAGCCCATGGAAAACCATGGATGAAAAGGGTGCTAATACCTTCCCTTTTCATAATCTACCCCCGAACTCAAGAAACAATCTCAAAGGTCTTTCCTGTGCTTTTTCACCTTTCCTTTTGGATAAAAGAAAAGTCGGTGGCGACTCTTGCTAATCGTAACATTTGTGATAAAACGTAAAACCCTCAAGTCAGTTCTCCCACCGTACCACACCAGGCCTTCGCAATCTGCTCCCTAGCTTCTCTATGGTCTTCTTCTTCCTTCATAAAGAAACTACTCAAATGAATACTATTTGGTTTATCCCTCATAGGATAACCAAGCTGTCGCCGTGCAAGAACAGGGTTATAGTTAATTCCTCCCTTTGTACCAAGAAGAGGTACATTAGGGAAACTACCACAACTGTCAATAATCCCTATATCCTGGTAAGCTCGATGATACCAATCAATATCCGAGTGAGTAAGTGCCATGATCTTAGGAACCCAACATGGTTCCTTCTTGACATCCCAAAAAGCATTGGACTGAGGCATATGAGAGATAAACCACCGGTACAACAGAGGCGTGCAACAGATAATCATCCTCCCATGATAAGAATTCCAAAGATGAATAAAGTAATAAGCATCACCCAACAATGTAGGAACTAGGTTTCCAATCATGAAAATCCTGGTAGCATTAATGTCAACAAACTTGTCCACATTAGGAAATAAAAACAACCCGTAAGCAAGTAGAGAAAAGATGGCCTCAAAAGCAACTGTACTCTTCATTCTGGCAAAGTAACGAGCTTTCTCCAATAAGAACTGAGCTGGTAATCCTCTATGTCCTCCTTTAGTAGTCATATGGGCTTCCACCTCAGATTTCCCCAGATGAATCAAAGTAGCAATCTCATGTGGTTTTGGCTCACCCTCCAAACCAGTAAAAGGAACATGATAGGTAACAGGTAAATCCAATAGATAAGAATACTCCTCCAGTGTGGGCATCAAATGATAGTCGGGAAAAGTAAAGCAATGTTACATCGGATCATAGAACTAGACCAAGGTCGAGAGAATACCCTCCTTCGTCTTCAACTTCATGAGAGGAATAATGGATCCATACTTCTTCCGAAAGTCTGCAGAACACTCGATCTCGGGAATTAGACTGATCAACTCATCTATGTTGGGATCCTTGAAACTGTATTTCCCGGTCTTTCTCTTTCTAGAATCCATGGTTAGAAAGGACCTGAGATATTCACAAATGGTCAACCTTTAAATCCCTTGAAATATGGTTTCTTCAAAAGATGCTTATGAGTGCATGGATGCATGACACAACAATCACACACAAGATCACACATATAGGGTTCATAGGTTCAACGTCACGAGCATGAGGTCGAAAGGACTACCCATAAGGTGTCGGTCTAAAAGTTATCACCTGCCGAACAAGGTTCTAGAGGTTCCCAGAGTCTACATCCTTCCTTCGGATATTACCAACTTCCTGATTAACTTGGTAATTAGTAATATTCTCAAGGAAGACTCGTCCCAACGTAGTATCGCGTGGCAACTATTTCCGGATTACTCCGTCATAGCTTCCGCACTACACCTAAAAGGCCAAGATATGTTTGGTATTCTACGGTCCTCAGTTTCAGCAGGCTCCCAGGTTGAAAGCAGTACGTCTTCTTGATTACTCGGTAAACGAAACTACAGTCAAAAGGGCCTCCACTGAGTGGGGGATCTCATGCCTCCTTTTTTAGGATTACTCCCTCAAAGTTAACATGACTATACCGCCCATCCTATCTTAAAGTTTGCCCAAGTCCAGGTATAGGACTTATGAGTAATCACCAAGCACCTTGAAAACCAGGAAAATCCAGACAAACATATATATAACATATAACATAAAAAACAGTAATAACACATATACAGATATAAACAAAGATATGCTTAACTCATTTAGGGATAGACCAGCAAGAGGTCAATCTATCCCCAACAGAGTCGCCATTTTTCTGTAGCGATAGAAATGTTTAAGACTAAGCCATTGGGTTGACTAGACTTTATACAAATCAAAATAAAAATCGCCACCGCGCTTTATTGTTTCCAAAGGAATGGGAAAAGAGTGAATAACCCAAAAAGAAGGGGAAAGATTCAAGGTAAGGGGGTTGGTTATGCAAAGGGAAGGTATTAACACCCTAAACATCTACGGTACTCCGCAGGAACCTCTTTGTGAAATCTGTATATTTTGGATATGAAAAAATGTTGTATAAAAATGGATAGTGGAGGTGAGAAAAGAAATATATTAATTTTATAATTTTTGCACCCGCCGCGGTTGCGAACCTTTAGCGCCTACGTACCACCTTTTCGTGCAATAGGGGATCAGGGTACACGTAGTTCCTCTTTTAAAAATTTAAAACACAAATGTGTTGGTTAATTTTATGAGATAAAACATCATCGTCATTGTCCGTGTGGAAAACATACCTACTACCCACAATTATGAGAAAGGAGAATTTGCATCATCTCAAAGTGGAGGATATGGCATGGATCTTAAAATCAACAATGCCTCACTCAACACCCAAGTGGAAAATATCTCTCTTCACTACATATTATAGAAGTATAGTTGTTTGAATCACTACAAGGATTGACAAGATTTCAATCTTTTGAGAAAAGTTTAAAGATAAAAGCCAAAGTGGCAAAATGGTTTGAAATGAGATTGATTGACTTTTAGTCTTCTCACAAAAAATGTCAAGGTATTATTAAGTTGATTGGAGTTTATTTATGAAAATGTTTTGAAAATGCATGGAAATAAGTCCAAGTTTATTATGAAAGTGGTTCAAGTTTAAAAACAAGAAGAGTTTTCAAAGGGAGGAAGAAGATTTTTGAAATTAAAGAAGATGGGATGAGAAGAAGGGACTATCCTAAAGCATAAGGTAAAAGCTAGGGATAAGAACCATCTAACCAACAAGAAGCCAATACTTGACATTATGAGCCAAAATAGAATTCCCATTCCTTGGATTGAAACCAATCAAGCAAAAAAATACTAGACCTCTTGAGAGAATCAAACTTCAAGTGTATTAAGTCTTCACAAAAATTGGGCAGAGTAACGGCTGTATACGGGTGAATTCCATATTACGAACAAAGGGTGTAATCACAAAAACCTGCACACAAAAACAAACAAGAAACCCAATGTCTTGAGGTAAACCTCAAGAACTCTAGACAAAATAATCAGATAAGATCACAAGGTCTCCAAGATAGGCCAAGGTTTCTAATCCTAAGTCCAAGAAAAAAAATTCCCATGCTCCATATGCCAAGGATAGTAACTAAATAGTCCAAGTACCATTAAAGATTTTTATGGTTTATGTTGATTATTAAGTATATTAAAAAAAAGAAAAGAAAAGCTCAAGTGAGCAAAGTAGAAATGACAAGAAAGTAAGTTCCAAAATGAGCAAAGATAAAAATGGCATGAAATGTAAATGCTAAAAGTAAATGGTACATAAAGCATAAAAGTAAATAAAAGCATAAAGTAAAACAAGTAAATAATTAGTGGTTAGTTGGATGACCATCTTGAAGCTTGCATTTGGAACTCATTATAGGATTGGTAGAACCAAAGCCTCCACACAACAAGTTGCATTTGCTTTTTGTCAAGTATATCATCCATTTGGAATTCTCACAAGTGTTATTTAATGATCAACCATGTTTAAGTGATCCGCATTGACCAAAGGTGTTGTAGATCCATTAGAGGATTGGTAGAACCAAAGCCTCCACACAATGAATCTCAAGGTTATTGGATCAAAGAGATCAAATTAACATACTTGGGCTTGCAAACATAAGTTTGGGCCACGAATGATCATTTATTTGAATCGGGACAAAATTTAGCGCTATGTTAAGCAATCGTAAGTGGACTTATATAGAAGTCGCATCTATTTTGAGGTCGGTCATTAGCAATCTATGCACCATTTATTCTGAGACATGATATAGAGATCATGCTCCAACAATATTTAGTGCAATAAGAAGGGGATGAGATGAAGAGGGATGGGAGAGAATATACAAACCACTTTTGAATTAAATTTAATCAAACTATTATTAAAATCATTCATACATTTTGTGGAGTTAGACTCAACACCATGGATCCAATGATGTTAATAAAGTTCATGATCCAAAATTTAACCCAAGATCAGCCAGAAAATAGTCACAAAATAATATTACATTTTAATATATACAAAAGGGTTTAAAAATAATGTTTAAAAATAGAAAATAAAGAGAAAAATATCTAATATGTTTAAATTAATCAAGAAATGAAAAGTAAGACCATAGAAAAATCAGAAAAAGGCTCAAATAATTTTACAAATTTTTTGGTAATTTTTTAAAGTCAGAAACTATTTTTAAAATTAAAAAAAATGGGTAAAATAAACCAAAAATGATAAAAAATAATAAAGTCAGAAACAAAAATAATATAAGGTCACCAATATTTGTCACAATATTGTAAGATCACTCCATAATTTTTTCAGAATTTAAAAATGTATAAAAGTATTTTTAAACATTTAATACAATTCAAATAAAGTGTAAATTTATAAAAAATACCAAAGCACAAAATTAAATTGTGAAAAAATAAAAAATCAGAAAAAGAATAATCAAAATATTTTTTCATAACTTTTTCAGATTTTTTGGACTTAAAATGAATTTTCTATGATTTTTTGAAATTTAAAACAATTAAAATATAAAAAATTAGAAAAGAAAAGAAAAGTAAAAATATGTGGACCATTGGATGAGAGTCAAAACGCGTTAGCAATCAAATCCAAGGGATCTGGTGCGCTGTGCATATCATGGTCATTAGTGAATAAAGTACATAATCAAATATAACACAGATTTTCAAAAATAACAATTGGCGTGCCATCATTGGTTGGAAGATGACACGTAGGTCATCTTCAACCTCCAGCCAACGCGATTTGCAAGTTTCTCAAACTGTAAAATCAGAAGCTCAGACCTATGTTGATCGCTTTGTCCCTTCAAGACGAAGACAACCACACCCTTGCACCAAATTTATATAAACTGTACCTCAAGCAATTTGGAAGGAAAGTTTTGAAAAGGGATTTGAAATTTCGTGGTCAAAACATGTTTCCAGTGAAAGATAAGTGTTGCGACTAGAACCAGGGAAATGAGAGCAACACAATGATATCAGAGTTTTGAAGAATTGATGAAGGAATCTACCTATTGAAGTTGAGTTGCAGAGCTCTGAAACTGGACTTCTATGGAGCGGTATATGGCACGATTCTTGAATGTAATTATGTGGTTAGCTTCTGGGAAGATCAAGGAAGGTGAATTGATGGAAAAATTGGATTGAAAAAGGATTGAGAGTGGATTTTTAAGTTACTGAATTCTGAGTTGTATAACAAGTTTGGCAGGGTGATTCTGGATATCCAAGCTTGAGAAAATGAATGGGGAATGACCCTCTATTTATAGGGAATCAAATGGAATGTTCAAGCGAGTGAAATGATGAAGTTTGGAGGGAAATCGTGTGAAGTTGCAAACAAGAAAAGTGTGACTTCAAACTTGATCAAAACTCATCCAAAACGCGTGTTTTGTTGTGCTAATCCATTCTGGAAGTTCACTAAACATGTTTAGAGGCAAAAACGCGTGGAAAACTTGTGATTAGAAGCTAAAACAAAGATTTTAAAATCTGACTTGTGAGGAAACTTCAGTTCCAAGTTACCAATTTCAAAATCATGGCATTATAAGCTCAATGGGTCTTAGGGCATGATTCTTGATGCTTTAGAAAGATGGGATTACAAGCTTTGCAATGGAAAAAGAATGGAATCAAGTGGATGCTTGAGCTGAAAGTTGTGTTGAGTCAAAGTTGGAGAAAAAGAGTTGACTTTCCATAGAAATATTTCAAGATCTTCTTCAAATATGACCTATAATGTCTTGCATCCAAACATGGCCTTCCACTTGGAATTTTCTCTTGACCAAAGAAGATGGCATGAAGAAGATCTCTTGAATGACATTTTGAAACTTGAACCATTCAAAATCTCCGAAAATTGAGAGTGTTATGAATTGTTGAAGTTGGCAAAAATCATGAAATAACCTATAATGTCATGCATCCTTAAGGAAACTTCCATCCATTTTATCACTTTTCACATAAAATAAGACATAAATTTCACACCTTCAAGATCATTATGGAAAAAGAATGGGCTCAAGGTGATAAAAATTGACCAAGTTATGATCATTTGAAGTTACACAAGGAAAATTGGGGATTCATCTGGAGGACTTGTAATCTTTCTTCCTCATTAAGTCTCTTAGTCATGACAACTCCTTGAAACTTTTGAAGTGATTTGTTGATAACCATTTAAAGAGAAATTTGTCTTTGGAATCACTCAAAAATACCAAGAGATGAGCAAGATATATTCCTTTGAAGTTCAAAACCCTAGCTCCTTAGATCAAGAGAATGCTTTGAGGAACTTTGAAAATTTTGAACAAACTTCTTATACCAACACACATGATTTGTAAATAGAAGTTGTTGAGGATGATAATGAGAACTGATAGCCACCAAAAAAACTCCCATATCTTGAATATTGAGAGAAATATGCACTTGTGACCAAATGGAATAAAATCTTGTCCAACCGTGACAACTTCTCCAATCAATCCCTTGTGCTTTTCAACCAAATTTGATAACCTTGAAATGTGATGAACCAAAACAACCATGCCATGAAAATTCTTCCAAAACCAATCCAATGGTGATGTTTGAACTTCTCAAGCTTTATTGACTAGGGCATGGAAATAAACTCATGAACCCATGGGGTAACTTGTTAAATCCCATTGCCTTTACCTACATGGATAACAAGCAAGACAAACCAACATTGAATTTTATTTAGTTAAAAGAAGAAATCAAGACAAAAACAATATTCATGATCCCAAAAGAACATAAGTCAAGGTGCTTGGTGATTCCTTAAAATGGAAAAGCTAAATATAGGGAGGGGAACCAAGAATCCTAGTGTGATCTTGTTGTGAATGAATCAACATGGTATGATGAAGGGATCTTAGGGGAAAAAATTAGGGTACAACAATGTGCCGCTCCTGGGCATTAGGGGAGGAATCACCTACAATCCTTCTTTAGAACTACGTCAGTTTGGTTACTGTGATACAGTGGGAGAACTGACTAGGGTTTTGCGTTTGTTTTTGCAAATGTTTCGATTGAGCAAGAGTCGCCACCGACTTTTTATTTTATCCTAAGGAAAGGTTTAAAAAGCACAGCAAAAACCTTTGAGATATTTTCTTGGGTTCGGGGAGTAGATTATAGGAAGGGAAGGTATTAGCACCCTTTCTATCCATGGTTATCCATGGGCTCTTAGGTACTTGCTTAGATCAACTTGCCTTGGTTTTCAATTGTTTGAAATGGTGCTTGGTGTGTGGTTTTGAAAATGTTTTGAAAAGATGCTTTGTATAGGCTATCCTTGTAACAATTCTTTACTCGAATGTTTTACAAAAGGTGTTTTGTCTTTTGAAAAGATGTTTCAAGGTTTTTTTTGAAAGTTTGTTTTGAAAGTGTTTGTGAAGTGTGGTTTGAATTTAGGCAAGTGTTTTCTTTGCAAATTGACAAGTACTTAAGATTTATCTACTCTAAAGTTTTCTCAAAGATTCTTGTCATGTTTTAAACCTTTTGACAATTTTGTTCCACCATTGCATTTGGTGGACAATCTTGTATTTAGGAAGTGAAAGGGACGGGCGCGGGTCATCGTTTAGACCATAATTGCAATAGTGTTAAATGTCTTTAGGCAATTTTTAAAAAGGGACTTGATCATTCATTTAGGCAACATTTTGAGGGACTATGATCATTTGATTGTTTGTTTTACCCAAAGAAATCTAACATGCAACATGGCCCAATTATTTGAAGGCAACAAAGTGGAATACCCTAGGGGTGCAAGTGTGAAATGTGTTGTCCATTTTCATGCTTTTTTTGTCTTGTATTAGGTCAAACTACTTTATTCGTTTTATTCGCATACAAACCCTAACTCTAGCATAGTATATTTAGAAAGCGATAAAGTGCGAAATTTAAATTCCTACACTATTACAACACAATAATATGGGGAGGGGGGTACAAATGTTTCAAATGGGGATTATTTAGACAAGAATTTAAACCTAACTATTACATCATTTTCTTTGAATATTTACAAGACAAATAATTGTATAATTAAATGGAAATTGAAATAAATATGCAAAATGTAAAAAGAATTTTTATGTGTATGACAAAAAATGAATATTATTTATGTGAAATAAAAAGGTATTATTTTTGGAGTATTTTCATATTTAGGGCAAAACCCTAATTTTAATCAAAAGGGGATTAATTGTTTAATATATAATATTTACTATTTATATACAAAAATAAAATAAAATGTAGTATATTTATAAAAAATGTATTTTTTAGTATTAAATATTAAAAAATAAAATATGTACATTTTTTGGTATTTATATCCTAAGTGTATTAATATATACCTATTTATTTATATTATTTACCAAAGATGTATTATATATATTAATTAATAATATTTAATATTTAATAATAATAAATAAAAAAAGTATTTTTTTTCTATAAAATATTCTCAGAAAGTAGAACAAAATAAAAGTGTGTAAAAATATATTTCCAATATTTTAATATTTTAAACAAAACATATATATTTATTTATTTATGTTCAAACTAAAAGAAAAATCAAATAAATACCTAATAAATTCAAAAATGATGAAAAAAAATATTTTTAATTTTTAATATGCTGAGAAAAAATAAATGAGTCAATTAAAAAAAGAAAAAGTCAAAAAAAACATTAAAAATAAAGCAAATGGGCTCAGGGAGTTCAGAACAAATTGTATGGTGCAAAAAGGAAAGTCAACATAAGCCCAGCCCATGAAGACCTTTCTTCAACCTCTGAACAACAATATTCAAAAACGCGCGCTCTGTTCTTCCATCCCAACATCCTGATTCTTTGATCTTTTGCACAAACTTTCAACACAAAAAATGTTAAGCATGGGACCACGATTCCAAATATATAAAGAACATCTCCTAACTCTCAGAAATGAGAGAGAATTTTAACAATCCCAAATCCTAACCTAAGTTTTCTGCCATTTTCAAACCTTAAATTCTCACAGCTCAAGCAAAAGAAATGAAAAGTAAAAGCATGTACAGGTTCAGTGGCATGAGTAGAACATTGTTTATTCACAAACTTAGAGCTAATGATGCCTAATGAGAGAGATAGAAGTTCACCAAAGTACCTGTTCAGTTGAAGTTCTATCTGGCAAATGGGGAGCTTTCAGTGCAAGATAATGGTTGGTATAGCTTCCTTGAGGTGTGGTGATGCTGTTCCAATATTTACTTTGCCTTGAGACACCTTGAACTGAGCTGTAGAACTTCAACTGCAAAATGGAAAAATGAAAATGGTGGAACTTGTTAGAGGAGTTACAGGTCGTGTTTCAAGTCATGGTTAGCTTGCATAGATGCTAGGGGATGTGTGTGAACTGGTTTGGGCAAGAGAGGTTGAGGGAAATGGAAGATGACACTCAAACTGCAGGCCTGACCCTGTTTTTGCAGTTTGAAGGTGATTCTGGGATTTGGGGTGTATGAGGGATGTTAGGATCGTGCAATAGCTTGGTTGGGATGTCCTGGATATGTTTCACAAGTTTGCTTAAGGGTTTGCAGGCTGATATGAGAGTTGTGTTACAATATGCCAAGTTACTTACACTTTAAGCAACAAATGCCCAAGTTGTGTTCTAGGTCAGTAGAGGCCCCCTAATGAGCTGCATAATCCCTCCTTGATCAGAGTGTTTTGCTCATAATCTTGTGCCAATTAGATCTCATTTGTACTACTTGGATTTTCAATTGGACATAAAGTTACCTTTTGCAAAAATGGAAGAAATGCTTTATCTATAAATGGATTAATCCTTTAGGCAATGCTTGAACTCATGAAACAAGGCCTTGGCACAAAGGTTTTGCATTGAATTATTGAGTTTCAAAGGGTTTTAGGACCTGTAATTTAGCACAAACTATGCTGACTTGAAAATGGCTTAAGTTATGAACATGTTCATGATCAATTCAAAAGTGAGTTTTTGCCAAATTGTGAAATTCGATTCTCTCAAGTTATGAGGTTGTTTGAGAAGTTCTTGGACATTTTGGAAAGCTTGGAATGTGTACTAAAATCCATATTTGAAATGCAAATTGAAATTCCAAGTGGAAGTGTATGGAAAATGGCCTTGAAGTTGGGTAGAAAACCTTGTCAAAATAGGTCAAAATTTCACTAAGTTAAGAATGGTTTAGTGCCTTTATTCAAAAATTTGTAACTTGAGATACAAGCCTCAAATGGGAAAACTTTGTGAATCAAAGTTGTAGATTATGCAACAAGCTACAACTTTCATGTTTTGACTTTTGTTTGAATCCAAATGGATCTTGGTGAAAAAGTGGGGCAAAGTTGGGAAAAAATTAGGGTTTTTTATAACTTAGAAAAATTCTAAGTTATGAAAAATTCTAATTTCTAACCCTATATTGCATTTTGTGATTTCTTGGTGAACAAGTTTCATGATTTGGCATGTTTTGATGAAAAATGAATCTTGACTCTTGATTTTGACCAAAAAGTCAGAGTTTGACTTTTCAGTATACAGTCAAAATTGATCAATTGACTGGGAAATTCAACTGTCAATCCTGTGTATTTGGGATCTTTTGAGTTTGTTGAGCATGTCAAGATAATTCCATGGGGTCCTTGAGTCCATATGTGAGCTTGGTTTGCCATTGGTTGGGTCAAACAGTCAAAAATTGCCTTTGTGCAGTCAAAACCCTAAAAATGACCATTTTGCCCTTTTGGTGATCTGATCAAATTTCTTGTGGGATTGTGATCTAAACTTGATCAAATGGTTCATATGAGTTCATAATGTTGATGTGGGTCAATTTCCATGAAGTTTGACTGTCAATTGGCCACAGTTGACTTTTTCCCCAATACAGCTGATTTCTAGGTCAACTGTCCAATTGACTGGGCAAAACTTGGAATCAAGGCTTGAAACTTGATGTGGATAAACTTGGGAGTTCAATATGAAGCATGAAAGTCATCTTAGGTTTTTTAGGTCAAAATATCTTGGTGCAAACACAAACCCTAATTTGGGTCAACAGTGCAAGGAGAAGTCTTGAGCAGATGAAACCCTAACTGGATCTTGGGCTTCAAAGGTTTTGTGATGAGAAATCATTGAGAAATGGGAGGGAAAATTTTGGGGTACAACAGTTACGCGCGGAGAGATGGCCCACTTGTTATGCTCATCCAGGGTATTGTGATCAACTACTCAAATGATTTGAAAAATTATCGTCAGAGGTTCATCCGCGCTTGGGGAATTATTAAGAAGACTGATAGTAAGACTTTGGGGCACAAGAACTCCATCCTTTTAGAACCTTACCTCAAATGGGTGCGAACTCGAGCCCAAAGTTTTATGATTCCATGTGATCTTGGAACCTGTTCTTCAAGGGGGAGAGTCCCGCATTATTCTCCATCCTGATATGCCAACCAACTTCGAAGAGTTGCAAGAATCTTGGATCCAGCTCAAGAAAGAACTGGATACTTTTGAGGCTCAATTCTATGCAAATGAGAAGAAGGTGCTGGGATTAACAAAGCAGCTTCACGAAGAGAGGAATCTCAACACCTACCTCAACACCAAGAGGAAGCGCCCATGGGAGACTTAAGAGTTTAGAATTTCCTTTCAATGTTTATCCATGTGTAATATTTTGTTTCTTTAAAAACTTACTAATAAAGAGCTTTGTTTCCTATTTTGTTTAAAAGAGCTTAAATCCAATAAGGTCCTTGAAAGCATTGCATAAGTATATCATACATCTCATTGCATAAGCAGGTTTCAAAGCAGGGTTCTTATCTTCTTCGCTGTTTATTTCAGAAAGTAAAGAAATGGCTCTTGAATAAAAAATCAAGGATATCCAGGCACAAAATGCCCAGTTCCAACAAATGATCATGGCTCTAGCTAAAGGGAAAGAAGATCTAAAAACCCTCATACTGAAGGACAAAAAGAAGAAGCCAAAGAAACCAACTGGTGTAGTGAATTTGGGAAGAAGGATCAGGGGACCAGTGCG
Source organism: Vicia faba (assembly GCA_948472305.1). Lineage (NCBI taxonomy): Eukaryota > Viridiplantae > Streptophyta > Magnoliopsida > Fabales > Fabaceae > Vicia > Vicia faba. The sequence goes on from OX451739.1 coordinate 397,970,215, forward strand.
GAGAGATTCAGAACTGGTAACTTCATCAAAAGAAGGAGACAATCAGGAAGAGGAGATGAGAGAAGAAGACCTCGGATCGAAGGAATCAGATGATGAATCTGACTATAATGAGGAGCAGTATCCTCCTACTGGCGATAAATACAAACAGCTGGAGGATCGTCTGAACGCAATGGAAATCCAGAAGGTACCTGAGCTGGATTTTGAAGAGCTGGGTTTAGTTTCTGGGGTTGTCATCCCGCAGAAGTTTAAGGTTCCAGTGTTTGCTAAGTATGATGGGGTCTCGTGTCCCAAGATGCATCTCCGATCTTATGTGAGGAAGATTCAGCCTCACACCGCTGACAGGGATTTATGGGTCCACTTCTTCCAAGACAGTCTATCTGGGACTTGGCTTGAATGGTTCTATCAGATGGAGGGAACCAATATCCGTAACTGGGAAGACCTGACTGTTTCTTTCTATAAGCATTACCAATATAATGCAGACCTTGCTCTGACTCGTACACAACTCCAAAGTATGTTTATGGGTTCAAGCGAGGGCTTTAAAGACTACGCCCTAGAAGTGGAGAGACCTAGCAGGAAGAGTCCAACCCCCTCTGTATGATAGGGAGTTAGTTGATATGTTTTTAGGTACGCTATCTCGTCCGTTTTTCAACCAACTGATTGGAAGCTCCTCAGCTAGTTTTACTGAGCTGATCCTAACCGGAGAAAGAGTGGAAGCTGGTATTAGAAGCGGAAAGATTCAAAAAGACACCTCCTCAAGCGCATGAAAGAGACCTTTTATGGGAAAGAAAGAGGTTCATGCTGCTTACAGTCAAAGAAATCATGGCATAACCGAACACCGTCCAACGGTAGGGGCTGTAATAATATCCAAGCCTGCCGCTACTCAACAGCGGAACAACCAGCCTAGAGCAGAAAGGCCTATGAGACAGTTTACCCGGATTAATATGACTTTGTCTCAAGTTTTTCCCCACTTATTGAAGTCTAATCTGGTAACTTTGAGAGAAGCTCCAAAAAATCATAATACTACCTCTCCCCGCTACAATCCAAATGCTCGATGCGCCTACCATTATGAGACTCTGGGACATGACACGAATGACTGTTGGGCTTTGAAGAAGAAGGTGCAAGACCTTATTGATGAAAAGGAGGATGAATTTGATCCCCCTGAGACTCCCAACATCATAATTGCACACATGCCCAAGCATGACCTGGGAATCAATGCTATTGATGTTGTCTCCTCCATAGAAGATGCTGGCAGTAGCTATGACATGGACAGCTGGATCTTCTCTACGACCAACGGTGGACCCAGTAACTGGAAAACTAAAGACTTTGTGCCGATTACTTTTATTCAGGAGTAATTATCTTTTTGTTTTTATGGATATGTAATAAATGAACAATATAAATCCTATGGCCTTGTATCTTACCTGGGGCACAATGGTTTATTTGTGAGGGTTATCATTTTTCAATATCATATGTCATTAATAAAACATTGGACGTTTTTTGCATACAAATTTTGTGCTCTTTGTCTTTCTTTTCTGCTTTTTACTTTATCAATACAGCCATTCTCTTACAAAAACTCACGCATCAAACTGCAGATCCATATCCACTCTGTATCCCATTGGTAACGGTTCTGCTATTGCCGATTATGACTTTGAAAATCCAATCAACCAAGCCGAGGACGAATGTGAGAAAGATTATGAGGTACCAAGAGAACTTGCTAGACTGTTACAACAGGAGGAAAGAGCTATACAACCTCACGAGGAGCCAATTGAGACAGTGAACCTGGGTACAGAAGAGGACATAAAAGAAGTCAAGATAGGTGAAAATTTAGAGCTTAGTGTCAAACAATAATTGATTCAGATGTTGCATGATTATGTCGAGATCTTTTCCTGATCATATGAAGACATGCCAGGACTTGACACTGATATTGTGGTTCATCGTCTGCCAACTAAAGAAGATTACCCTCCAGTAAAACAAAAGGTTTATCGTATGCGCCCTGAAATGTCAGAAAAGATCAAAGCCAAAGTTATGAAGCAGTTCAACACCAGGTTCTTAGTCGTCACATTCTATCCACAATGGGTTTCCAACGTAGTGCCGGTACCTAAGAAGGACTGTAAAGTACGTATGTGCGTGGACTACAGAGACTTGAATAGGGCAAGCCACAAGGATAACTTTCCGCTTCCCCTTATTGACGTCCTGGTTAACAACACCGCACAATATAAGATCTTTTCCTTCATCGACGGTTTTTCTGGTTACAATCAGGTCAAAATGGCACCCGAAGACATGGAGAAGACAACCTTCGTCACATAATGGGGCACTTTCTGTTACAAAGTGATGCCATTTGGGTTGAAGAACGCTGGGGAAACCTATCAGCGAGCTATGGTAGCTTTGTTCCATGATATGATTCACCATGAGATAGAGGTCTATGTTGAAGACATGATATCTAGATCTCAAATAGAAGAAGAGCACCTTGAACACTGAAGACATACAAGTTAAGGTTAAATCCAAACAAGTGCACCTTTGGGGTAAGGTCTGGTAAACTCATAGGTTTCATTGTCGGTGACAAGGGTATTCAGGTAGACCCTGCAAAGGTAAAAGCTATACAAGAGATGACGTTTCCTTGCACTGAGAAGGAAGTTAGAGGTTTCTTGGGACACTTAAATTACATTGCCAGGTTCATTTCCCATCTAACTGCTACTTGTGAGCCAATCTTCAAACTACTGAAGAAAGATCAAGTGGTAAAATGGAATGACGAATGCTAGAATGCCTTTGATAGAATCAAGGAATACCTTCAAGAGCCTCCAATTCTGATGCCTCTAATTGAAGGAAGACCTTTGATAATGTACTTAACAATGTTAAATAATTCAATGGGGGTGTGTGCTGGGGAAACATGACGAGTCTATTCGAAAAGAGCATGCAATATACTACCTTAGCAAAAAATTTACCGACTGTGAAACAAGATACTCACTGCTCGAGAAAACTTACTGTGCTTTGGCATGGGCTGCTCGCCGACTAAGACAGTATATGCTGACTCATACTACCTTGTTGATATCTAAGATGGATCCTATCAAGTACATCTTCGAGAAGCCCGCTCTCTCCGGTACAATAGCAAGATGGCAGATGATCCTGACTGAATATGATATTCAATACACAACCCAGAAAGCAATCAAGGGAAGTGTGTTAGCTGATCATTTGGCTCATCAGGCCATGGAGGAATACCAATCCATGAATTTTGAGCTCCTGGACGAGAACATCATGTTAGTAACTGATTGTAAAGAACCTGGACCGGATGAAGGACCTGAGAAAGGATCCCGATGGACTATGGTTTTTGACGGAGCTTCCAACACACTTGGAAATGGTATCAGTGCTGTAATCATATCTCCCGAGGGATGTCATACTCCTTCAACCGCCAAACTATGTTTCAACTGTAGCAACAATATGACTGAGTATGAAGCATGCATCATGGGTCTCAAAGCTGCTATTGACTTGAGGATCAAGTTCTTGAGTGTTTTCGGAGATTCGGCCTTGGTAATAAGTCAAATCAAAGGAGAGTGGGACACGAAGCACCCTAATCTAATCCCTTACAAAGAACATGTGTTAACACTGATTCCACACTTTGAAGAAGTCACCTTTAAGCATTTTCCACGAGAAGAGAATCAGTTAGCAGACACGTTAGCTACTATGTCATCCATGTTCAAGGTCATATGGGACAACGAAGCTTCTCAGATCACCATTGAGAGATTGGATGAACCAGCTTACTGCTATGAGATCGATACTGAAGGGGTAACAGAAAAACCTTGGTTCCACGAAGTGAAAAGGTATCTCAAGGCTCAAGAATGTCAGGAGGGGGCATCTATCAATGATAAGAACTTTCTGAGAAGGTTCTCTGTAAATTTCTTCCTCAGTAATGGAATCCTCTACAAGCGCAACCACGACTCTACTTTACTTTGGTGTGTAGACAAGAGAAAAGTAGAGAGGATTATGACATATTTACATGAAGGTACCTTTGGCACCCATTCTAGTGGACACACCATGAATAAAAAGATCCTACGGGCAGGATACTACTGGTCCACTATGGAAGCAGACTGTTACCAGCATTCACGAACTTGTCACAAATTCTAAATCTATGCTGACAAAGTACATGTGCCTCTGGTTCCTCTGAATGTCTTGACTTATCCTTGGAATTTTTCAATGTGGGGCATTGACATGATCGGGGAAATCAGACCTACCGCTTCAAATGGGCATCACTTTATCCTACTCGCCATTGATTACTTCACGAAGTGGGTTGAGGCTGCCTCATTTGCTTCTGTTACCAAGAATATCGTGGCGCAGTTCATCAAGCATAACCTTATTTGTCGGTATGGTATCCCCGAAAGAATCATTACATATAATGGTACAAATCTCAACAATAGTGTAATCACTGAACTCTGTAAGCAATTCAATATCCAGCATCATAGCTCTTCTCCTTACCGGCCGAAGATGAATGACATTGTGGAAGCTACTAATAAGAATATTAAGAAGATCATCCAGAAGATGACGGTGACATATAAAGACTGGCATGAGATGTTACCATTTGCTCTTCATGGTTACCGCACCTCAGCACGTACGTCAATAGGAGCAACACCTTTTTCTCTGGTGTATGATATGGAGGTTGTCCTACCTATTGAGGTCCAGATCCCTTCTTTGAGAATCATGAAGGATGCAGGCTTGAACGAAGATGAATGGATCCAGACCCAACTTGACCAACTGAACCTGATTGATGAATAAAGGTTAGAGGTTGTTTGTCATGGTCAGATGTACTAGAAGCGTATGATCAAGGCTTTTAACAAGAAGGTCAAATGTTAGGTATATCAAGTTGGTGATCTGGTAATCAAGCGCATCATTCTGCCACAAGGTGATCCCAGGGGCAAATGGACTCCCACATACGAAGGGCCATTTGTGATCAAGAACATATTTTCTGGTGGAGCCATGATCTTAACCATTATGGACGGTGACGACCTGCCTCACCCTGTGAACGCGGACATAGTTAAAAGATACTACGCATAAATAATGACCCGCTAGGTAGACTTGCCTAGGAAAAAATAAGGGCATCCCGACGAACAAAAAGGGTTCGGGCAAAAATTAAGGATATACAAACAAAAAATCTATACACCCGGCAAGTCGAAAACCTGAAAAGGAGGCTTGGGCAAAAAAGGGTATCCCGGTGGACTGAAAACCCGAAAGGTCGGTCCAGGCAAAAGTTAAGGATTTAAAAGCGTATAACTATGTCCCATTGGATCACCTTGCAACCAGACTCCAGTATCAACTATTGAGCTCAAACGGTACCAATCAATCCAGTCAACTTAGGACAAGTAGAAAAGTGATGAGACACTCAAGGACGTAAGGGCAATAGCAGAATTGAAACTCAATAGGATTATTACACATAGCTGTTTTCTCTTTGTATACTATTTTTTATAGTCTTCATTTTCACGACGACATTCTCCTACTAGAATGTAAGTCTCTTTGTAAAAATATGCCTATTATAGGCAAACTTCAAAATCAATACAAATCATTTCTTTGAAAGTACAAAACTTTTCGTTTTTATTTTTTGTGTTTTGTTTTGCAAAAAAAAAGCGTCCAGTGATTATTTTTTGACATATGCATTTGAATATGGTTACTGTTTACAAATACTTACATAGAAAACAGAAAGACAGTTGCGAATGACTTTAAGAAACGGTACAAAGTCCAAAAAGCCATTTGTAGTCCCCCTAGTTATATTCTCAAGCAGGTACAAAGGCAGAGTCATCCTACTGCAAAGTCACCTTTACATCTTCAACATACGTCGTAATGATGTCTATGTCCCCCGGTTGAGTTTATTTCCCTAGTTGCGGAAGTTCATCCCCCAACGGAGTTTATTTCTCTACATTGGTAAGATTTCCCAACATAGCATCTTCTCCCCAGTGGAGCATTCTCAAGCAGAAGTCAAAGATCCCCGACAGAGTATCCTCAAATGGAAAGAGAAAATCACCGGAAAATCATCTCCATTTATCATTCCCAGCGTAAATAAAAGAATCACTTTCCTCATCTACCAAACAGCGGTCTAGAAGTCAACTTCCCAGTACTCTCCAACAAACAATCATGGATTTATTTTCCCAGACTAGGAAATGTCGCAATAGCATTCCATGTTCATACATCATGGCATGCGCATATATATTGCATACAACACAATCTCATTTATTTTGAGAACATCATTACGCGATGCATTTCATACCGCATGACATTGCATACGACTAACTCTTTATCTTTTCAGGTAAGATCAATCAATAAACACCTTTAACTACTTATATGGCCTGACAGTCTTCTCAAAGGCTACATCTGACGAAGGGCTATTTCATAATTTTCCTCAGAAAAATCATTCTCAAGACCTCTACTGGTTCAATTTAAATCGACCAGTGATTTATTCTGATTCTTTTCCGGTAGATACTTTCTCTAGTTCAGTCAAATCGAACCTAAGATTTTTCTAATTCTTATCCAGTTGAAGATAACTCAAGACCTCTACTGGTTCAGTTTAAATCGACCAATGATTTATTTTGATTCTTTTCCGGTAGATACTTTCTCTGGTTCAGTCAAATCGATCCTAAGATTTTTCTGATTCTTATCCAGTTGAAGATAACTCAAGACCTCCACCGGTTCATTTTAAATCGACCAATGTTTTATTCTGATTCTTTTCTAGTAGATAATTTCACTGGTTAAGTAAAATCGACCCTAAGATTTTTCTGATTCTTATCTAGTTGAAGATAATTCAATACCTCTGCTGGTTTAGTTGAATCGACCCTAAGATTGCTCTGATTCTATTCCAGTTAAAGATAACTAAAGACCTCTACTGGTTCAGTTTAAATCGACCAATGATTCATTCTGATTCATTTCCGGTGGATCCTTTCTCTGGTTCAGTCAAATTGACCCTTAGATTTTTCTGATTCTTTATCCAGTTAAAGTTAATTCAAGACCTTTCCCTGGTTTAGTCAAATCGACCATAAGATTTCTCTGATTCTATTCCAGTTAAAGTTAATTCAAGACCTTTTCTATGGTTCAGTCAAATCGACCCTAAGATTTTTTTGATTCTTCATCCAGTTAAAGATAATTCAAGACCTTTTCTCCGGTTCAGTTAAATCGACCCTAAGATTTTATGATTCTTATCCAGTTAAGGATGTTGTAAAGCCTGGGCCCGACTAGATAATAGCTTAATTTCTTGAAATCACTGAAGCCTGGATACGACCAGATAACAGTTCAATGTCTACAATTACTGTGAAGCCTGGAATTGACCAGATAGCAGTTAATTTCATATTCCCCGATAAGTCGCTCTGAATCCTAGAATGGGATCACATAGCAGTCAGTCTTATTGTCCTCAGCCAGTCACCGTGAATCCTGGATCCCGACCAGATAACAACTCACTTTCGTCTCTCCAATCAAGAGATAACTCCCAGTAGAGTAACGGACAACCGAAGCTCCTAGACTCTATTCCCTCAAAACATTCCCCAGCGGACTCCTCTTCAGGCAGTAGGAACAGGAATCCCTATAACGAGACTTCTTATGAAGTCAGCATCTACTTTAGATGGCATCTCTAAGCCCATCTCTGACAACCCTCCATCATATTCCTTGGATGACATCTTTAAGCCCATCTCCGACAGTCTTTTGTCATCTTTTCCAAATGGAATATGTAAGCCCATTCCTTATATCATCAATCATCAGTGTTATTTCATGCGAGTGAAAATTTCTGGGTACTCTAGTGTTCAATTATCTTCCAACTTCAAATCACGAAAGGAAGACAAGCTAATCTAAGTCCTCAGGTTTAAGAAGATTGAACAGGGGCAGCTGTTGTACCCCAAAATTTTCCCTCTCATATTTTCCCAAGATTTTTCCATTTCATGGTGGTTACAAACACTTGTTTAAAAAAAGAGAATTTTTTTTGAATCTTAGCAAACTGTCTTTCGATTGGCAGCTCAACAATGTCCTTCAATTGGCAGTTAAACAATGCCCTTCGATTAGCATAACAACAAGTTTCGACTGAGCTTTTAAAATCCTTTGATACAAGATTGACTCACTAGTCTTAGATTTGGAATTTAACACCCTTTGATCAAGCTTTGTTCCGCAAGTCTTCGATTGAGCTTTGAAATGGCTCCCTTCGATTCAGAAAGAATGGGAGCTCCTTTAGGCTTCCTTCGTATGAAGCACCTCTAGCTTCTTTCTTTTGGGGCATCTCTGGGCCTCCTTCATTTGAAGCGCCTTTGGTTTCTTCCATACAGGCCCTATTTGGACAAATGATCTGCGTGCCTGCCTGCACAAGGCAGGAATTTTCTTCATACCTACAAGGCAAACACCTGCTACATGCCTGCCTACACAAGGCAGGAACTTCCATCATGCTAAGTTTTGACATCCCAATTTCTACACTATGGCATTCCAAAAGTCCATTCGAAGGATGCATATTGCTGGCCATTCGAAGAAGCTGAATTAGAGCCATTCGAAAAAGTATGCAAGAGGTCCAATCGAAGGGCAAGGATTGAAGGTGTAACACCCCAATTCTACCCGATAATTACATACGCAAATCAGAGTTATAATCATTCACGCAAACGAATCAGGATGCCACAAATTCATCTTTCAAAACACATTGCATATATCGTGGATACGTAACACTTTAAAACTTCAGATGAACTATCAGCATAGCAATTTAATCTCTTAATTCAACAATTTAAACATCTACGCAACAAAATTCTTAATAACATCTTTTTCTATCGTTACAACAACTTCATAATAACACATACTTAGCAATAATTAAATCAAAGTTTAACAACTAAAATAATCAATAACTAAAAGCAACAAGCGTTCATCCCCCTGAGTGTTACATATCAGAGCAATGACACTGACTCGAACTACTGAAGGTATACAACCTTCACTCTCGATTACCTGCACGTTACCAAGGCATAAGCCTTCATCTTAATATTCGCCTATACAAGCCATCTTAACGAGCATTGATAACGCAATTTTATATAGTATATTTGATTTAATTTTCATAGGTAATGTTGGTATTTTTATTTAATTATTTCATTTTATTTCCATATTACGCCGGTATTTTTATATTTTCAGGTATTTCATTTTATTTAGACAAATTGAGCAAAGTGAAGAAATTGAGAGAGTTATTGGACTAAGGGTGCAAGAAATGAAGAAAAAGGGGTGTGCAAAGCAATGATGATGGATCAAAAAGGGTCTATTATCTCCAAACGGGCCCAAACGAATTCAAACCCACGCAGGCAAGAAAACCCTAAAAGCGCATGCAAGAGTGAGACGCACGTCTCAACTCTTCTCCTACAATTGAGGCGCCCGCCTCGAACTTTCCCCTTAGTGGGATGCGCCCGTCTCAACATGGTCAATGGAGAACAAGTCAATTGAGGCGCCCGTCTCAACGTGGGCAAGTAAAAAACGAGAAATTCAAGGATAAGTGGACACAAAAATATCTGAAGAGGAGGTTACGTTCGAGGACTATAAGAGGACATTAGAAAGTGAAAATTGGACTGTTTTTGCTTAGAATTTTTTCCAGTTTTCAGAATTTTTACTTTCATTGCATTTACTAGTTTCCAGTGTAATTCGATTCCTAGTAGTTATTTTTCCAGCCAGTTTCTTTTCCTTTTCGAATACTTAGAATTTATTTCCGTTGAAGAACGAAGACTCTGTACGGATTGATTCAAGCTTCAAAGATTGTTTCCAGCATTTATTTAATTCAGGTTCCTTATTTACATTGCTTTAATTAATTATTTGCATGAGAATATTTATTTAGCCATGAATTTATTTATGATTGTTAATTCCTTTAATGTATCCATGTCTATTTTTATGAGCATGTCTGGCTAAATCATTTAAATATCGGTATGTAACGAGTTAATTTGAATGGATCCGGAATAAACAGGCTTGATTATATTTTATAAAATAAACACTTTTTCTGATTTAGTTATCTAGTTTATTTTGTTAAAAAGGTTTAGAAACCAACAGAGCGAAAGTTTGAGGTTAATAAACCGACTAAGATTAGAAACCAATAGAGCGACAGTTTGAGGTTTAGAATCAGATAGTAGATACTAGGTATTGTTTTTAAAGACTGCGACAGCGTTTTAAAACCAATTAAACTTTATTTATTTTCAAAAAGTAATTTTAAAATCAATGGGATAGCGAAAGCATACATCAGAGTTTAAAATTATAATCTACTTCAATAGAGCGAAAGTTTGAGAATAGATTTTTGAATAAATACTTTTTGCTGAAAAAGATATTATTATCATTTTTAGAAAACGAGCCTGTGGAAAGCCGGATTCTTTAGTGTTAACGAAGTACATACCGATATTCGCATTATTATTATTTCAATTAGAATTAAGTTTTATTACCCAAAAATTCCCCTAATCAATTATTCAATAGCTATAGCTTTACACAGTAGTTTAAGTTACGTTAGTTCGATTTATAGTCCCTTAGGTTCGATATCTTTTAAAACTACGCGATAGGGCTGTATACTTGCAGTCTCCCGATTAATTTAGACGATAAAGTCGCGATCAAGTTTTTGGCGCCGTTGCCGGGGACTATTTAAGTTGATATCGTAATTTTATTACGAAGTATAGACTATAGCAACTATTTCTTTTCCCTCTGTGTATGCCAAATACTCGCTCTCAAGGCGCGCCTTTGCATATACCTATATACGATATCGAGCGTTACCTTAGATTAAGGAGACGAATTCAAGAGTATTTAGAACGCAACAACCTTCCTCCGACCAAACTTCCTGACATTGAAGAACTCAAGAAGATGGCTGATCCTGATGCTCCTGCTCCTCGTCCTCTTAAGGACTACGTTGTTCCTTCTCAAGCAGAGCCTCATAATAATATTGCTGCTCCTGCTATCGCTCGAAACGATTTCGAGCTAAAACCTTCGCTTCTTTCCGCCGTTCAGCAGAACCAGTTTTCTGGAGCTCCTACTGACGACCCGAATCTTCATCTGTCAGTGTTTGTGCAGTACGCAGACACTGTGAAAGCGAATGGTGTTAACCCCGAGGCGATACGATTGCGCCTATTCCCTTTTTCTCTCAGAGACAGAGCTCGCGCATGGCTCCAATCTCTTCCTTCCAACTCAATCACCACATGGGATGAGTTGAAGAAAGTCTTCTTGGCTAGATATTTTCCTCCAAGCAAAACTGCTATGCTCAGAGCCAATATCAATGGTTTCAGACAAAAAGACAATGAATCACTCTTTGAAGCTTGGGAACGTTATAAGGACATGCTTAGACTTTGTCCTCATCATGGTTTAGAAGAATGGCTGATCATTCACACATTCTACAATGGTCTCTTGTACAATACGAGATTGACTATAGACGCCGCAGCTGGTGGCGCACTGATGAATAAACCATATACTGAAGCAAGACAACTTATCGAAAGCATGGCTCAAAACCATTACCAATGGGGTACGGAGAGAGTTAGCGTAGAGAAATCTCAAACAAAAGGTGCCATGGTTGAAGTGAATAGTCTGGATCAAGTCAACGCTAAAGTGGAAGCTCTCACTCAAAAGCTCGAGAATCTTACCACCGCTCCCGCAGCTACTGTTGCTGCAATTGCTCAAACTTGCGACTTATGTGGTATCCAATCACATCTTGCTCCAGAATGCCCACTTTTAACAGGAGTTCCAGTTGAACAAGCGAATTACGTACAGGGTAATCCTTACAGCAACACATATAACCCTGGCTGGAAGAATCATCCTAACTTTTCATACAAGAGTAACAACGCGTTATACGCACCTAGACAAGCTCCAGCTACACCACCTGGTTACCCTAAGGCTATTCCAAATCATCCTAATAATGGTCCTAACACGTCTAATGCTCCTAGGAAGTCTAATTTGGAAGTCATGATAGAGCATTTCATCGCTACTCAATCCCAAACCAATAATACTCAATCCCAGACTAATAAGAATGTTCAAAATCAGAATATACACATTAATGAGCAGATTAAGCAATTATCTAACAAGCTTGATGCTTTAGCTACACATAATAAAATGTTAGAAACACAAATCTCTCAGGTAGCTCAACAACAAGCGGCTTCTGCTGCTCCTGCTGGCTCATTTCCTGGACAGCCTCAACCTAATCCCAAAGGACATGCAAATGCTGTTATCTTAAGAAGCGGAACAGAGTATGATGGACCTGTAGATCCCAGAAATAATAGCCCAGCTATGCAACAAAATTATGATAAACAATCTGAAACTAAAGATAAAGAAGAAAAGGAAAATCAGAGAGATAATAATGAAGATACCACGCAAAAAGATGAAACTTATGTACCACCACCACCTTATAAGCCTCGTATCCCATACCCTCAAAGGTTAGCTAAAACTAAGAATGTGGGTCAATTCAAGAAATTCGTGGATCTTCTGAAACAACTTAATGTTACAATTCCTTTTACCGAAGCTATAACTCAAATGCCCTCCTACGCTAAATTCCTTAAAGAGATTCTATCCAATAAGAAAAAGCTAGAGGATAATGAAACTGTCATGCTTACTGCTGAATGTAGTGCAATTATTCAAGACACAATGCCTCCTAAACTCAAAGACCCTGGAAGTTTCTCTATTCCATGTGTAATTGGAAAATTTGTCATAGATAAAGCTTTATGTGATCTTGGAGCCAGTATAAGTGTGATGCCGTTATCTATATGCAAGAAACTTGAAATGGGAGAACTCAGACCAACCAAAATGTCCGTTCAATTAGCAGATAGGTCAATTAAATATCCTGCAGGAGTTCTCGAGAATGTTCCTGTATGCATTGGCCAATTCTATATACCAACCGATTTCATTATCATGGACATAAGGGAGGACGAAGTTACCCCAATCATTCTTGGAAGGCCTTTCTTAGCGACAGCCGGTGCAATTATAGATGTAAAAAGAGGAAAACTTACTTTTGAAGTAGGTGAAGAGAAAATCGAATTTATCCTCTCTCAATTCCTGAAAGCACCTGCAATTGAAGATACTTGTTACTTCATGGATATCATCGATGGATGTAGAAAAGAAGCTGAGCTTGAAAATGAAGACAATCTCGATGAAAATCTGAGTAGTAATCTAAGTGAATGCTTAGTTATAGCACCAGATCCTACACAATGTTTAAGGAAACCACCCCTAGAACTCAAAACACTTCCTAAAAATCTAAGATATGAATTCCTAGATCCCAAACTCGAACGACCAGTGATAGTCAACGCAGAACTTGGCGAAATCGAAACTGAAAAACTTTTACAAACTCTGAGAAAATATCCAACAACCTTAGGATATAATATCACTGATCTTAAAGGAATAAGTCCCTCTATTTGTATGCATCGCATTTTGCTAGAAGAAGATTGTAAAACTTCAAGAGAACACCAGAGGAGACTAAACCTGATTATGAGCGAGGTTGTGAAAAAGGAAGTTATGAAGTTGTTAGAAGCAGGAATCATATATCCTATATCTGATAGCAAATGGGTTATCCCTGTGCATGTTGTACCTAAGAAAGGAGGTGTCACAGTAGTCGAAAATGAGAAGGGAGAAATCATAACTAAAAGAGTCGAATCTAGATGGAGGATGTGCATCGATTATCGTAAACTTAACAAAGCCACCAGAAAAGATCATTTCCCTTTACCATTTATTGATCAAATGTTGGAACGTTTAGCTAGACACTCTCATTTCTGTTTCTTGGACGGTTATTCAGGTTTCTTTCAGATACCTATTCATCCTAATGACCAAGAGAAAACAACTTTCACATGCCCTTTTGGAACCTTTGCTTATAGAAGAATGCCATTTGGTTTATGCAATGCTCCTGCAACTTTTCAAAGATGTATGATGGCAATATTTGCTGATTTTCTGGACAATATTATGGAAGTCTTCATGGACGATTTTTCCGTCTGTGGACAAAGCTTTGAAGAATGTTTAGAAAATTTAGAAAGGGTATTAGAATGTTGTGTGAAGGTTAATCTAGTGCTTAATTGGGAGAAATGCCATTTTATGGTACAAGAAGGAATTGTTTTAGGTCACATTATATCCAAAAGAGGAATTGAAGTCGATTCTGCTAAAATCGAAGTTATTGAGAACCTTCAACCTCCAAAAACTGTTAGAGAAATCCGAAGCTTTTTGGGACACGCCGGTTTTTATCGACGATTCATTAAAGACTTATCTAAGATAACTAAACCCCTAACTGAGCTATTAATGAAAGACGCCGAATTTATCTTCGATGAAAAATGTTTAGAAGCATTTCAAACACTTAAGAAAGCATTAATTTCTGCGCCTATAATGCAAACTCCAGATTGGAATGAACCTTTTGAAATAATGTGTGACGCAAGTGACTATGCCGTAGGAGCTGTTTTAGGACAGCGAAAGGATAAAAGACTCCACGTCATATATTATGCAAGCAAAACCCTGGATGAAGCGCAAATGAATTATGCTACAACCGATAAAGAATTCTTAGCAGTGATCTTCGCATTAGACAAGTTTCGTTCCTACTTAGTAGGTTCCAAAATAATAATATACACTGATCATGCTGCTATTAGATATCTCCTAGCCAAAAAGGACGCTAAACCTAGGCTCCTGATATGGATATTGCTACTGCAAGAGTTTGATTTAGAAATCAAAGATAAGAAAGGAACCGAAAACGTGGTAGCAGATCATCTCTCTAGACTAGAAAATCTTAAACATGAACAAGTGCCGATCGATGATGAATTCCAGTATGATAAACTAATTGCCCACTTGGAAGACATAGAACCAGATAAACTCATGGAAACCACCTTAGCCGTCTCCTTAGTGCCTTGGTATGCCGATTTCGTAAATTACCTCGCTGCAGGCGTTTTACCACCTGAACTTACCTACCAACAGAAGAAGAAATTCTTCCATGATCTTAAACAGTATTATTGGGATGAACCTTTACTTTTCAAGAGAGGTCCCGATGGAATTTTCCGCCGATGTGTGCCAGAAGAAGAGATTGAAAACATTATAAAACACTGTCATTCTGCACCTTACGGAGGACATGCGAGTACATCCAAAACTTGTGCAAAGATCTTACAATCCAGTCTCTATTGGCCTAATTTATGGAAAGACGTACATGCCACCATCTTAAAATGCGACCGGTGCCAACGCACCGGTAATATATCTAGACGTGACGAAATGCCACAAAAAGGCATTTTAGAAGTCGAAATCTTTGATGTGTGGGGAATAGACTTTATGGGACCCTTTCCATCTTCATCCGGTAACAAGTATATACTCGTGGCTGTGGATTATGTCTCAAAATGGATCGAAGCTATAGCTTCTCCAACAAATGACACCCGAGTGGTAATTAAGCTGTTCAAGAACATAATCTTTCCTAGGTTCGGTGTACCCAGACTCGTTATAAGTGATGGTGGATCTCATTTCATTTCCAAAATCTTTGAAAAATTATTAGGAAAATATGGAGTTCGACATCGCATAGCTACACCTTACCATCCTCAAACTAGCGGACAAGTTGAAGTTTCAAATCGCGAGATAAAACAAATCCTCGAAAAAACTGTCGCTACGTCCAGAAAGGACTGGTCCTTTAAACTTCACGAAGCTTTATGGGCTTATAGAACTGCCTATAAAACTCCCATCGGTACCACCCCTTTCAAGCTTATTTATGGTAAGTCATGCCATCTCCCAGTTGAGTTAGAACACAAGGCCTATTGGGCCATTAAGAATCTAAACTTAAGTTACACTGCCGCTGGAGAGAAGCGTATCCTGGATATTAATGAATTGGAAGAACTTAGACAGGATGCGTACGAAAATGCTAGGATTTACAAAGAGCGCACAAAGAAATGGCACGATAAGCATATATCTAGGAAGAATTTTAACATAGGTGACTTGGTATTACTATTTAACTCACGATTAAAATTATTTCCTGGAAAATTACGATCTAGGTGGTCCGGACCTTTTGAAATTACTCGAGTTTATCCAAGTGGTGCAATAGAGATTAAGGGACCTTCGATTGAACCGTTTATAGTAAACGGGCAGCGTTTAAAACATTACCATCTAACTGAACTCGAGGGAAATTCTCAAACGATAAATCTAGACGAGCCACACGCTCGATTAGAAGTCTAGTTTTTAGTTTTATTTGTCGAGCTTACGACATAAAACAAAGCGCTTTGTGGGAGACAACCCACCCTTTTTTTATTGTTATTATTATTTTTTATTTTCCTTCTTCTTATTTTTCATTTCTTCTTTAGTCTATTATTTTTTCATTTCCTCTTTGTCTTATTTCTTTCTATTCTATGTTTTTTTTTTCTTCTTATCGGCATTTTGGCCAATGCTGATCTTCTTTATTTTTCTTCTCTTCAGGCTATTTCTTGCTACTTATCTCTCTTCCCGCTATGTCTCGAGTTGACAATATGCCAGTTAGTTTCAGAGGGAGAAACCAACGCACCAAATATGGAGTTTTATCCGAGCGTGAGATGTTACCTACAATCTACCCTCATCACGGTGCTATGACTGCTCTTGGTATTCGTGATAGTGTGATTTTTCTGCTGAATCAGATTGGGTGGGATAGTTCACGCTTGATGACTTGCTATGCCACTTATCGGAACCTTACTTTGGAGTTCCTCAGCTCTTTGATGTACTTTCCTACTCATGGGTTCGCTTTACGCCGTGGACTTATTATCTTCAGACTTTTTGGCATCACTTTCAAGTTTAACCATAAAGAATTGGGTGAGCTTCTTGGTTTTCCTAATGGCATAGGAGTTTATCATGTAACTCAGGAGGAGTGTCTTGGATTTAGAGAGCTTGACTATTTTTGGGGATCTATTTCTGGAATCCTTAACCCTGAGCCCGAGGACTTTGTATCAGAGAATATCCACAATCCGGCCTTCAGATATTTCCATAAGATTATGGCCCACACCATTTTTGGAAAAACTCAGAATGTCACTACTGTTTCTAAAGATGAGCTTTTTATCATGTATTGTGCTTCGCAAAACCGTCCGGTTAATGCGATCACTTATCTGATCCGTACCTTTGTGGATCTCATTGATACTGATCATGCACCCATTCGGATGGGAGGTCTCGTCACTATGATTGCAAATGTTGTTGGACCTCGACAATCCTTTAAGCATCTGAATGCTTTTACTGGTATTACTTGCATGTCTATCGAGTTCTGTTTCAACACTGGTTTAATTGGTGATCTTGGCCCGACTGAGTTTACATTGTTGATTAATGGTCAAGTTATGCAGCTGTTTACCTTGCCTAACCCTGCTACGAGTGTGCATAACAAAGCCAACTGGCTTTTTGGTCTTGATCAGCAGCCTTCTCCGCCCCGCACTCCTGAGACTCCGCAAGATTATGAGGTCTTGGAAGATTCTGAGGAAGATCCCACTGCTCCTTCAGGTTATTATGATATGGGCCCTCCTCAGCACGATTCTACCGCTCACTCTGTTGCTCCTGACACCGTTATGCATGAGGCTCCTACCACTGATTATGCCCCTGTCATCCATGCTCTCCAGGTGGAACATCAGTCTTTGAGGGACGATTTGACTAGTTTGCGAGCAGATTTCTTTGGTTTTATGGATACTGTTTCTGCGCAATTTCAAGAAGTCTTCGCTTACTTTCATTATATTTAGCTTAGTTTGATTTTGTTAGGAATTACAATATTTTCGTTATGTTTTTATGTTTTACTTTCCAGACACTTGATTCTGAAAATCGTAAGCAATTTTGGTCTTCATTTTAAAATAAAGCCGTTCATGTTATTTTCCTATAATTATATTGCAGCTTAATATATTATATCATATAAAATTATTTTGTTATAGGAATACTAGTATTATTACATGCATACTGTCAATCACGCGGTTGCCTGTCCCCAACAAGCTGAGACGCACGCCTCAGCCTAACGCGCTGACAGGAGGCGCACGTCTCCAACTTCCCATGCAGCTTTGAGACGCACGCCTCACGCGTGGTCTCCTATGTCAGGCGGTCGCCTCAGCTTGTGCTTCGCGCAGTAAAAGTTGGTCTCCCTGCATTTACTTGTCTTGTCTGTTTCGTTTTCCCATTCACCCCAATTAATTCAAATTCAACACTTTTTATTCCCATTCAAACTATATTCCTTCCACTTCCCACCATTAATCTCCATTCAAATTTTCCCCTCCATTTTCCAACACCCACTTATTATAATTTATCACTCTTAACTCTCCCTCCACTATAAATACCATTCATCCTTCTTTCTATTTTCATAACATTTCTAACCATCTCTACCATTTCCTCTCCTACACCCATATTTTCTACCTTTCTTCTTCTTCTTCTACCCATATCCATCTATGGCTCCACGAAACAACCAAAGACAAGTTAAGCCCGAACGACCACCACCCGACCTATCCAATATCATTTTCCGCGACAACAACGACGGCCAACAACTACAAAAGTATACCAAATTCTATACCCGTTCCGTCGTCCCTACAAAATACATAAGTTCGGAGTGTTTGGAAACCTTAGGAATGACTGATAGCATCATATTAATGCTCAATAACACCAGTTTAACCAGTCTATGCACAAACCCATGTCCAACTTATGAACCACTCGTGCTTGAATTTCTTAGTTCCTTCTCTTACACAACACCTGTCGACGATCCCTACACAACCGGAACCGCCAACTTCCGCATGTTCAACCAAGAGTACTCTCTTGATCAAGAAAGAGTCGCCGAACTCATATCTTTCACTCGCGGCGAGCATGTTCATTACAAGCCTTTCGACGATGACCATGATCTTTCTTGGGATCAAGTCGACTTCTCCTTATGGAATGATCTAACCGGTCAAACAACGGAAAGTTGGCGCGATCTCTATGCTTCTCAAATACATAACCCTGCATTAAGGTACTTTCACCGCGTTCTTGCTAACACCATCTTTGGTCGGACCAATAATCACAAGGTCAACCAAAATGAGTTGTTCATCATTTTCTGTGCCCTTAATGGTCAGGCTGTCAACGTCGCTCCTTTCATGCTCAGTCACATCCACACATGCGCGAACGCGGCAGGTACTAATCCCTTTATTTTTGGAGGCATCATCACATCTTTAGCATTTGATTTAGGCCTTTCCGCCGAGCTACTTTCTTTGTTACCATACATGATGCCAGCCACTCTTCTCGATGTCATCTATTGCCGAGATTCCCACATAATCTCTCCAAGACATGATGGCCGGTTTACATTGGTGATAAATCGTCGTCCAATTCCTGATATTGTGTTACCTTGTCCGAATCGTATCGACGTCCGAGTCCGCGCAAATTGGCGTTATGCTCTTGATGCACCTGCCGCCCAACAACCAGATAATCCCGCTGCACATTTCGCAGCCATGCAGGCTCATATGCTTCGTCAAGATCAGTTGTTCCAAGCCATGCAACAAAACCAAGCTGCGACTTTACGTCTCGTACAAGAAGTACAACGTGATCAACAAGAGATGCGACGCGAACAACAACAATATGCCTTTCGCCATGATCGTAACCTCGAATCTTTGCAAGCTCGCATAGCAGACGCACTTCATCTTAATGATTCTAATTCTGACGTACGATGAAGACCTCGTACTAGAGGACGAAGAACAAGAAATCCTGATTCTCAAAGCAACGAGTGATCGCCTTTCTCTTTTCATCTGATTCTCCTTTGTTTTTATCGCATTGAGGACATTGCTCCTTTTAAGTATGGGGGAGTCAGATCATTTCCTTGTTCATTTCCATTTCCCTTGCTCTCTTTGTAGTATTTTTCCTTTTATTTCTTTTCTTGTATTGCAAAATTTCAATTCAATAAAATACTTATTTATGCAAATTTTAATCTCTTATACAAAAATTTGTGCTTACTCGAATTCCCCCTATTTCTTGAGCCATAACGAATAAAATAAAACAATTTTAAACACGCATTTATAAAACATTATTCAACTAGTATTAAGGTTGCCTACTATAAATAAGAATTCGAGCAACTTAGCAAAATTGCTATCGTCTTAACACTTCAAAACCCCCGATGTGTTGGATCGATTTAAGTACTTATTATACCAAAACCTTTAAAACTTAGTTTTAGATTAGCCCCGAGTAGTTTATTAAGCAGTCGGCACCGCCATAAACAAAAACTACGTGGGGAGCTGATGAATATAAGTGATTGATCAAATATTCTTAAGAAATTGCTTTTATCTAAAGATGCACTTATTAAGTTAGATGATCCTTACCAGATCATTTAATCCAACAGTTGCAGAAACTATAAATTTAAATGCATAATAATCCATTATAAATTGGTTCAGTGGTCCCTGGTACTGAACTTGGTAGGGCGAATTACGGTTCGATCCCCCGCAATTTTTAATTGGAAAAAGGGAGTACCATATGATTAAATTACCAGAACTCCTAGCTGGCTTACTAAGATCAAATTCACTAACCAGTTACTCCACTATGTGCGTGTAAGGTAAAGGGCTTAATGTGATTGCACTAGAATGAAAACGGGTGAAATAAAACATAGTATTAGGTTAAGCTATAATGACATGACTTAAATTGGTCTGCTTAAATGGGGTTATCCAGTGTTCCTACGGTAACTTTGGTGTTTAAGTTCGACTTAAATTCTCTAACAAAAACATTTCAACTTGCAACCTGGTACGAAGTGATGTATGCTCTTATATCTGTGTTTAACTGCGCGTCAGTGATTTTCACCTTTTCACTTTTGCTTGAGGACAAGCAACGGTTTAAGTATAGGGGAGTTTGATAACGCAATTTTATATAGTATATTTGATTTAATTTTCATAGGTAATGTTGGTATTTTTATTTAATTATTTCATTTTATTTCCATATTACGCCGGTATTTTTATTGTTTCAGGTATTTCATTTTATTTAGACAAATTGAGCAAAGTGAAGAAATTGAGAGAGTTATTGGACTAAGGGTGCAAGAAATGAAGAAAAAGGGGTGTGCAAAGCAATGATGATGGATCAAAAAGGGTCTATTATCTCCAAACGGGCCCAAACGAATTCAAACCCACGCAGGCAAGAAAACCCTAAAAGCGCATGCAAGAGTGAGACGCACATCTCAACTCTTCTCCTACAATTGAGGCGCCCGCCTCGGACTTTCCCCTTAGTGGGAGGCGCCCGTCTCAGCATGGTCAATGGAGAACAAGTCAATTGAGGCGCCCGTCTCAACGTGGGCAAGTAAAAAATGAGAAATTCAAGGATAAGTGGACACAAAAATATCTGAAGAGGAGGTTACGTTCGAGGACTATAAGAGGACATTAGAAAGTGAAAATTGGACCGTTTTTGCTTAGAATTTTTTCCAGTTTTCAGAATTTTTACTTTCATCGCATTTACTAGTTTCCAGTGTAATTCGATTCCTAGTAGTTATTTTTCCAGCCAGTTTCTTTTCCTTTTCGAATACTTAGAATTTATTTCCGTTGAAGAACGAAGACTCTGTACGGATTGATTCAAGCTTCAAAGATTGTTTCCAGCATTTATTTAATTCAGGTTCCTTATTTACATTGCTTTAATTAATTATTTGCATGAGAATATTTATTTAGCCATGAATTTATTTATGATTGTTAATTCCTTTAATGTATCCATGTCTGTTTTTATGAGCATGTCTGGCTAAATCATTTAAATATCGGTATGTAACGAGTTAATTTGAATGGATCCGGAATAAACAGGCTTGATTATATTTTATAAAATAAACACTTTTTCTGATTTAGTTATCTAGTTTATTTTGTTAAAAAGGTTTAGAAACCAACAGAGCGAAAGTTTGAGGTTAATAAACCGACTAAGATTAGAAACGAATAGAGCGACAGTTTGAGGTTTAGAATCAGATAGTAGATACTAGGTATTGTTTTTAAAGACTGCGACAGCGTTTTAAAACCAATTAAACTTTATTTATTTTCAAAAAGTAATTTTAAAATCAATGGGATAGCGAAAGCATACATCAGAGTTTAAAATTATAATCTACTTCAATAGAGCGAAAGTTTGAGAATAGATTTTTGAATAAATACTTTTTGCTGAAAAAGATATTATTATCATTTTTAGAAAACGAGCCTGTGGAAAGCCGGATTCTTTAGTGTTAACGAAGTACATACCGATATTCGCATTATTATTATTTCAATTAGAATTAAGTTTTATTACCCAAAAATTCCCCTAATCAATTATTCAATAGCTATAGCTTTACACAGTAGTTTAAGTTACGTTAGTTCGATTTATAGTCCCTTAGGTTCGATATCTTTTAAAACTACACGATAGGGCTGTATACTTGCAGTCTCCCGATTAATTTAGACGATAAAGTCGCGATCAAGCATAAGCTCCATTTTGAAATGCAATGTATGCGACACAATCATGAATGTAATGACAACACCATAATTACAACATCTCAACACAACATCATCATTATCCATAAGCCTACATCTTAATAGCTGCCAATTATTAGAGGCATCTCACATATTTCAATCAACATCATTCATCAACATCATTTATCATCGTAATTCATGACACATCATTTATACATCATAATTCATCAAAGATCATTTCATCAACAACTTAGCCATACAACAATACGACATTAACTCATAAATTTCGCAACGTTGGCTATAGGCCTACAACATGATATTGCCTATAATTAATTAATCGTCTAAGGCTTACTTCTAAATCTACCGAACCTCTACATACTACTATTCTGTAATACTACATCATTATCATCATTAATCCTACTGTTACAAACCAAATAGTAATCTATAATCATCTCATCCTCATCATTCTTCACAAAAATCAACATAGCGATTAACGCGGGAACCAACTCTAGTCCTAATTTGGATACTGGGATTATCCTTCCTATTATTCATTTTTATCCTTAAGAATGAAGTTCACCATGTTAATTATCCAACGCTTCGAACGACACCTCAAACGGAATCGAGAAACTCAAGTTACAACCTTTTCAAACTGATTCTGCCAAAAACCAGACAACATGGATCAACGCGTAATGCCTTGGGTCGATGCGTACTAGACTTAACACGCTATATGAGTCGATGCATACTCTCTTAGTATCGACTTATACTGAGTCTACATCTCTGCATGTATCGACACATGCCCCTACGTATCGACTCATCCCGAGTCTAAAAGTCTTCATTTATCGACACATGACTCCTTCGCATCGACTCATCCCGAGTCTAAAAGCTTTCATGTATCAATGCATAGCTTTTGCAATCGACACATACTGTTCTGTCATGGATATTTTCTGCGATTTCACTATGTTTTCACTACGGGTTCCATACTTTTGGTCCTAAAAACATCCTCTAATCATAGATAATCATCAATTATAATCATCCTATAATTCTACATCATATATACAACATTGGGGCATCATTATTCATCTATAATTCATCGATTTTCATCATACAACAACATATACATTCAAATCATGAACAAACAACATTTCCACATCTAATCCCACATACCAATCATCATAAACCCTATTATAGAGTCAGAACCCCGCCCTTATCTTGGATTGAAGGTTGCTCTATAACTTTTCCAATTGAATCTCGTTCTGCCTCTTTTCCTCCTTTCCAACAGCTTTCACGTTCTCTTCTTCCAACCCTTATTTCTTTCTCTCTTACTGCTTCTTCTTTTCTATTATTTCTAACAATAATAAAATAACCATATTATTCTCTTTATGCCTTAGTGGGCTTAAAACTACTACACCCACTTATTACTACTTCTATCCTTAAAAACAAGCCCACATCAAATAATATTATCATTCTTCTAATATTATTCTACAACTTAATAAAATAATTAAATCCAACTAATCACAACATATCAACTATCATTATAACATAACTTCACAAATATTCCAAAAATAATTTAATTAAATAATTAATTAAATTATGGGCGTTAAAATAGCTCAATTGGTAGTGGAAATGCATTAAGCATGTACTTGAACCCCAGGGTACAGGGTTCGATTCCCATGAAAGCCAAAAACTCTACTAGTGAGGGGGGTAGAGAAGATCGTGAGGTAATAGTGATGGGAATGCTGAAGGCTCGAGATGTTACAGAAGGCATTCGAGGAGGGCCAAAGCATGCATAGAGAGTCCATTCCAAATGGCCATGTGAAGGACCATCTAAAGACCCAGTCGAAAGAGGCAACTTAAGCCCAGTCGAAGGCTACACAAAAAGGCCCATTCGAAGGGTGCATGGGAGGTCCAACCAAAGGATAGAGACTAGGGGTATTCAAAAGCCAAAATTGTCCATATTTATTCAAATTTCAAAAGAGGACAAGATCCCATGCTTTTTGCCACAGTTACAAAACTTCATTCATGGCTTTGAAAATGTTTGTTTATGGCAGTTAAACTTTTTCCTTCTTGTCCCCTCCCTCCTACTCTATATAAACAGCATGCTTGCAAGCCAAAAAGAGACACAGATACACGTTGGAGATACGCTACCCATAAACCCACCATAGTTATAAAAAAATAATCCAAGAGTATCCAACAACTCTAGTCCCCACACAAGTTCAATTTTCCAGCAAGGTAAGTCCCATTGACCTTGTACCTTTCGTTTCAGCATGACATGTAAATAACATCTATTCACCTTTTATTTCTGTCCTTTTCGATTGCATGTTTTTATTGTCTAAATATACATGTTAGAACTAAACCTTGTGCAGACTCAAACGAACATAAAAGGACTAGTGTGAAACAAAGCCTTAGGCTTCGCCTCTCATTACTTGACTGCCCCAAACGAAAGAGGCACCTTCATGATTGTTTTGCAGGTCTACGTCCCTTCAAAGTCCAAACGAACTAGGCATAAAAGAGTCCAAACGAGGGATCCTCATACTGCTTCCCAGCACAATTGAAGGAGGCTAGGAGAGTCCAATCGAAGGCTGCTCATGCCAGCTTCCCAGCCCAATCGAAAGAGGCCAAAGAAAGGGTGAACCGAAAGCACATCTTTCCCCCTTGAATCGAAAGACTCACTTCCCCTTTTCTCTTTTTCATGCCTAAGCCCATTTGGCATTTTTATTTTTGTATTATTTCTTATATTTCTTTTTATTATCGTTTTTTGTTGTTTAATTAACCAAATATAAAAGAAAAAGCCCACTAAAAAAATTAGGTTTAAATTTATTAATTAAAAAAATTAAGTTCTTTACTTAATTAATTAATTGAAACTTTAACCTTTTTCTTAATTAAAAATGAATTAGAATTTAGGACTAATTATTTTCTTTTCATAATAATTAAAAAAAAAACTAAAAAGAAATTAGTTTATTTTTCTTAATTTAATTTTATTATAAAGACTTTAGGATAATTGACTATTTTTCTTAAATAAAAAAACAACAAAAAATGATTTTTCTTATTAGTCTTTTTTTTAACGAATTTTTGGTCTTTCACGCGTTATTTATTTTTTGCATTTTTACATTATTGTATATGCTGACAGTATGTAATAGATTAAATTACGATTTTTACCGCTTTCCTTATTTTTTCTTCTCCCAAGTTTTGTACATTATAAATATCCCTCTCCCCAAAGCCATGTAATAACGTAGGGTTTATTTTTCTCACTTTACATTTTCCTGTATATATATTAACTGCTAGTAACTTGGCGTGTATGAAAAGACTGAAACCAAAACGTTAGCAAACTTAACAAAAAGACAAAAATAATTGAACATAACATACTTGCACATATACACCTCTAGGTACTCCACTTTGGTTGCCTTTAAGAAATAGAACAATCATGAGGCAGGAATGCTTTAGCAAATAAATCAAAAGATCATAGTCCCTCGATGGACCTACAGTTGCCTTCTCGATAAATGATCTAGACCCTAAATAAAATTGCTAAAGCATCTCCACAAATTGCCTTTATGACTGTAATGTCCCTTTCGAATGTCCCTAATACATCCAACTATAGGTCTACCTACTCTCTAATAGTAGGATAGTGCTGTCTAAAGGATAGGAGGAAAAGAACGACCCCTTTTCGAGTACAAAGTAGATAATTGTTAGAAGTTTGCTCAAAACATTTTCCACTTACACAAATACTACTTTTCAAGAACATTTTCAAAACACTTTGTATACTTTCTCCACATTCCCGAGAAACATTACAAAGTTTGCCATACTAAGATATTTTTCAAACATTTTCAAAACACACAAAGCACAAAGGTATTTCAAAATAAGCAAACCTCTAAGATCCCATAGAAAACTACAGATGGAAAGGGTGCTAACACCTTCCCTTTCCATAATCTACCCCCTTACTCAGAAAATTCTCGAAAAGGTATTTTTCTGTTCTTTTTATCCTTTCCTTAATTTGGATAAAAGAAAAGTCGATGGCGACTCTTGCTTACCGCAACATTTGCGAACAAAAAACGTAAAACTAGTATATAACAGTCGGTTCTGCCACCGTATCACAGGCTTATAGATGCCATCCAAAGTAACTATTGATAGAACTTAGACTACGTCTACGCTCATCTTCGACTGGAAGAAGTATCAGAATAAATCTACACTTAATTTAATTTGAGCCAGAAAATGTTTACTGGAAGAAGTATCAGAATAAATCTACACTCGATTTAATCTGAGCTAGAAGATGTCTATGCTAGTCTGTAACTGGAAGAAGTATCAGAATAAATTTATGGTTAATTTAATCTGAGCCATGAAATGTCTACATCTGTCTTTAACTGGAAGAAGTATCAGAATAAATCTTCACTGGATTTAATTTGACCCCAAAAAGGTCTTTTTGTCTTTAACTGGAATAAGTATCAGAATAAATCTATGGTTGATTTAATCTAAGCCAGAAAATGTCTACTGGAAGAAGTATCAGAATAAATCTATGGTTGATTTAATCTGAGCCAGAAAATGTCTACTGGAAGAAGTATCAGAATAAATCTATGGACGATTTAATTTGAGTCAGAAAATGTCTACGACTGTCTTTAATTGGAAGAAGTATCAGAATAAATCTTCACTCGATTTAATCTGATCCAGAAGAGGTCTTTTTGTCTTTAATTGGGAGAAGTATCAGAATAAATCCATGGTTGATTTAATATGAGCCAAAAAATGTCTACTGGAAGAAGTATCAGAATAAATCTATGGTCGATTTAATCCAATCCAGAAGATGTATGCGTCCTTCTTTAACTGGGAGAAGTATCAAAATAAATTTATGGTCAATTTAATTTGAGCCAAACAATGTCTATTGGAAGAATGATCCTTTGAGGAAATTGCTGAAATAACCCTTTGTCAGATGTAGCCTCGGAGAAGACTGTCGGGTCGTATAAGTAGTTGATGATATTTGTCTGTTGATTGATCTTTCCTAAAAAGGTAAAGAGTTAGATGTATGCAATGTCATGATGTATGGAATGCATTGCGTAATGGTGTTCTCAAAATAAATGATACTATGCCATATGTGTTTCGTATGCATATGCTATGATATTGGTAAATGATGTATGAATGTGGAATGTTGTTGGAAGTGTATCAATAGTTATGTATGACATCTTTCTGGGTAAATTGAATCCTTAATTTCTGCTGGGGATGAAGAACATGTGTAACCTTCAACCTTGTCTAGAATGCTTCCGTTGGGGATTCCTGCTTGCTGTTTGAGGAAATCCCACTAGGAAGTGTTGACTACTGTTTGGGGAGAAGAGTTTAGGAACATTAGTCATTCATCTCTCTATTGGGGAGTTTAATTCTTATATACCCTGGCTGGGAAAAAAAGAGATGAATAACCTTCTGACTCGTCTGGGGAGTTTAATTCTTATATATCCTGAATGGGGATAAAAGAGATGGATAACCTACCAACTTGTCTGGCAATTTTAATTCTTATATACCCTAAATGGGGATGAAAGAGATGGATAACCTTCCAAATCGTCTATGGACTTTAATTCTTATATTCCCTGACTGTGGATAAAAGAGATGGATAACCTACTGACTCGTCTGGGGAGTTTAATTCTTATATACCCTGACTGGGGATAAAAGAGATGGATAACCTTCAGACTTGCCTGGGGAGGATAAAAAGTTGAATGATATTTGGTCTGGTTCCAAGTTCCATAGGAACTCTCTGGGGATAGTGGCGACTTTATTGGGGAGAGGAATTTTGCTGGTGATTCGTAGCATTCTAAGGAATAAACTCGGGCTGGGGAAACCATAACCTGTTGGGGATATAAACCCTGTTGACGGAGAAATACTCTGCTGAGGAAACATCTTTGGTGAGGAAATGAACTTCGCTGGAGAGCAGAAATCTGTAGGGGTTTTTTACAATTTTGGAGGAATAAACTCAGTTGAGGAAGAGAACTTCTATGAACTATACTGATTAGAACTCCGTAGGTGGGTGATATTTCCAGGAAAAAGATCACATTATTTTATCCGTTGGAGCGATCTACCAGGGGAATTGCAGGGAATGTATCTTTATAGAAGATGAATTAGTGAAGATTACTCTGTGGGGATAATCTCATGGAAGTGGCTCTGTGGGGATTTGTGCACATCTTGGACATCATCCCAACTCCTATAGTCTTGAGTAAATGCTTACTCATGTTCTTATGCATATATTTGTAAACATTTAATCATGTTCATATGCATATGTTCATTCAATTTTAGTCATTGGATGTTTTTGCAAACAAAATAGAAAAATTAAAAAAAGTTTGAATTTTAGAGTGTATTTATATTGATAGTTTGCCTATAAACAGACAATTTTGTATAAAGAGACATAAACCCATTAAGAGGAAATTGTCATAAAGTGAAAATGTAAGTGTTTGTTTGTTGGCATTTTTTTTGGTAAAACCAGAGTTGCGAATGTCATGACTGATGTCATAACATTCTGGGATAAAGGTACATTCTGCAGAAAAGAATGTCATACAGGAACCACTCAGTTTGAAGTGTTTATCATGATCATTAAACAATGATCATATACAGTATATTCTACCAAAATCAGTGAGTAGGATTCTTGTTGTCATAACCAATGTTAAGACATCCTGTACTGATCTAACATTTGTACAGATTTATTATTCCTGAGATTTTTCAGGAATCTGGTATGCTTATCTAAGTTGATGTATACAGTCCAGATCAGATGCTCCCGTGGATATTAGGTTAACTTTGCTTAACCCTAATTTGGTATGATAAAAGTCTAAGACCAAATCTTTTGGGTTAACTAACCCTAGCTATTTTCATGGAAGCCCTAACTGAAGAATAGTCTGCCTATATATTCGTCTTGAAGATTAATGGTTAGAGACACTTTTAGATAGAAGATCAATAAGGGATTGTATAGTTGTAACTACTGTGAGCTAAGCAATTATCATTGTGATAAGTGACTTGGAGTAGGTTTTGATTGTAAGGGTTGTGTATTACTCAAAGATTTGAAGCACGAGTATTTGTGTCACTTGATTAAAGCTTTGAAGCAAAATCAAGTTAGGGTTGTGTATTACTCAAAGCTTTTAAGCACGAGTGATTGTGTCACTTGTTTTAAAGCTGTGAAGCAAAATCAAGTGTGTGTATTGAAGAGTGTCTTCATAATCTCTTTAATCAATAGTTTAGTATCGCTGCTTTGATTGAGGGGGAGTGAGTATGAACTCAGGTTTAAGTTGAACTTAAATTGAAGTTGCATTGGGTAGGTCTTAAGTGAAGGAGATAAACTGGTTGGTTTATTCCTGAATTAATATCTGTTATAGTGAATTTCCTCCCTGGCTTGGTAGCCCCCAGAGTAGGTGTTGTTACACACTGAACTGGGTTAACAATTGATTGTGTTCTTTACTGTTTTTACTTTATTGTCTTGAAGTGTGTCAGATACGGTGTCATAACATTCACTGTGACATTAAGTATCTGTTGCCAGAATTTCAGAAAAGATTACAAAAACAAAACATATATCTATGTGGAAATGATCTCGTTAGGTTCCAACTACACTATTACCCCTATGTCTTTGAACATATCATCCCTTGTTATCGGAATAAGTTGATTGGACTGAATCTGTACCATTTGAGCTTTTGACTTTGGTAATAAAGCTTGTTGTAAGTGATCCAACGGGACATAGTCGTATGCTTTAATCCTTAATTTTTGCCTGGACCACTCTTTTTAGTTTTCAGTCCACCCGGATACCTTATTTTTCCCAAGCCTCCTTTTCAGGTTTTTGACTTGCCGGGTGTACAATCTTTTATATGTATATCCTTAATTTTTCCCCGAGCCCTTTTGGTTCGCCAGGATGCCCTTATTTTTGCCTAGGCCAGTCAACCTAGTGGGTCGTTTTCATGCATAGTATCTTTTAACTATGTCCACGTTCACAGGGTGTGGAAAATCTTTGTCGTCCATGGTGGTCAGCATCATAGCACCGCCAGAAAATATCTTCTTGACTACAAATGACCATTCGTAGGTGGGAGTCCATTTTCCCCTGGGATCACCTTGCGGTGAAATGATGCGCTTTATTACCAAGTCACCAGCCTGATATACCCGATGTTTGATTTTCTTGTTGAATGCTTTGATCATACGTTTCTGATACATCTGACCGTAACAGACAACCGCAAGCCTCTTTTAGTCAATCTGATTCAACTGGTCTAGCCTAGTCTGAGTTCACTCGTCTTCGTCTAATTCTGCATCTTTCATAATCCTCATAGAAGGAATCTGAACCTCAACAGGTAGGTCAACTTCCACACCATAGACCATAGAGAATGGGGTTGCCCCAGTTGATGTTCTTGCTGAAGTGCGATAGCCATGAAGAGCAAATGGTAACATCTTATGCCAGTCTTTGTAAGTCAAGACCATCTTCTGTATGATTTTATTATTATTTTTGTTCTTGACTTCCACCGTGCCATTCATATTTGGTCGATACGGAGAAGAGTTGTGGTGCTTGATCTTGAACTATGTGTCGAGTTTAGTGATCATAGTGTTGTTGATGTTGGTACCATTGTCCATGACGATTCTCTCGAGGATACCATATCAATAGATAAGGTTATGCTTAATGAATTGAGCTACCACATTCTTGGTAACAAAGGCGAACGAGGCTGCTTCAACCCATTTTATGAAGTAGTCAATGGTGACGAGAATGAAGCAATGTCTGTTAGAAGCAGTAGGCTTGATTTTTATGATCATATCAATACCCCACATTATGAATCGCCAAGGATCAGTCATGACGTTCAAAGAAACTGGAGGCACATGAAATTTATCAGCATAGATCTGGAACTGATGACAAGTCCTCGAGTTATGGTGATAGTCGGTTTCCATAGTCGACCAATAGTAACCCACTCTCAGAATATTTTTAGCCATAGTATGTGTTGCACCCCAAAATTTGCCCTCCCATTTTCACACCAGATAAACTCCTAGAGGTCCTCAATTGCTCAAGTTGACTAAGGATTAGCCAAATAAATCCCCCTCATAAGACAATGAGCCTCAAACTAGGGTTTCACTCCTCATCAAGATGTTTGAGTCCCAAGGGTCCTATGTGGTTTCCATTTCCCTAATATGTCCTCAATATCATCCATGCCAAGTTTAATGCCTTGCACAAGAAGTTTGCTCAGTCAACTTCTCAAATGCCTGAAAATCAACTGTACTAGGTCAAAAGTCAACTGTGACCCACATATAGTCAAACTTCAAGATTTTTGGTCAACATCAACATTTTTAAGTTATATCCATCATTTGATCAAGGGTTGATCATGATTCCTCAAGGAATGCTCCTAATTCATCAAAACTCAAAAGTTGCTAAATTAGGGTTCCTATAGGAAAAGTCAACCAAACTTTGACCAGGAATAACTTTCTCATACTTTATCAGGAATTTCTCATCCAAGGCTCATTTTGAAAATAATCCAATTCCCTACAACTCATCTTCATCCCTCAAGTTCAAGAAATGCAATCATGAAAAGATATAAATTCAGACGTTATAGGTCATTTCAAAAAGTCAACAAAAACACCTTTTGGGTCAAAGCTTCTTACATAAATATGAAAGATCCAATTGAGACTAAACCAAAAGGGTTGTTTAGAGGACATCCTAATCTTTCTAGAAAGTCAAAGAACACCCTCTTAGGGTCAAAATTGAGAGAGATGTGCATTGTCAAAGTTGGCTATTTTTGGAAATTTGCACAAAGTCAACCTTGCCCAAAATGCATTTTTCTTCAAATGGGCCCAAAATTTTATGCTTGCATCTTGCTCCTAGCCTGGTCCACGACCCAAATACCTTTCCATGGATTATTGGCTTTATTTATTTAATTTATTTTGATTTTAATCATTTAAAAATCAAATTAAATCAAGTAAATGATATAAAAATAATGAATATTTGTTTTGATTTGATTTTGAATTGAATTAAAATCCAAATATGATGTATAATACCAAGAAAATTCGTGCAAGTTTGGAAAGGGAGGAAATCTTCACATTTAGAAAGATTTGAAGCATAATGAAAGCACATTCATATCTTTGATTCTTGCCAAAAACAATACCCTAATTTGATTCAGATACATATACAGAGGTATTGTGAATCCTAATGAAAGAAACATAGACGCGCAGCCTGCCTCAAGGAGTCAAACAAATTTCAAAATTTTCAAAGAAAAGTGAGACTTGAATTTATCTCTACAGGCCGATTCAAGCCATTCCAAGGATCAAATCACATTCCTGGACATTCATTGAAGCGATTCCATCCCTTGCCAAGCTCTGAAGCATCAAGAATCACATTCAACAGCCATCACGGTTTCCCTCTTATACTCAGTTTCGATTTCAATGATTTACCCATCATAAGTATGTTTTAATCATGTATTCATGTCTAATATCACATTTGCAATGTTTCTGGATGGTTTAATCTGGGTATGGTTGCAGGAATGGCACGATGCCATTGTTAGGGTTTCAAGATCTCAAATTGGGGATTCTCTATAAAGGCGAAATTAGGTCAGATCAAGGATACCAATGAACTCAAGCATAACTAGTTGATATATGCCCTTAGTTAGGATTTATTTGGCTTGTATTACGTTTTTGAATGTTGCATGGTTATAGCTATGGACAAAAACTATCACTATAGCCTTTAGTGACAGTTTTGTCCGTAGGTAAAGGTCTGGTATCAAAGACAACAGTTCTGGGGAGAAGATGATAATGTGGATGATAACCATTGGAGGATTTGAATTATGCGCACTTTCTGAGGCATAACATTTTGTTTCTTTTATAATTTCATTATGTTATTATATTAACAAATAAACAATGTAGCACGAATGGCGAATGGTAATGCTGGTAAGAGGAAGGACCTGGGTTCGATCCCAGGTCCAGGCATTTTGTTATTTTCCTAACATGCTTTGTAGGATCCCATGCGCCTCACCTTCAAAGGACCATCATGCGTTCTCAGATCCATCCATTGGATCTATCTCCAGCCATATCTAACACTCAGCACATGCAGACCATGGTAAACCCCCAGAGGCCAGCTACACTGAATCCACACATAGGCAGGTGGGCCTATTATTCTGGGCTTTGCAAATTCAGCCATGCACCCACCAATTTGCTTCATCACTCCAGGCCCAATTTATTTTTCTTTATTTTTTGTTTGTTTTAATTGTTCTCTATTTTTTTAATTAATCATAAAATCAACCAAAATCACAAAAAAATAGACTTAGATTTTTTTACAATTAAAATTAATTCTTGTAAATTAATTTAATTTAATTGATTTCAACTTGTTTTCTTTAATTAAAAAAATTAAGTAGAAATTAGGTTAAATCTTAAATCTTTTTTTCATATAAAATACCAAAAAAATATTTTTCTTTAATTAATTAGATTTATGTTAAGATTTCAAATATTTTTCTCAATAATAAAATACAAAAATATTTTCTCTTTAATTGATTAGATTTTTTAGGACTTAGACTTTATTCTCGTCTTAATTCCTCGCGCGTTTATCTCTTGCCGTACCATTATTTTTCAATTAATGTAACTGTTGACGGTTTGTAATAGTTTTAAATTAGGGTTTTATTTACTGTTTATCCTCAAGTTTTGGTTATGTAACCCCCTCCCTGAGGCCTTGTAATAGTTAGGACTTTAATTTCTCGCACTTTTACTTTCTGCTATTATAAACTACTAGATGATTGATAATAGGATTGTATGCGAAAGATAAATCAACGATTAAAATGGTAGATCACCTTAATTGTGCAAAGATAAATAAACTGAAAAATAACCACTTGCACATGCTCACTCCTAGGGTTTGCCCCACTTCGGTTGCCTTCGGTAAACAGTCATGAAGTATAGGGAGTTTTAGTGATTGTCCTCTAGTCCCAAAAGATCAAAAATGACCTGTTCGGATGTTGCCTCGGAAAGATCTTTAAGGCTATAGGGTAAATACTAAGGTTTCCTAACCATTGCTTTTGTGACCGTAAAAATGTCCCTTTCGATAATCCCTTAACATCCAACGACAGGGCTACCTACTCCTTAATAGTAGGATAGCGCTTTATAAAGGAAATGAGAAAATGAACAGACTTTTTCGAGTAGGTAGAAACTCTTAAGTACTTGCTCAAAACAACCAAAAACTCTTTCGCAAAAACACTTTCAAAACAGTCTTCAAAAACAACTTCGTCACACTCTTGAGGACAGATACAAGGGTTACCACGAAGTTAAACAAAAACTTTTCAAAACACACACAAGCAATTTCAAAATGAGCAAGTACCTAAGAGCCCATGGAAAACCATGGATAGAAAGGGTGCTAATACATTCCCTTTCTATAATCTACCTCCCGTACTCAGAAACATCTCGAAAAAGGTTTTTTCTGTTCTTTTTCCCTTTTCCATTGTTGGATGAAATAAAAGTCGGTGGCGAATCTTGCTTACCGCAACATTTGTGAATACAAAATGAAACCCAATATTAACAGTCGGTTCTGCCACCATATCATATTATGCCCGCTGGAGTGAGTACCAAAGATTCCTTCGTGCATATCCTCCATAATTTTCTCTGCTTCCTTCTTGTCTACATAGCGAAGCAGAGATGAATCATGATTGCGCTTGTACAAAAATTAGTTACTCGGGAAGAACTTGGCTGAGAACCTCTGTAGGAATTACTTTTCATTGATTCCTCTTCAGGGTATTCTTGAGCTTCAAGGTACCTTTTCACTTCATGAAACCAAGGTTTTTCTTCTACTCCACCAGTATCAATTTCGTAGCAATGTGTCGGTTCTTCGAATCTTTCGATGGTAATTTTGGGAGCCTCATTGTCCTATTTGACCTTGAACATGGATGAAATGGTAGCTAATACGTCCTCCAACTGATTCTCTTCTCTTGGGATATGCTCAAAAGTAATCTCTTCGAAGTACAGAATCAAGGTTAGCACATGTTCTCGGTAAGGGATAAGATTTGGATGCTTCGTATCTCATTCTCCCTTGACTTGACTGATTACCAAGGCTGAATCCCTGTATACACTCAGGAATTTGATTCTCAAGTCAATAGAAGCTTTAATACCCATGATGCACGCTTCATATTCAACCATATTATTGGTGCAGTCAAAGCAAAGTCTGGAAGTGAAAGGCGTATAACAACCCTGGGGAGAGATAAGTATAGCACCGATCCCGTTACCAAGTGCATTAGAAGCTCCATCGAAACCCATAGTCCATCGAAATCCTAGCTCAGGTCCAGGCTCTTCACAATCTGTAATTAGAATGATGTCATCATCCGAGAATTTGAAGTTCATAAATTGGTAGTCGTCTACAGCTTGATGCGTAAAATGATTTGCTAGTACACTTCCTTCGATTGCTTTTTAAGTGGTGTACTGAATGTCGTATTCTGTTAGGACCATTTGTCATCAGGATATTCTTCCGGAGAGAGTTGGCTTCTCAAATATGTATTTGATTGGATCTATTTTAGAGATCAATAAAGTAGTATGAGTCAACATATACTGGCTCAGTCGGTGAGCAGCCCATGCCAAAGCGCAACAAGTTTTCTCGAACAGTGAATATGTTGTTTCACAGTTGGTAAATTTTTTGCTAAGGTAGTATATTTCATGCTCTTTTCGACCAGACTCATCATGTTTCCCCAATACACACCCCATTGAATTCTCTAGCACTGTTAGGTACATGATTAAAGGTCTTCCTTGAATTGGTGGCATCAGAATCAGAGGTTCTTGTAAGTACTCCTTGATTTTATCAAAGGCTATTTGACAGTCTTCGTTCCACTTTACTACTTGATCTTTCTTCAGCAGCTTGAAGATTGGTTCACAGGTAGCAGTCAAATGAGAAATGAATCGGGAAATGTAATTCAGTCGTCCTAAGAAACTTCAGGCCTCCTTCTCAGTACGGGGAGCCGACATTTCTTGAATAGCTTTAACTTTTGCGGGATCAACTTCAATACCTTTACACTGACGATAAAACCAAGGAGTTTACCGGATCTCACCCCAAAAGTGCATTTGTTCGGATTTAGCCTTAGTTTGTACTTCTTCAGCCTTTCAAATAACTTGTCCAGATGATCAAGATGTTCTTATTCAGTCTGTGACCTTTCTATCATGTCGTTGACGTAAACTTCTATCTCGTGATGAATCATGTCATGGAATAAAGCTACCATGGCCCGCTAATAAGTTTCCCCGACATTCTTTAACCCAAAAGGCATGACCTTGTAACAGAAAGTGCCCCATTGTGTGATGAAGGTAGTTTTCTCCATGTCTTTAGGCGCCATCTTGATCTGATTATAACCCTAGAAACCATCCATGAAGGAGAATACCTTGTGCTAAGTGGTGTTGTCAACCAAAACATCAATATATGGAAACATGAAGTCATCTTTAGGGCTTGCCCTATTCAGATCCTTGTAATCTACACATATACGTACATTTCCATCTTTCTTTGGTACCGGAACAACATTAGCAACCCATTAAGGATACGACATCATTGCTAAGAACCCTGCATTGAATTGTTTCATAACCTCAACTTTGATATTTTATGACATCTCAGGACGCATGCGATGAACCTTCTGCTTAATCAGAGAACAACCCTGTTTCATCGGCAAACAATGAACCATAATATCAGTATCGAGCCCTGGCATGTCTTCATATGACAAAGAAAATATCTAAACATATTTGTGCAACATCTGAATCAATCTGTTCTTGACACTGCCCTCTAAGTTGGCGCTATCTTAATCTCTTTTCGGTTTGTCTTGGTACCCAAATTTACAACTTTGATTGGTTCTTCATATAGTTGGATAACCTTTTCTTCTTGTATTAAGAGTCTAGAAATTTCTCCGGTTATTTCACAATCTTCCTCACCTTCGTCCTCGGCTTGGTATATCATATTTTCAAAGTCATAAGCGCCAATAGTAGGATCGTTATAAATGAGGTCCGGAGTGGATGGGGATCTGCAATGTAGTGCGTGGGTGTGTGTAAGAACACATAGCTATTTGAAAATGCAATAAAGTAAGAGAAAGACAGAGAGCACAAAATTCGAATGCAAAACGTCCAATGCTTTCACTAAATGAA
Source organism: Vicia faba (assembly GCA_948472305.1). Lineage (NCBI taxonomy): Eukaryota > Viridiplantae > Streptophyta > Magnoliopsida > Fabales > Fabaceae > Vicia > Vicia faba. Next base: position 398,007,525 of record OX451739.1, read on the forward strand.
AATATGACATATGGAATGACAACCCTTAACAAATGGACTATTGTGCCCCGGGCAAGGCACAAGGTTTAAAGTCATTGTTTTTAAATAAATTACATAACCAAACTTCTTAAAGAAATAAAACAGGAAATAACTATTACTCCTGACTAAAGGAGATAGAGATAATTTCTCCCGCCTTCCAATTGTTGAGTTTGTTGCCCATGGTAGGAAACATCCAGCTTCCAAAATCACAATCACTGTCAGTGTCTTCTATAGCATTGATTCTGTTGTTGCTGATACGGAATAGAGGTCTTCCATCTCGAGCGCGATGGGCATCCCTTTGACCTTCTGTAGTAAAGCCCAAACCAAACATGTCAGAGTTGTAAGGGATATTAGGAAGCTGACCCCTAATAGTACAACCACCTTCTTCTATAGTTGTTTTGGTATCCTTCAAAGAAGCCATCTTGTGTGGAAACCTGGTAGTCTTTGGAATGGCAGACACATCTTCAACAGCAGCAGGGGAAAACACTTCAAAGATCAGACATGGAGTCTCAATAAATTCTCCGTCCATCTCCACGTACCGGAATGAATTCAGGCGGCTGACCATGTACTCCTCCTCTCTGCAAATAGTAACAACCTTCCCTTTCACAATATTCTTTAATTTCTGGTGTAAGGTGGAGGTAATAGCACCTGCCCCATGGATTCAGGGGCGTCCCAATAGACAAGAATAAGCTGGCCGGATGTCTATCACATAAAAGGTGGATTCAAAGATCTGTGAACCCACCTTGATAGGGAGATCCACTTCTCCATGTACCATTCTTTTGGACCCATCAAATACTCGAACTATAATATCATTGGGTTTCAGAGCAACCCCTTCACAATCCAGTCTATCAAGAGCGCCCTTTGGCAGAACATTCAGAGAAGAACCAGTATCAACTAACACATGGGACAACGTAGTGCCCCTGCATTGAATGGAGACATACAAGGGTCTATTATGATTTCTCCCCTCCAGAGTCAGGTCAACATCGGAGAAGCCTAATCCATTATCAGTTGTTAAGCTTGCTACATTACTTCCAAATTGATAAGCCGAAATTTCTTGCGGCACGTGAGCAGTCTTCAAGAATTTTACTAAAGCCTGCACATGGGCTTTAGAACACAGTAGTAAAGATAGAATGGAGATTTTGGATGGGGTCTTCCCTAGATGTTCAACAATTTTATAGTCTCTCTTGCGGATGATTTTCAAAACCTCTTCCAACTGTTGTCCAGAGGTGTCCTTGACTGTAGCTTCTTTTGGCGTCTCTATCTGGGTAGGCTCTACCATTGGCTCCTTACCCCGAGCCTCAAAAGTTGTCTTGGTAACTGTGACTTGAACAGGTGGAGAGATTTCCAGGGAGAAAATCCTTCCACTTCTAGTAATTTTATTGGTCCCCAAAATATTTTCAATATTTGGATCAGCCTCTTCATGATCTTCGTTAGACAACTCTTGTTTAACATCGTGGTAATAGACTTCAGATCCATAATTCCATGAAATAGCCTTTTTTGAGAAATATGGGATGGGCCCATGTGTTGTAATGATTAAAGGAGAAACTTTTGAATTGGCAGTAATCCTTACAGGACCCTTGGAAGTGGTTCTGAAAGGAGTACCAGATATGATAGATAAATTCCGGCTCAAATTCTCAGCATACAGAACTTTTTCAATCAAAATTACATGTTCATCCATCAAGCAATCAACGCCTTACTTTAGTAACCCGCAACCATTGGGTTGAACTACATAGTAATAACATTCTTTAACATAACCCATAAATAAGTCTTGGCTAACACACAGGGAAGATTCTATGTGGCCAAACGAAAGATTCACACCTTCCCCGATCAGTGATGAAGAATGAACAAGGTTTGAGGTGGTCTCAAAGGTTGATGTCACTCGCTTATTCAGATATCTATTGGTGTTCTTGATCTCAAGTAGACATCACTATTATTGACCTCTTTGGGGAATTCCATAATGTGCCACTCCTTGGCATAAGGGGAGGTATCACTTACAACCATTCTCTAACTCTATGTTAGTTTAGTTATGCTGGAAGAGATGGTCCTCGTGATATGGTTATCTAGGGTATTATATTTGACTACAAGAACGGTCTTCAAGGTTACCGTCAAATTTTTATCCGTGCTTGGGGCATGATCAATAATATTGATAGCAAGACTTTGGGGCATAATAACTCCATCCTTTTTGGAGCCCTACCTCAGGTGGGTGCGGACTCGTGCTCAAAATCTTATAATGCCATATCCTGCTGTCCTACCAGTAATTATGGAGCATGTTGTTGAAGGAGATGTTCCTCATACCATTGTTCATCTGGATATGCCTACTGACTTTGAAGAACTACAAAAGTCCTGTAATCAACTCAAGGAAGAAAGGGATTCCTTTGAGACTCAGTTATATGCTAGTGAGAAGAAAGTATTGGAGCTGACGAAATGACTCCATAAAGAGCAGATCCTTAATGCATATGTCAACACAAAGAGGAAGCGTCCATGGGAGACTTAATGGCTTGGGCCTTAGGAGTTTCATAATTTAACTATCTTGTTTTTATTGTAAGCCTAAAAGGCAGTTATAATTTAAACTTACTACTAAGTTTCTTTGTTTCCTTTGTGATTAACAAATGTAAATCCTACGAGGTCCTTAAAAACATTGCATATGCATATACATTTACATACCACATCATTACATAACAAGTATTCTCAAGATAAGTTTTCTCATCTTCTTGTTGTTTATTTCAGCAGAAATGGCTCTTGAACAGACAATCAAGGATCTCCAAGCTCAGAATGCCCAATTCCAACAGATGTTCCTGAATTTAGCCAAGGGGCAAGAAGAATTGAAGGCACTCATCACCAAAGAGAAGAAGAAAAATACAAAAGAAAACAACCGGCATCCTTAACATGGGAAGAAGGTTCAGGGGTCGATTCATGCGAGTTCAGGATCCCGATACTCCATTAGACGAAGACGACGAACAGGATAAAGAAAATAAGAGAGGTGAAACTGAAAAAAGAAGCCATGGTCCTATTAACTACTCCGATTAAGAGAAAGAAGATTATTTGAGTGAAAAATATACCCTTGCTAATGAAAAATACAAGCAGCTAGAAGATCGTCTAAACTCTATGGAGAACCAGAAAGTGCCTTAGTTGGATTTTGAGGATTTGGGCTTAGTCTCAGAAGTTGTCATTCCTCATAAGTTCAAAGTCCCCACTTTTACAAAGTATGATGGTATTTCTTGCCCAAAGCTTAATTTGAGGTCATATGTCCAGAAGATTCAACCACGCACTGCTGACAGGAAGTTATGGGTGCATTTATTTCAAGAGAGCCTATCTGGAACATAGTTGGAATGATTCTATCAACTAGAAGGTACCAATATCCTAACCTGGGAAGATTTTCCTGCTGCTTTCTATAAGCAATACTAGTATAATGCTGATCTTGCACCAATTCATATGCAACTATAGGGTATGACCATGGGCTATAATGAAGGCTTTAAAGAGTATGATCAGAAATGGAGAGATCTAAAAAGAAGAGTTTAGCCTCCCTTGTATGATAGGGAATTGGTTGACATGTTTATGGGAACTTTGACAGGTCCTTTCTTCAATCATTTGATTGGAAGCTCTTCAACTGGGTTCACTGAGTTGATACTAATAAGGGAACATGTTGAAGGTGGAATTAGAAGCAGAAAAGTTCAGCTGGCTGCATCTTCAAGTACTATGAAGAAGTCATTCAACGGGAAGAAAGAAGCTAATGCTGTGTATGGACAAAAAGGTTGTAGTAAAGGTGACCTCCATCAATCTGTGGGGGGAGTAATGATTTCTAATCCCACATCAATGCATCATCAACAAAAAGGCAATCAGCGTAGGCCAGATGCACCCATGAGACAATTCACCAAAATAATATGCCATTGTCTCAAGAATTGTAACACATGTTGAAATCGAAGTTGATTACATTGAGAGATCCTCCTCAGAATCCCAACACTTCCTCTCCCAGGTACAATTTTAATGTAAGATGTGCCTATCATTCCAATAGTTCCATACATGATACAAATGGCTGCTGGGCTCTGAAAAATAAAATCCAAGATACGATTGACTCTAAGGAGATTGCGTTTGATCCTCCTGAAACACCTAATGTGATCACTACACCTATGCCTAACCATGACAAAAATGTTACTGCTATTGATGATGTTTCTTATGTTTCTGTTGTAACTAACTTGACTACTCCTCTGATGATTGTTAAGAAGAATCTGTTGCAAGTCGATTTATTTATGGGTTGCATTGGAAATTGCTACTATTGTGCGTCCTAATACAATGGTTGTATGTTACTGAAGAAAGGTATTCAACGCTTAATGGATGATCGTGTAATTCTATTCGAGAAGACTCTTTCCATGGAGAACATATGTGAAAGTGTGTCTCAAGACCCGAGACTTGAAGACGTGTCTGTGATTACAATTTCCAGTACTCCTTTAAGGATCAATTCTAAGGGTCCTATGAAGATTACTTCCGAGCCTAGGGTTTCTCCTCTGATCATTACTGCACCGGGGCCAGTTCCATATTCCTCTAACAAGGATGTCTCTTGGAATTATGGAGCTGATGTCTACTACCATGGCGTTAAGCATGAACCATTGGTCGTTGAAGGTGAAAATATTGAAGTTATTAATCTCAATGTTGGAAACATTGTCGGGACTAGTAAGGTTACTAGAAGTGGGAGGGTTTTCTCTCCAGAGATATATCCAAAGACTCTTATTACACCAATTGGTATCTCTGTAACTAAGTCAACTACTGAGACTCGGGGAAAAGAAAAAATGACTGAGCCTGCCCAGACGGGGGCGCTGAAAGAAACTACTGAAAATTCCTCCAAGCAAGAGATGGAGGAAATACTAAAAATTATCCGGAAAAGTGACTATAATATTGTTGAACAGTTGGGGTAGACTCTCTCCAAAATATTTATGTTATCTCTGTTGTTGTGCTCTGAAGGCCATGCTCAGGCTTTGGTAAAATTTCTGAAATATGCTCATATACCACAAGAAACCTCTGCTAATCAGTTTGAAAATTGTGTTTCTAGTCTGATAGCTGACAATGGGCTAGGTTTTTCTGATGTTGACTTAACTCCCACAGAAAGGAAACATAACAAGGCCCTGCATGTCTCTATTGAGTGTAGGGGCACTACCTTAGCTCATGTGTTGATGGACATAGTTTCTTCATTGAATGTATTACCGAAGGGTGCTCTAGACAGACTTGACTGTGAAGGGGTTATGCTGAAACCTAGTGATATTGTGGTAAGAGCCTTTCATGGTTCAAAGAGAATGGTGCATGGAGAGGTTCATATTCCAATCAAAGTGGGTTCTTAGGTCTTAGACTCTACCTTCTATGTGATAGACATTTGTCCAGCCTATTCCTGTTTACTTGGACGCCGTTGGATTCATGGGGCATGCGCTGTTACTTCTACTTTACACCAAAATTTGAAATATCCCATGAAAGGAAAAATTGTTACAGTTTGTGGTGAAGAAGAATACATGGTGAGCCACTTTAAGTCCTTCAAGTATGTTGAGATGGACGGTGAATTCATTGAGACTCCTTGCTAGACCTTTGAATTTTTTCCTCAGACAACTTCTGCTGTTAAAATCGCTCCTGCTACTCCTAAGGTTACCAAGATTCCACCAAGAATGGCTTCTCTGAAAGATGCTAGGGTTGTGATAGAAGAAGGTGGTTGCACTATTTGTGGCCAACTTCCTGACATTCCTTACAAATCCAACAAATTTGGCTTGGGTTTTACCTCAGAGGCTCAGAGGGATGTCCGTCACGCTCGTGCTGAGAAACCTCCATTCCGCGTCAACAACAATGGAGTTCACAAAGCTCAAGTCAATGCAGTGGAAGATGCTGATAGCGACTATGATATAGACAGTTGGATCTTCCCTACTACCGGCGGTGGACTCAACAATTGGAAGGCTAAAGACTTTCTACCAATCTCCTTTAGTCAGGAGTAAATGTTATTTTCTATTTTCTTGCTTTCAAGTTTTTGGATATGTAATTTAAACAATAAATTTAAGCCTTGTGCCTCAATCGGGGCGCAATGGTCCATTTGTTTGCGTTCAAATTTTGCGCTCTTTGTCTTTCTTTTACATTATTATTTTAAAATAGATATGTATTCTTACACACACCCACATAACAAATTGCAGATCCACATCCACTCTGGATCCCATTGATAAAATTTTTGCGATTTCCAATTATGACTTCAAAAATCCGATCTACCAAGCCGAGGATGAAGGTGAGAAAGATTGTGAAATACCTAGAGAGCTTGCTAGGCTGTTAATGCAAGAAGAAAGAGCCATATGATCGCATGAATAACCATTTGAGGTTGTGAACTTGGGTACTGAAGAGGACAAGAAAGAAATCAAGATAGGTGCCAACCCTGACGACAATGTCAAAAAAAGGTTAATTCAGATGTTGTGTGAATATGTTGATATCTTTGCTTGGTCGTACGAAGACATGCCAAGGCTTGATACTGGTATTGTGATTCACCGTCTACCGATGAAGGAAGGTTGTCCCCCTATAAAGTAGAAGGTTCGTCGTATGCATCCCGAGATGTTTGAAAAGATCAAGGCCAAGGTTATGAAACAATTCAATGCAGGTTTCTTAGCTGTTACGTCCTATCCTCAGTGGGTTACAAATATGGTGCCAGTACCTAAGAAGGATGGTAAGGTGCGTATGTGTATAGACTACAAAGATCCGAATAGGAAATCCCTAAAGATGACTTTCTACTTCCACACATTGATGTTCTGGTTGACAACATCGCTCAACACAAAGTATTTTCCTTCATGGATAGTTTCTCTGGTTATAATAAAATTAAGATGGTACCTGAAGACATGGAGAAGACTAATTTTGTCACACAATGGGGCACTTTCTATTACAAAGTTATGCCTTTCGATTTGAAGAACACCGGTGCAACATATTAGCGTGCTATGGTAGCTTTATTTTATGATATGATCCATCACGAGATAGAGGTTTATGTTGATGACATGATATCCAAGTCTCAGACTGAAGAAGAACACCTTGACCACATGCACGAGATGTTTGAGAGATTGAAGAAATACAACTTTAGGTTGAATCCAAACAAGTGCACCTTTGGGGTATGATCCGGTAAACTCCTAGGTTTCGTCGTCAGTGGTAAAGGTATTGAAATTGATCCCGCCAAGGTTAAAGCGATTCAAGAAATGCCATCTCCCCGTACTAAGAAGGAATTCAGGGGTTTCCTGGGACGATTTAACTACATCACCATATTTATTTCCCATTTGATCGCTACTTGTGAGTCAATCTTCAAATTACTAAAGAAAGATCAAGTAGTCAAGTGGAACGACGATTGTCAGGTAGCCTTCGAAAAAATCAAGGAGTATCTCCAGGAACCTCCGATTCTATGTCGCCGGTTGAAGAAAGACCTTTGATCATGTACGTGATAGTATTAGAGAACTCAATGGGGCGTGTATTCAGGAAACATGACGGGTCTGGTCTTAAAGAGCATGCAATATACTACTTAGAAAAAAGTTTACTGACTGTGAAACAAGATACTCACTACTCGAGAAAACTTGCTGGGCTTTGGCATGGGCTGCTCACCGACTATGACAGTATATGTTGACTCATACTACTTTGTTGATATCTAAGATGGATCCAATAAAATACATATTCGAGAAACCCGCTCTCTCCAGAAGAATAACAAGATGGCAAATGGTCTTGACAAAACATGACATTCAGTACACTACTCAGAAGGCAATCAAAGGAAGTGTACTGGCAGATCATTTGGCTCATTAGGCTGTAGATGACTACCAGTCTATGAATTTTGAGTTCCCGAATGAGATTATTATGCTAGTTACAGATTATGGAGTACCTGGACCGTATGATGGACCTGAGCCGGAATCCCGATGGACCATGGTTTTTGATGGAGCTTTCAATGTGCTTGGTAATGGAGTTGGTGTTGTGATTTCTCTCCCAAGGGTTGCCATACGCCCTTCACCGCCAGATTATGTTTTGACTGTACCAACAACATGGCAGAGTACGAAGTGTGCATCATGGGTATCAAAGATTCCATCGATATTAGAATTAAAATTTTGAGTGTATATGGGGACTCAACCCTAGTAATCAGTTAGATTAAGGGAGAATGGGATACGAAGCACCCGAATGTCATCCCTTATCAAGATCATTTGTTAACATTAATTCCATACTTAGAAGAAATCACTTTTGAATATATTCCACGAGAATAGAATCAATTGGCAGACGCACTAGCTACTATGTCATCTATGTTCAGAGTCATATGGGACAATGAAACTCTTAGAATTACTATTGAGAGACTAGTTGAACTGGCATATTGATACGATGTTGATACTAATGGAGTAGAGGAAAATCCTTGGTACCACGAAGTAAAAAGATACCTCGAGACTCAAGAGTATCCAGAAGGGGCATCTATCAATGATAAGAAATTCCTAAGGAGGTTCTATACCAAGTTCTTTCTGAGTAATGGAATCTTGTACAAGCGCAATCATGATTCGACTCTGCTTCATTGTGTAGACAAGAAGGAAGCTGAGAAGATAATGGAAGATATGCACGAAGGAGTATTTGGTATCACTCTAGCGGGCATACGATGGCTAAGAAAATCCTAAGAGCGGGTTATTATTGGTCGACCATGGAAATCGATTGCCACCATCATTCCAGAACTTGTCACAAATTCTAGATTTATGCTGACAAAGTACATGTGCCTCCGGTTCTTCTGAATGTATTGACTGCTCCTTGGCCGTTTTCCATGTGGGGCATTGATATAATTGGAGAGATTAAGCCTACTGCTTCCAATGAATATCGTTTCATCCTGGTCGCTATTGATTATTTCACGAAGTGGGTTGAAGCAACCTTGTTTGCCTCCGTTACCAAGAATGTTGTGGCCCGGTTCATTAAGAATAACCTCATCTGTCGATATGGAATACCCGAAAGGATAATCACGGATAATGTTACCAATCTCAACAATACTATGATCATGTAACTCTTTCAAGATTAAACACTATAATTCTTCTCTGTATCGACTAAAGATGAACGACACAGTGGAAGCCGCCAACAAGAATATTAAGAAGATTTTGCAGAAGATGACGGTGACATACAAAGACTGGCATGAGATGTTACCATTTGCTCTTCATGGTTATCGCACTTCAGTACATATATTAACTGGGGAAACCCTGTTCTCTCTAGTCTACGGTATGAAGGCTATCTTACCTGTCGAAGTCCAGATTCCTTCCCTAAGGATTATGAAAGACGCATGTTTAGATGAAGACGACTGGATTCAGACTAGGTTGTACCAGATAAATTTTATTGACGAGAAAATGCTTGTGGCTATTTGTCATGGCCGGATGTACCAGAAACGCATGATCAAGGCCTTTAACAAGAAATTCAGACATCAGGTGTACCGGGCTGGTGATTTGGTAATGAAGCGCATCATCCTACCACAAGGTAATCATAGGGGAAAATGGACTCCCACATATGAAGGGCCGTTTGTAATCAAAAAGATATTTTCTAGCGGTGTTATGATACTTACCACCATGGATAGTGAAGAATTTATGCACCCTGTGAATGCAGACATAGTTAAAAAATACTACGCATAGAAGAGATCTGCTAGGCTGACGGGCCTAGACAAAAATAAGGGCATCCCGACGAACCACAAGGGTTCGGGCAAAAATTAGGGATATATATATATATATATATATATATATATATATATATATATATATATATATATATATATATATATATATATATATATATATATATTGTACGCCCGGCAAGTCGAAAACCTGAAAAGGCGGCTTGGAAAAAAAAGGGCATCTCGGTGGACTGAAAACCCGAAAGGGCGGTCCAGGAAAAAGTTAGGGATTAAAGCGTACAACAATGTCCTGTTGGATTACCCATCTACTTACAGCCAACATAACTACCGATGTCAAGTTCAAACGGTATATATCAATCCAGTCATCTTCTTCTGACGGCAAGTGATGAGATGCTTAAACACATAGAGGAAATAGCAAATTTTAAATTCGATGGGATCATTTCCACATAGTTGTTTTTCTTGTTTATCACTTTATATTTTTTTCAATTTCACAACTTCATCTTACTATGATTTTTGTCTCCTTGTATAAAACTGCTTGTTCATAGGAAAACTTTCAAAATTAATACAACTCAGTCTATTTCAAAATTCAAAACTATTTGTTTTTACTTCCTCTATTTTGTTTGCGAATACGTCCAATGGTTACTTTGAATGAACATATGCATTTGAATATGATCACCATTTACAAATATTTGCATAAAAATAGGATTAGCATTTATCTAAGACTTTAGGAGTTGAGATAATGTTTAAGTCATTCATAAATACCCACAGAGAAATCTCCATGAAACTATATCTACAGAGTTATCTTCGCAAGCTCATCCTCAATAGAGATATATTCCCCAACAAGTCTAATATGCCCCCAGGCAGAAACTGGGGCATCTTCCAGCACTTTACCTCCATATCCCTAATGGATAACTTGACTTGATCATCATCCCTAATAGGTCCCCTAGCGGATAAGGATGTTTGATTATTTCCCCATCATACAATGGAGACTTTCTCAGCGCAGCCTATAAAATTCTAATCTCCATCAGGGTTTATTTCCTCTATAAAGTTTACAGGAATTTAATTCCAGCGGAGTTTATTACTCCAACGACATAAATCCCTAACAAAATTATCTTCTCCAGCAAGGTTTAATCAAAGTTTCTATCCCCAGTAGAGTTGTTACGGTATCTGAAACCTGGATAGATAGCACACCGGAGGAATATCCATCTCTTTTATCCCTAGTCAGGGTACGTAAGAATCAAATCCTTCAACAAAAAGAATAGCAGACGGCCGACTCTCCTTAAATGCCTCTATCCTTAAGCAGAAGTCGAAGATCCCCCATGGAGTATCCTCAAACAGAAAGCGGGAATCCCCTGCAAATTTATTCCCAGTAGAAATTGAATAATAACTTCCTTCATCCTCAACAACAGTCCGAGATTTACTTTTCCCGGCTAGACATTGTTATAAGGAGCTACCGATACGCTTCAACGACATATTGTATCCATACATGATTTCACAATATATCATAGCATATGCATATGGAAACGCATCTAACATTCTCATTTATTTTGAGAGCATCATTAAGCAATGTATTACATACATCATGGCATTACATAAAGCTAATTTTGTATTTTCAGGTAAGGTTTTCAAATAGATGAATATCATCAGTAATTTTCAAATAGGTTGTTGATTAATTCCCGAAACAGAACGGGACAACTATCTATATGACCAGGCGGTATGAATTCCCGAAACAGGATGAGTTTACCAACGAATAACAGAACACAGAGTAATTCCCGAAATAGGACGGGGCAACTATCTATATGACCAGGCGGTATGAATTCCCAAAACAGGACGGGTTTACCAATGAAAAACAGGGCGCAAATTAATTCCCAAAACAAGACGGGGCAACTATCTATATAACCAGGCGGTATGAATTCCCAAAACAGGACAGGTTTACCAATGAAAATTAGATTGTAGATCAATTCCGGAAACTGGACGGGGTGACTATCGTCATGACCAAATTATTTCCTTTATAGACCGAATTATGACGAGCATTTTCTTCATAGGTTTATTCTGAAAAGCATCTCCTTCAGGGCCTTTGTTCTGAAAAGCATTTCCCTTCAGAAGTTTACTCTGAAAAGCACCCCCCCAGAGACTGAATTCTGCCAAGCATTTCCTTCAGACGTTTATTTTGAAGAGCATCTCCTTCAGAGCCTTCCATCTGAAAAGCATTTTCCTCCATAGATTTTCTGAAAAGCATTCTTCAAATACAGTCAGGCGTAGACTCATTCTGATACTCCTATCAACAGTTACTTTGGATGACATATGTAAGCCCATCTTTGAAGACACTCTATCACCTCTCTTAATGACATCTTTAAGCCCATTCAAGCAGAATTATCAACCATCAGTGTCACTTCATGCACATGTGAGTGCAAATTTCTTGGCACTTAGGTGTTCAATCCTCTTCCACCTTCAGACCCCGAATGGCGAGCATGCCAATCTAACTCTTCAGGTTTAAGAAGATTGAACAGGGTAAGCTATTGTCCCCCAAAATTTTACCTCCATTTTTAGAATACAATTGGTTCAAGACACCTCCTCATTCTCCTAGGGTTCTCAATTTCTCAAGAGTACTCAAGGGTTTAAGCATACATGCACCTCCTCCTAAGCAATGGCCTACAATTTGGGTTTTCGTTTTTTCAAAGAAAATTGAGCTTCTAATGCCTCAAGTGAGTTTCATGGTTCCTCATGTGCTTCAAGGTACCCTCATGACAAGTTTCATGCCTTGCATCACAAGTTTGCTCAGTTAATTGCTCAGATGATTGAAAATCAGTTGTATTGAATAAAAAGTCAACTTGGTCAACATATAGTCAAAACTCAAGATTTTTGGTCAACATTAAGAGTTTGAAATCACATTAATCATTTGATCAAGGGTTGATCATTATTCATCAAGAGAACTCAATATTCATCAAAAGTCAAAAGTCACTAAATTAGGGTTTTCTTTAAGAGAAGTTGATAGAACTTTTACCAAGCGTAACTTTCACATGCTTCATCAGAAAATTCTCAACCAAAACTCATTTTTAAGTAAATTCAATTCTCTGCAACTTTTTCTCTCTAAGCTCAAGGCCAAAAATTCTTCATTTGAGAGATATGGGCCAAAACATTATAGGTCATTTTAAAAGTCAACAAAAAGATATTTTTTTGTCAAAGTAATTTACATCAAGATAAAGACTTCAAATGAAAAAATGACCAACATGAGAGTTGTGGGGGACATCTTAAGCTTTTCAAAAATTCCAAAATCAAATTCATATGATACAATTTGAGAGAGTTGTGATTTGTGCAAGTTGAGCAATTTTTGAGAAATGCATGAAACCTCAATTGAGCAATTTTGAAATTTTGGACTAGTGGACCTATCTATTAAGGTCTAAACATGTTCATGAACTTATAGAGGACTCCTAAACTCATTCATACCTTACCATGATTTTTTATTTATATTTATTTTGATTTGTATTCAATAAATACAAAATAACTTAAATAAAATAGAAAAGTAATGGACCCAGGCATGTGGGCTTGGTTTTGAATCAGAGTTAAAGCCCAAATCTATGGAAAACAAGGCAAGAAATCGTGTGGAGAAAATATGGAATGCAATATTTTCAAATTTGGAAAGTCTTTAAACATGATTTGATTTGATTTTATTCACACCATAACTCATGAAGATTATGACCTAATTTCATTCCCTATAAGTACACAAGCATTCAACAATACAAAGGGGACGAATTTGCAGCCACAAGAACTAGGGTTAAATTACAAAAAAATTTCAAATAAAGTGCACTATTGAATCTCAAGTTCCAGCTTGATTCAATCCAAACCACCACCTCAAATCATTTCCAGAACATCTCCAGGGTAAGAATAGGTAACTTTCGATGCCCATATGTACCTAAAACTTGCATACATTCCATGTCCGATTTGCTTTGTTTTGATTATTCGTATTTCAAATTATATGCATTGTTAACTGATTCTAACAACCCAGATTGCTTAGCATGATTGCTTAGAACAGGTTTGAAGCGTTACATACAAGCTCTAACGCAGAGAATGAGAATTAACATTGTTAGGGCATAAAAGTTTTGTTTGTTCGTATATCTATGTACATGTAGTTTCAGGATAAATGGACACCACCATTGAATTCACAATGTCCAAGTTAGTTGGATAGGGTCTTTCCTTTGTTTCAATTTTTAGTATTTCATAGGTTCCATTTTTGGCTCGCCGTAGAAGATGGATTTGACCGCCGTGAGGGGTGGTTGGACTCGCCTGAGGGCATGCGTGGCACAATGGTGCATCCTGATTGGCTCATTCAAAAGATAAAGGGCCCGCGCATTTTTTTACTATGTTTGAATTTTCATTTTATTTTATTTGAATTGATTTGTATTTCAATAACATAAAACGCCCATGGTTCAGATGGAAAGAGTGGAGTCTTGTAAAGGGAAGGGCGTGGGTTCAAGCCCCAGCGCTAACATTTATTTTTACCTCATTTTCAACCTCTTCCTATTTCCTTATTGTTCTTTTATTAATTTTTTTCCATTAATTATTTTAACCAATATTAAATACAAAAAAAATAACAAAAAATAGTTTTAGGTTTTAAATCAATTAATTTTTTTGACATAAATTTTAATTTATTTCATTTAGGTTTAGACTTATTTTATAATTAAATTAGATATCAGGTAATTAATTATTTTATCATCTAAAATCAATTCAAGAAAAATACAAAAAAAATTAACTTATAATACTTAGACATTTAGGTTTGTAAAAAATAATTTCTTAACACTTTTTTTTTTGTTTTGTTTATTATTTCTTTCATTTTATTATTTAGACAATCGTATAGGTTCCGCGTCAAAATTTGTAATAGTTAGATTTTAATTTTTGCATGGTTTTAATTATTATGTAATTCTCCCGAGGCCATGTAATAATGTTAGGTTTTATCTTCCGCACTTTATTTTCCCACACTTGTATATTTGTATGCTTGTATGTATATAACTGTCTAGTAAATAGGATTGTATGGAAAGACTAAAACAATTAGACAATCCTAATTTCCAAGATAAATATAACTGAATCAATACACTTTGCACACTCACACCTCTAGGGTAACCTCTCTTGATGTCTACGAATAATTGGTCATGTCCCTCGAAAGTAGGGATACTTTAGCAAAAGACCCTCGAACAAAGATCATAGTCCCTCGATGATCCTTCAATGTTGCCTATGAAAAATGATCTAGTCCCTCCGATAAAATTTCTAAAGTATCTCTACATATTACCTTCAATGACCATTCGATGACCCTACGTCTGTCCCTTCACATCCAATAGATAGGGCTACCTACCAACTCATGGTATGGATGCCACTATCTCTAAAAGGAGAAGGAAAATAATAAGAACGGCCTTTAGTGAGTAAGGAACTTTTAATCGCTTACTCACAACCTTTTTTCACAAATAAACATTTTTTCACATCATTTTCAAAACAAATATTTTCAAAACACTTTGTACGCATTCTTGAGGACTAATACAAGAATGATTACAAAGTTAGCCGTAGTTTGCCTTTTCAAAAATATTTTCAAATCATACACAAAGCAAATTTTAAGAAGTGAGCTATCGATTAAGAGCCCATAGATAACTACTGATGAAAAGGGTGCTAACACCTTCCCTTTTCCTAACTTACCCCCCTCGAACTCAAAATTTATCAAGGTCTTTCCTGTTCTTTTCACCCTTTCCTTGTTGGATAAAAGAAATGTCAGTTGTGACTCTTGCTAACCTAATATTTGCGATAAAACGCTAAAAAAGTCAGTTCTCCCACCGTATTACAACTTGCATCAAACATAAGAACTAATTTGTGGTTCTTCCAGAAACTAGAATCATGCCACCAGAAGGCACATAGCATCATGTCATCAGAGAGTTTAACACCTGAACTTTTTCTTAATTGATCATGCATTTTGAACATGTCTTCTGACCATGTCTCAAAACATGTCTTTTATACCATGTCTTCCAAACATGTCTTAGACCGTGTCTTCCGAACATGTCTTATACCATATCTTCCGAACATGTCTTAGACCATGTCTTTCAAACATGTCTTAGACCATGTCTTCCGAACATGTCTTAAACCATGTCTTCAGGACATGTCTTATTCCATGTCTTAGACCATGTCTTCTAAACATGTCTTTCGAACATGTCTTAGACCATGTATTTGGACCATGTCTTTAGACCATGTCTTCTAACAGTTCAGAAACTTTGAAGAAACTTGGTTATCAACATAATTACTATACTACCAGACCATTCATAACTTACGTAGTATCAGAATCTGATAACATGAACCTGGTCACAAACACTTTCAGACAGTTAACAACTTCTGAGCAATTTTGTAATAATGGATTAAACATTTCCGAAGCACACGTTTAAATTCTTTCAAATATTCCACCACTTATGAAATGAATGCAAAGTAACATAACATCTTTGTTAATCTTCCAGACAGTTCACAACTTCTGAAGAAACAAAGTCTGATTACCATATTTTTCAGAAAGTTCACAATTTCTGAACAATAGGTATTCTCAACATACATTTTCCTTACTTTCAGAAAGTTCACAACTTCCTTGAACAGTAGGAACATCAGATATTTATCTAACCATATTTTCACGAAGTTAACTCCTTATGAACAATATGTATGATCAACACACGGCTTCCTTACTTTCAGTTAGTTCACAACTTTTTAAATAGTAGAAATATTATAGCTTGATTAACCATATTTTGACGAAGTCCACGTCTTCTGAAAAATAGGTAAATCAACATCTATTTCAATTTTAAACTTAGTCAGAGCCATCTGACCAAATCATAATTTCAGCTCATGATTCATTTTAGACAATTTACAACTTCTAACAAATACATGTTCAGAGATGCTTAACTCATCAAAGATTTCTTTAAGGCTTTATTCATGTATCTTAATCTTTTGGTTGCTTCCCAGATGCTTAGCTCATCATAGCATTATTCAAGCATCTTTATCTTGATCTTCTTGTTGGCAGATGATAATCTTCTGATAGCCAATTTGTAACACCCTCTAAAACCCCGAATAAATTTTCGCAAATATTAAAATCATAATTTCAGAGTACATGTATAATCGAGGATGCTACAATTCTCTTTTAATAAAACAAATTCCTGTCATGCATAACGTAGTAGTAACTCATACATGTTTACACAGCGGAATAATTCAATTAATAAAATCAATGTTATAATATTTTCAAAATCATCAGGGATTAACACCTGGAAAATGTCAACGTCATATTATAATAAAACATAAGGAATTAAACGAGTCTGATTAAAACAGCTCGACAAACAAACGTTCCCGGAGTTACAACTATCAGAGCATGACCCGGACAATACTAAAACTAAAATATACTAGAAACGACGAGCCTTCGCCAAGCACCTGAACGAAGCTCCTCAATCTGAAATATTCAACAGTAAGGGTGAGCATCTCAATTATACATTTGATTATACGTTCATAACGACCAATTCAGGAAACCATAAGCATCACCCAACAATTAGCATATTTCATAGTTTACAAAAATCTTTACAATTCATATACCTGTATATATTATTTTTCATATTTGCAATTAACATCAAATATCGTCAACAATTTAGCAACCATACGTGCCTACAAACAATCAAATACAACATTGGAAAAATCATCCATTCATGTTATATTCAAGGTAATGCAACACACCCATGCATGTGGTACCACTTTACCGCCCCATTAAATCTCGGGTCACGGATAACTCACCGTTCCATTATATCGCGGACACGGCTACCACCTCAACGTTCCATTAAATCGCGGACACGTATATTGGCCACCATGTTAATTCCACACAATGGGAATTAACAAATGCAACATGATATGTAAAGTATGTAACACTCAGCATACTATGAACATCAATCAACATATCATGCAACATCAACAACATCAATCATAACAGGATATGGATAGCATGTAATCACTCAGCATACTATTTAACATCAATCACATCAAGTTATATCATAATTCATGCTTGATAACATTATCTAAAAGCATGGCAATAAAATCCACAATCAAGCACTGAAAACAAAGTTCAGAAAATCAACACAGTAGCATCAACACGGGTGCCCGTGTTAAACAACACGGCCCGTGTTGTAACGTGTCCAGAAAACACATTTTTTTCTCATTACATGGGGACCAACACGGGTGCCCGTGTTGTGCAACACGGCCCGTGTCGTAATGTGTCCAGAAAACACATTATCTCACCAACACAGAAGAACAACACGGGTGCCCGTGTTGTGCAACACGGCCCGTGTTGCTGAGCGCGTACAGAATTTTCCTGTACCTGTAGCAGCTCAGAACAGCAGCCAAACGCGGGAAAATGCCAGCCAAAACGCGCATTTCGGTACCTAACGACATCGATTTTGTATAATTCAAAACAACACCTCAATTTCCTAATTACCAACAATCATTATAGTAACCTTAGAAGTGATTAGTCGTTCATTTTGGGGAAATCTGCTAACATTGGGGTTATCCCTATAACTTCTAAGGTAAATTCACGATCATGCAGATATACTCCCAATCCACCATTAGGAACCTAAAATCGTTAATTGATTTCATAAAATTGAGAACCTAAACCCTCTTTAACAAAGTTCAATCCTAAGGGTATCGATCCCTACTAACATCTAACAATTGGGGTTTTTCCCTACGATTACCCAAATCAACCGTACATAAACCCATAAACAAAGGTAAATCGAGTAATAGCCCCCCTTACCTTATCAATTAGCAGCTTTGAACTTTTTGAGCGATGTTCTTCGTTCTTCGTTCTTTGTACCTTCAGAGCTCTGCTTCCCAAAATCCCAACTTCTGTGTTATCGTGAATAATGAGAAAAAAAATAACTTGAGTTCCAAAACATATCCTTACTTCTTTTGCACCCCCACTCTTTACTAACAACATCCAAGCCCAATAACTTAAAAACTCAGCATTTTTCTTATTTCTTTTATTTTCCTCCATATTTCAAAATAAATAATTCCTTTTTATTTTATTAATTCTAATAAAATAATTTTCCAATTAAATAAATCAAATAATTGAAACTGGGGTGTTACAACTCTCCCCCACTAAAAGAGTTTTCGTCCTCGAAAACATACCTTAGACGAACAGCTCCGGATAAGCCTCTTTCATCTGGCTCTCCAGCTCCCAAGTGATATTTCCATCTGCTGGACCTCCCCAAGCAACCTTCACTAATGCTATCTCTTTACCTCTTAACTGTTTCACTTCCCGATCTTCTATCCTCATAGGCAATGTTTCTACTGTCAGGTTATCTCTCACCTGTACATCATCTATTTGGATTACATGAGATGGGTCTGGAATGTATCTCCTCAGCTGAGAAACATGAAAAACATCGTGCAAATTCGCAAGTCTCGGAGGTAAAGCAATACGATAAGCAACTTCTCCAACTCTTTCAGTAATCTGAAACGGACTAATAAAACGCGGAGTCAACTTCTTAGATTTCAACGCTCGACCAATACCCGTCATCGGGGTAACTCTCATAAACACATGATCTCCAGCACTGAATTCTAAATTCTTTCTCCTCTTGTCATGATAACTTTTCTGACGACTCTGAGAAGCTCTCATCTTCTCTTGAATCAATTTGATCTTTTCAGTAGTCTGCTGAACAATCTCTGGCCCAATTACCGAACTCTCTCCAGATTCATACCAACACAAAGGTGTTCTACACCGTCTGCCATACAATGCCTCAAACGGAGCCATGCCAATACTCGAATGGTAACTATTGTTATAAGTAAATTAAATCAATGGCAAATAGCTATCCCAAGCTCCACCCTTCTCTAAAATACAAGCACGCAATAAATCTTCTAACGATTGAATTGTCCTCTCCGTCTGTCCATCAGTCTGAGGATGGTAAGCTGAACTAAACCTCAATTTAGTACCCAAAGCCTTCTGCAATCCTTCCCAAAATTTCGAAGTGAATCTCGGATCTCTATCTGACACAATACTAGAAGGAACTCCATGCAAACTCACTATTTTCTCAATATATAACTGTGCCAATCTCTCCATTGAGTAATCCATTCGCACCGGTATAAAATGAGCAGACTTAGTCAACCTATCCACAACGACCCATATCGCTTCACAATTCATAGGAGTCCTCGGCAACCCAGATACGAAATCCATAGAAATACTATCCCACTTCCATTCTGGAATAAACATTGGTTGCATAAATCCAGACGGCTTCTGATGTTCAATCTTCGATTTCTGACAGATTAAACATGCATACACAAATTCAGCTATTTCCTTTTTCATTCCCGGCCACCAAAACAATTTCTTCAAATCATGATACATTTTCGTGGCACCCGGATGAATACTCATCCCACTGCGATGTCCTTCCTCTAATATACTCTGCTTGATTTCTGCGACATCAGGAACACAAACTCTATCGCCAAATCTCATAACATCATTTTCATCAATTCTAAACTCACCACCTTGACCTTGGTTGATCAATGTCAATTTATCAACTAAATTAACATCAGATTTTTGCCCGATCCTGATCTCTTCTAGAATACCACTAGTAAGTTTCAACATACCCAAACGAACACACTTCGGAGTACTTTCACAAATTAAACTCAAATCTCGGAATTGTTCAATTAACTCCAATTCACGAACCATCATCATAGACATATGCAAGGATTTCCTGCTCAAAGCATCTGCAACCACATTTGCCTTACCAGGATGGTAATTCAAACCAAAATCATAATCTTTGAGAAATTCCAACCACCTTCTTTGCCTCATATTGAGCTCTTTCTGATCGAAAAGATACTTCAAACTCTTATGATCACTATACACTTCAAATCTCGAACCATACAGATAATGTCTCCACAATTTCAAGACAAACACAACTGCTGCCAACTCTAAGTCATGAGTAGGATAGTTCCTTTCATGAACCTTCAACTGTCTCGAAGCATACGCAACTACCTGTTGATTCTGCATTAAAACACCACCTAAACCCAACAGAGATGCATCACAATAGACCACAAAAGATTCCACCGGATTCGGCAAAATCAGAATAGGAGCACTAGTCAATCTCCGCTTCAATTCTTGGAAACCTTTCTCACAATCAGAATCCCAAATAAACGCTTGTCCTTTTCGAGTCAACTTCGTCAAAGGCAATGCTAACTTTGAGAATCCTTCGATAAACTTTCTGTAATAACCTGCAAGACCAAGAAAACTTCTGATTTCAGAAACAGTCTTCGGCGCTTCCCACTGAGATACTGCTTCTACTTTTGTAGGATCCACTGCAATACCATTCTTAGAAATCACGTGTCCAAGAAAACTAACTTCATTCAGCCAGAACTCACATTTGGACAACTTTGCATACAACTTCTTATCTTTCAACAACTCTAACACAATTCTGAGATGTTCCGCATGCTCTTCGTCATTCTTGGAATAAATCAGAATGTCATCAATAAAAACTACAACAAACTTATCCAGATACGGATGAAAAATCCTATTCATATATTCCATGAAAACACCAGGTGCATTAGTAACTCCGAACGACATAACAGAATATTCATAATGCCCATACCTCGTTCGAAAAGCAGTCTTTTGAATATCTTCCGCCTTCACACGAATCTGATGATATCCAGATCTCAAGTCAATCTTACTGAATACACTGGCTCCAATTAGTTGATCCATTAAATCATCAATCCTCGGTAACGGATACCGATTCTTAATGGTTACCTTGTTCAATTGCCTGTAATCAACACACAGTCTCATAGAACCTTCTTTCTTCTTAACCAACAACACCGGAGCACCCCAAGGCGAAACACTTGGACGAATAAACTTCTTCTCCAGTAAATCTTCCAACTGACTCTTCAATTCAGCCAACTCAGACGCAGACATACGATATGGCGCCATCGACACCGGTCTCGTACCAGGAATCAAATCTATAGAGAATTCCACTTCTCTCTCAGGAGGTAACTCACCAACATCATCCGGAAAGACTTCTGGAAAATCACACACCACTGGCAATTCCACACTCCTGACCTTTCATGTTGCATCTAACGAAGCAAGTAACATAAACACATTAGCACCGTCCTCCATTGCTTCTTGTACCTGCCTAGCAGTCATAGTCAAGTTCTCGACGCCAACTGCCTCTGGGAAAATCACCGTCTTAGCAAAGCAGTTCAGATGAACCCGGTTGAATTCCAACCAGTTCATCCCAAGGATAATATCAATTTGTTCAAGCGGTAGGCACACTAAATCCATACCGAAACCTCTACCAAAAATCTCAATAGGACAATTCCTACATACAAGTGAAGTTGTCACTGAACCCGATGCAGGAGTATCAACAATCATGCTACCTTGCATACAAGATATGTCCAGTTTCAACCTCTCAGCACAATCCAAAGAAATGAAAGAGTGAGTTGCACCAGTATCAATAATTGCAACTAAAGGTGTGCCATGAATAAAACACGTACCTTTAATCAATCGATCCTCTGGAGTAGTCTCAGATCCAGACAAAGCGAACAATTTTCCACCTGACTGATCCTTCCTAGGCTTAGGACACTGCGGACGAATGTGACCTTCTTCGCCACAATTGTAACAAGTAACAGACTTCCCTTTGCAATCAATAGACAAATGACCAGCCTTTCCACATTTATAGCACTTCTTCTCATCACTCTTGCAATCTCGAATGTGATGACCAGACTCACCACACCTGTAGCATCTGATAGGAGCCTTAGAATCTCCCCCACTAGGCCTTTTCCATCCACCTGATTTCTGGTTATCTCTACCATATGGCTTGCCACGGTCCATATGTTGCTTTCCCTTTTTATCAACAGCCCCACGAGAGTGAGACGACCTATTCTTGGTAATATCTTCTTCCAAGATTCTGCTACAATCCACCAGATCAGAAAATATACGAATACGCTGGTACCTGATTCCCTGCTTAATCTCATCTCGGAGACCATTCTCAAATTTGATACATTTAGAGAATTCTCCAGCCTCATCATTGTTGTAGTGAGCATAATACTTTGCCAGCTCAGTGAACTTAGTAGCATACTCACTAACAGTCAGATTGCCCTGCTTAAGCTCCAAAAACTCAATTTCCTTTCTTCCCCGAACATCTTCAGGAAAGTACCTCCTCAGAAAAGCTCTTCTGAAGTTAGCCCAAGTCAGTGCCTCTCCATCCTGAACCATTTCAGTCCTTGTGGCAACCCACCAGTCGTCGGCCTCTTCTGCCAACATATGCGTACCATATCTGACTTTCAGATCTTCAGCACAATCAATCACACGGAAAATCCTTTCGATTTCCTTCAGCCACTTCTGAGCACCTTCAGGGTCATGTGTACCTTTGAACAACGGAGGATTGTTCCTTTGGAAATTTCCCAATTGCCTATCAGCACCAAGCACGCCTCCAATTGGGTTTCCAGCAAGTACACCAGCTAACATCCCCAAAGCCTCAGCTAGTGCAGCATCATTTCGTCCGTTACCTCTTCCAGCCATATTCCTGAGAATCAAAACATACTCTTCATTAGAATACAGTATCGACAGTGTTACCTTACACTAATCGCATACAAAAGGGATGACTGACTCAAGACTCTGGTCGCAACGACCGACTATGCTCTGATACCACTTTTGTAACACCCTCTAAAACCCCGAATAAATTTTCGCAAATATTAAAATCATAATTTCAGAGTACATGTATAATCGAGGATGCTACAATTCTCTTTTAATAAAACAAATTCCTGTCATGCATAACGTAGTAGTAACTAATACATGTTTACACAGCGGAATAATTCAATTAATAAAATCAATGTTATAATATTTTCAAAATCATCAGGGATTAACACCTGGAAAATGTCAACGTCATATTATAATAAAACATAAGGAATTAAACGAGTCTGATTAAAACAGCTCGACAAACAAACGTTCCCGGAGTTACAACTATCAGAGCATGACCCGGACAATACTAAAACTAAAATAAACTAGAAACGACGAGCCTTCGCCAAGCACCTGAACGAAGCTCCTCAATCTGAAATATTCAACAGTAAGGGTGAGCATCTCAATTATACATTTGATTATACGTTCATAACGACCAATTCAGGAAACCATAAGCATCACCCAACAATTAGCATATTTCATAGTTTACAAAAATCTTTACAATTCATATACCCATATATATTATTTTTCATATTTGCAATTAACATCAAATATCGTCAACAATTTAGCAACCATACGTGCCTACAAACAATCAAATACAACATTGGAAAAATCATCCATTCATGTTATATTCAAGGTAATGCAACACACCCATGCATGTGGTACCACTTTATCGCCCCATTAAATCTCGGGTCACGGATAACTCACCGTTCCATTATATCGCGGACACGGCTACCACCTCAACGTTCCATTATATCGCGGACACGTATATTGGCCACCATGTTAATTCCACACAATGGGAATTAACAAATGCAACATGATATGTAAAGTATGTAACACTCAGCATACTATGAACATCAATCAACATATCATGCAACATCAACAACATCAATCATAACAGGATATGGATAGCATGTAATCACTCAGCATACTATTTAACATCAATCACATCAAGTTATATCATAATTCATGCTTGATAACATTATCTAAAAGCATGGCAATAAAATCCACAATCAAGCACTGAAAACAAAGTTCAGAAAATCAACACAGTAGCATCAACACGGGTGCCCGTGTTAAACAACACGGCCCGTGTTGTAACGTGTCCAGAAAACACATTTTTTTCTCATTACAGGGGGACCAACACGGGTGCCCGTGTTGTGCAACACGGCCCGTGTCGTAATGTGTCCAGAAAACACATTATCTCACCAACACAGAAGAACAACACGGGTGCCCGTGTTGTGCAACACGGCCCGTGTTGCTGAGCGCGTACAGAATTTTCCTGTACCTGTAGCAGCTCAGAACAGCAGCCAAACGCGGGAAAATGCCAGCCAAAACGCGCATTTCGGTACCTAACGACATCGATTTTGTATAATTCAAAACAACACCTCAATTTCCTAATTACCAACAATCATTATAGTAACCTTAGAAGTGATTAGTCGTTCATTTTGGGGAAATCTGCTAACATTGGGGTTATCCCTATAACTTCTAAGGTAAATTCACGATCATGCAGATATACTCCCAATCCACCATTAGGAACCTAAAATCGTTAATTGATTTCATAAAATTGAGAACCTAAACCCTCTTTAACAAAGTTCAATCCTAAGGGTATCGATCCCTACTAACATCTAACAATTGGGGTTTTTCCCTACGATTACCCAAATCAACCATACATAAACCCATAAACAAAGGTAAATCGAGTAATAGCCCCCCTTACCTTATCAATTAGCAGCTTTGAACTTTTTGAGCGATGTTCTTCGTTCTTCGTTCTTCGTACCTTCAGAGCTCTGCTTCCCAAAATCCCAACTTCTGTGTTATCGTGAATAATGAGAAAAAAAATAACTTGAGTTCCAAAACATATCCTTACTTCTTTTGCACCCCCACTCTTTACTAACAACATCCAAGCCCAATAACTTAAAAACTCAGCATTTTTCTTATTTCTTTTATTTTCCTCCATATTTCAAAATAAATAATTCCTTTTTATTTTATTAATTCTAATAAAATAATTTTCCAATTAAATAAATCAAATAATTGAAACTGGGGTGTTACAACTCTCCCCCACTAAAAGAGTTTTCGTCCTCGAAAACATACCTTAGACGAACAGCTCCGGATAAGCCTCTTTCATCTGGCTCTCCAGCTCCCAAGTGATATTTCCATCTGCTGGACCTCCCCAAGCAACCTTCACTAATGCTATCTCTTTACCTCTTAACTATTTCACTTCCCGATCTTCTATCCTCATAGGCAATGTTTCTACTGTCAGGTTATCTCTCACCTGTACATCATCTATTTGGATTACATGAGATGGGTCTGGAATGTATCTCCTCAGCTGAGAAACATGAAAAACATCGTGCAAATTCGCAAGTCTCGGAGGTAAAGCAATACGATAAGAAACTTCTCCAACTCTTTCCGTAATCTGAAACGGACTAATAAAACGCGGAGTCAACTTCTTAGATTTCAACGCTCGACCAATACCCGTCATCGGGGTAACTCTCATAAACACATGATCTCCAGCACTGAATTCTAAATTCTTTCTCCTCTTGTCATGATAACTTTTCTGACGACTCTGAGAAGCTCTCATCTTCTCTTGAATCAATTTGATCTTTTCAGTAGTCTGCTGAACAATCTCTGGCCCAATTACCGAACTCTCTCCAGATTCATACCAACACAAAGGTGTTCTACACCGTCTGCCATACAATGCCTCAAACGGAGCCATGCCAATACTCGAATGGTAACTATTGTTATAAGTAAATTCAATCAATGGCAAATAGCTATCCCAAGCTCCACCCTTCTCTAAAACACAAGCACGCAATAAATCTTCTAACGATTGAATCGTCCTCTCCGTCTGTCCATCAGTCTGAGGATGGTAAGCTGAACTAAACCTCAATTTAGTACCCAAAGCCTTCTGCAATCCTTCCCAAAATTTCGAAGTGAATCTCGGATCTCTATCTGACACAATACTAGAAGGAACTCCATGCAAACTCACTATTTTCTCAATATATAACTGTGCCAATCTCTCCATTGAGTAATCCATTCGCACCGGTATAAAATGAGCAGACTTAGTCAACCTATCCACAACGACCCATATCGCTTCACAATTCATAGGAGTCCTCGGCAACCCAGATACGAAATCCATAGAAATACTATCCCACTTCCATTCTGGAATAAACATTGGTTGCATAAATCCAGACGGCTTCTGATGTTCAATCTTCGATTTCTGACAGATTAAACATGCATACACAAATTCAGCTATTTCCTTTTTCATTCCCGGCCACCAAAACAATTTCTTCAAATCATGATACATTTTCGTGGCACCCGGATGAATACTCATCCCACTGCGATGTCCTTCCTCTAATATACTCTGCTTGATTTCTGCGACATCAGGAACACAAACTCTATCGCCAAATCTCATAACATCATTTTCATCAATTCTAAACTCACCACCTTGACCTTGGTTGATCAATGTCAATTTATCAACTAAATTAACATCAGATTTTTGCCCGATCCTGATCTCTTCTAGAATACCACTAGTAAGTTTCAACATACCCAAACGAACACACTTCGGAGTACTTTCACAAATTAAACTCAAATCTCGGAATTGTTCAATTAACTCCAATTCACGAACCATCATCATAGACATATGCAAGGATTTCCTGCTCAAAGCATCTGCAACCACATTTGCCTTACCAGGATGGTAATTCAAACCAAAATCATAATCTTTGAGAAATTCCAACCACCTTCTTTGCCTCATATTGAGCTCTTTCTGATCGAAAAGATACTTCAAACTCTTATGATCACTATACACTTCAAATCTCGAACCATACAGATAATGTCTCCACAATTTCAAGACAAACACAACTGCTGCCAACTCTAAGTCATGAGTAGGATAGTTCCTTTCATGAACCTTCAACTGTCTTGAAGCATACGCAACTACCTGTTGATTCTGCATTAAAACACCACCTAAACCCAACAGAGATGCATCACAATAGACCACAAAAGATTCCACCGGATTCGGCAAAATCAGAATAGGAGCACTAGTCAATCTCCGCTTCAATTCTTGGAAACCTTTCTCACAATCAGAATCCCAAATAAACCTTTCTCCTTTTCAGAATCCCAAGCGTTGACGAACAACACGATTTTCTTCCTGTTGTCTTTCTAATACAGCCTTCATCCCAGCTGGCTGGTCTTCAGTTTCCATTACTTGTTTTCCTTTTGAACTAGAAGGTTCACCATTAATTATTGATAACTCAGAAACAGAAGCAATAGCTACATCAGGCATGCCAACTGAATCACCATATTATAGCTCAGATTCTGAAATAGGGACCTTTGGAGGAGCAGGTAGACATAAAGGAATTTAAGAGTATTTGGCTTTGAGCCATTCCTTATGTTTTTTAATGGCTTCAAAAGAACAGTGGGCGTGCATGATTCTGGAGTTTACATCAAACTATTTTCTAAAGCCTTCCCAAGCTTCATTTGTTATTTCAGGATCTCTGCTTGCATGAATTGATTTTATCAAAACAAATATTAGCGATTTGCAAGCACAAAGTACAAAATGATACATTATTTCATTCATAGATAGAGGCTTAGTGTTGTTTCTAGCAAAGTGTGCCAACCGTTTTCCAGAATAAGGGGAGGGATCCCTGTCTGCTACAACAATGGTTTTCAAGATATCCTCCTCTGATATGAGGTCTTCAGGAGTAGCTTGAGCATCAACAGTAATATGGGTAGGTTTGGGAGATGAAAGAGGAGAATTTTGTGAAGGTGTTATCAGCTTCGTTTAAAGAAGAATTATTGGTTGGGGATATTTGAGAAGTGATGTCAAGATTCTTTGTAAAGGAGATGATAGGTTCAAATAAGTTGATAGAGGATGAATGTGGAAGAGAGATGGTGATTTGAATGATTGATGTGGGTATTTTCTAACGAATTGTCTTTAGAAGGTTTTGGATTTTGAAATACTTTAAGATCGCTAGATGTTCCTTGTGAAACATTTGGATTGTTTATGAGGGGGCAAAAACTGTCTCATATGTGAGAACAGTTAATGGAGTAGGTGGTGGAATAGTGAAGCTGGATGGAGGAGGGGATGAAGTAATAGAATATTTATATGTCTTAGCAACTTTGGAAGGTCTAGGGTCATCATAATCGTCATAATTTACCTGTGAATTTTTGAAGGCTTTTGCAGGAGTTTCTTCGATACTTATCTTTTATGAGAATTTACTTTTCTTCTTGGGAGAGACTCTTACACAAGGTATTAGATTGATTACCAAAGATCTATCAAGGAGATATTATGGAAATCCTTCCACACGAATTCTTATGTTTATTACTACAGAGGCAGTGGGTTCAATAGGTTCTACGATTATCTTTTAAACTACCCCAATGTTTCTTAGGGTTCTTCCATTAATGGAGGATCCAATAGAAACAATCATTACTCCTTGATTCAGAGAGTAAACAAGGTTGCTTTGTATAAGAAGATTTGAGATAAGTCTTCCAAAAGGAATATGTTTCTTCTTCTTAGGACCTCCATCCCTTGATACAGTAATTGTGTTCTTCAGATGATTGAATAAAACTGCTGGAAGATTTATCTTTTCGTTAGAATAAATTACAGGCAGGAGATACTTTTGTTCAACATTGAGATGAGTTGAGGAGTTTGTTTCCCGACAATGAGAGATACTTCCCATAAAGATTTTGTACCAAATCCTATGGTTTTTTATAAGGTAATTAGGTTTCTATTCCACATACCCTTCTTTGAAAATTTCCTTTTCTTTTCCAGAATTCAGAAAGCCTTCATATGTCATGTTGATTAATCTTGCACCAGTTTTATCATGACTATACAATTTTGAAATATCTTATTCAGTGATGAAGATCTTCTTTCCGTAGACGCTTGAGCAAACATGGCCCCTAACAAATACATATGCATTTATCCATAATTCTTTAACCAAATATGTGAGAACTGGTCCACAAAGACGATCGAAGTAGATTGGCCATCCTTAAAGAGCAACAACATTTAGGAGTTTGCAGTTATTTGTTGCAAGATTTTCAAAATCCACGAGAGCTTCAACAAGAACTTCAAATTCTATTATAGGTGTGGATATAAAGATATCTGAAGGATTTTCTTGTTAAGGTTGTTGATATTGACCTTGAGTTTCAGCAGATAATTATTTACGAGCCATTTTTGAGAGGATGAATGGAATGCAAGTTTGGACTAGTACTAGGAATTTTTAGGGTTTGAACGATTTTTAGGAAGAGATTGATGAGGCAAGGGGTGAATCAAATAGAGAAGGTTTTGAAAATATTTTGAAATGATTGAAAAAGATTTCGAAGTTGTAAAATAAGTCTGACAAGAGGGTAAATTAGTAAACAAAATTTAATCTCACGATTGTCTCGCTTCCGAACATGTCACATAAAGTGTTAGAGGTGGTTCAGAAAAGACAATTGCCTTTAATTTAAATTACCGACTATTCATTAATATATCATCACATTTATTTAGATAAACATTTATTGATTCGAAGTACTGCATCCCAGAAGACACTAACAAGAATGAAACATACCTTTAGAAGACCATACAATAGTCAGAGGAATTAAATGTTGAATGAATCCTTGATGTCATCTTCAGTGGTTTAGAACCCGGATTTAAAGTATTTGGATTTTTAACTTCTTGTCCTTCATGAGTTGCGAGTGGTTGAAGTCCAGATTCCATAACAAACATTTTAACTATGCTTCTGAGAATATTTGTAACATATAATTTGGCTCTTGGGTACCCATAGCTTCTTGGGTCCTCTCTTGTTAGTTCTCCTAGAGTTTTTGACAGCTTCAGGTTTAACAACAGGATAATCATATTTTCAAGAATTAAACCTAGATTATTTAGCCATAGGTTTTGCCTTAGGTTCAAAAGCACTTTCCTCTTTTTATTTTCCCTTATCTTTAGGCATAAACCCAACAGAGACAAAATGGGAGTTATGAGTATTATGTTTTTTTCCTTATCAGAATTGGATTCGTCATAGGAGTTATAACCAATACCGTTGGTTCCATTTCTGCTAACTACATAGATCATAGAAGCCATCATGCTTCTCCCTATGGTTCTGGATAGGAATTTCTGAAAAAGCTGTCATATTTCATGATGACATCATCAGTAATATCTGAAGCTTCCGGAAAAGTTCTCGTGCCTTTGAAGGAAGAGTTCTCGTCTTTGAGAAAGAAAATTTCTTCATTTAAAATTGAGAGATCTTCCTTAAGTATTTTTTAAGATATGTGTATTCAAAGGATTTTTAATTTCTTTGGATTCAATATTGAGTAACTTATATTTATCTGGAGATTCAATCAAAGAGAAGGTTAAGCAAGTTTATAAAATACCTCTTTGGAGAATACTTCTTCTGCATCTGAATCTGATTCTGCTTCATCTTTTGGATGGATTTTTTAACAAATATTTCAGCTTGAGCCATCAATGTTATGTTAGCACGTTCTTCTTCTCAGTCGAATTCTGAGGAGTCAGAATCATTCCAAGTTGCCATCATCCATTTATTCTTACTTTTGAGAGTTTTCTTATTGGACTTTTCCTTTTGTAGTTATGGACAATCATTTTTGTATTGTCCTGACTTGTTGCATTCGTAATAGGTGACTTCTTTGCCATTAGACTTCCTCTGATAAGAAGTAGACTTGAAGTGACCTTCTGTTCTTCTAGTACTTCTGAACATGTTTCCTTGATTCTTCTTCCAGAGATGATTAGTCCTTCTGGACAATAGAGTCAACTCATCTTCTTCTAAATCCTTGATCTTCTCAGCTTGAAGAGCTTTGGACTTCTCAGATTTTCTGATAGATTTTAGCGTAATATATTTCTCTCTTTTCCGAGGCTCATCTTTATCTATCTCAATCTCATGACTTCTTAGAGAACTCACCAGTTCTTCTAGAGAGGTATTGTTTAGATCCTTTGTAAGCTTGAGCGCAATTACCATAGGCCTCCATTTGGATGGCAAGCTTATGATAATATTATTCATGTGATTTGTTGTTGAACATAATTTGTTCAGAACTCTCAGTCCTGCAACAAAGGTTTGATACCTTGAGAATATCATCTCAATTGTTTCATCATCTTCCATCTTGAAGGCTTCATACTTCTAAATGAAGGCCAAAGCCTTGGTTTCTTTGACTTGATCATTTCTTTCATGTGTCATTTTGAGAGAGTCAAATATAGACTTAGATGAGTCTCTATTTATGATCTTCTCTTACTCATTCTAAGAAATGGCATTTAACAAGATAATTCTTGCTTTGTGACGATTCTTACAATTCTTCTTTTGCTTATCAATCATAGCTTTTCTCTTAATACTTTTTCATTCTCATCGTAGGATCTTCGTAGCCATCAACTAACATATCCCAGAGATCAACATCATGACCTACAAATAAAGTTTTTAGTCTATCTTTCTAGCACTCAAACTTTTCACCACAAAGAATGGAAGGCTCATCATTTTAGTTATCTTTATCAAAAACTGGAGCAGGTGGTGGTGGAACTGGATCAACCATAGTGTTTCTAAAACTCATATGGATCTTTATCTGACACGGTTAAGTGTTTGATAGATATCAATACCAGAACCGGAGCTCTGATACCAATTGAAGTTGTGAGAAACACAAGAAAATGGGGGGTGTTGAATTGGGTTGCACCAAATATAATCTTTTTGAAACTTAAAAACACAAAGGTAACAAGTGAATAAAAATAAATGAAACTTGGAGAATCATCTCCCTAGCATCTCCCCGACATTTCTCAACAAATAAAGATTTTCAATCATATCCCTAGCATCTTGGAGAATCCCCCAACAGACTTTCATATAGTCCCCAAGCAGTTTATGAAACTTCTTTCCCCAGTAGAGTTTATTTCTCTAGCTACACAAGATCATCCCCCAGTGGAGTTTGTTTCTCCAAGTTGATAAAATATTCCAACAGAACTCTTTTCTCCAGCAGCAGTCAGGGATTTATTTTCTTCAGTTCAACGACACTACAAGGAACAACTGATACGCTCACATTCATACATCATTTACAAACATCATAGCATATACATATAACACAATCTCATTTATTTTGAGAACATCATTCTACAATGCATGTCATACCTCATGACATTACATACAGCTAACCCTTTACATTTTCAGGAAAAGATATATCAACAGACCAACATCATCAATTACTGGTAGGACCAAACAATCTTATCAAAAACAACGTTTGTTGGCTTTGATTAAATCGACCAATGATTTGTTCTAATACATATTCCAATAGACCTCTTCTGGCTCAGATTAAATCGACCAATGATTTATTCTGATACTTCTTCCAGTTGAAGATGGTCGTAGACATCTTCTGGCTCAGATAAATCAATCAAATATTTATTCTGATACTTCTTCTAGATAAAATAAGCATAAATATCCGCTGGATCAGATTAAATCGACCAATGATTTATTCTGATACATATTCTAGTAGATCTTTTTCTGGATCAGATTAAATCGACCAAATATTTATTCTAATACTTCCTACGGTTAAAGACAACAAAGACCTCTTCTGGCTCAGATTAAATATACCAATGATTTTTTCTGATACTTCTTCCAGTTGAAGTCGGACATAAATATCTTCTGGATCAGGGTAAATCGACCAATGATTTATCCTGATACTTCTTCCAGTAGATCATTTTCTGGTTCAGATTAAATCGACCAATAATTGATTCTAATACTTCTTCCAGTTGTAGACATTTTCTGGCTCAGATAAATCAACCAAAGATTTATTCTGATACTTCTTCCAGATAATTACAGAAATAAGTATCTGTTGGCTCAGTTTAAGTTGACCAATGATTTATTCTGATACTTCTCCCAGTAGACCTTTTCTGGCTCGGATTAAATCGATAAATGATATATTCTGATACTTCTCCAATCAAAGACGAATATGCACATTTTCTAGCTCAGATTAAACCAATCATAGGTTTATTCTGGTATTTCTTCCAGTTTGCAGTCAACGTTTACTTTGGATGGAATCTATAAGCCCATCTCCTACGACTCTCGATAATCTCTTTGAATGGAATCTTCTAAGTCCATTCAATCATACTATCAGCTGTCAACATCACTTTGTGCACTCGCGAGCGCAAATTTCTGGGCACTTTAGTGTTCAGTCATCTTCCACCTTCAGATCACGAAAGGTAAACAAGCCAATCTAAAATCCTCAGGTTTAAGATGATTGAACAGGGGCAGCTATTGTACCACAAAATTTTCCCTCTCATTTTATTCAAAACATACTCCTAGAGGTCCTCAAGTGCTTAAGGTTGACCAAGAATTGACCAGACAAATTCTCCTCCTAATCAATGGATCTCCAAATAGGGTTTCATTTTTCACAAATAATTTTGGGTTTCAAAGGCCTAAAGTTATTTCCATGGTCCCTAATATGTCCTCAAGAATTCCCAAGCCAAGTTTCATGCCATGCATCACAAGTTTGCTCAGTCAATGGCTCAAATGTTTGAAAATCAACTATATTAGGTCAAAAGTCAACTATGGCCAATATACAGTCAAACTTAAATATTTTTTGTCACCGTCAACATTTTGAAGTGATATTCATCATTTGATCAAGGTTTGATCATGATTCCTCAAGGAATTCTCTCAAATCATCAAGAATCCAAAAGTGCAAAATTAGGGTTTCCTAGGAAAAGTCAATTGAACTTTGACCAAGCATAACTTTCACATGCTTCATCCATTTTTCCCCAAAAAAAGATCATTGTGAATAAAATTAAATTCCCTACAACTTTTATTTTGTCCTCAAGTTCAAAAAATGCATCATTGGAATGATATGAGCCAATACATTACAGGTCTTTTTGAAAGTCAACAATAAAAGGCATTTTTTGTCAAGGCAAGTTACATCAAGATGAATTACCCAAATGCAAAAATGGTCAACATAAAGATTGTCGGGGACATCTTGGGATTTCCAAAAAGTCCAAGATCATTTTCAAAGGATAAAAATTGAGCAAGTTATGAGTAGTACAAGTTGGGAAATTTTGGTGAAATTCATGAAATGAAAAGCATGCAAATTTGAAATTTTTAAGTTAGTGGCCTAACATTTTGAGCTTAAAAAATATTCAAGACCTTATGGAAGAACTCTAAACTCATTTTCACCTTGCCTTACAATTTCTATCTATTTTATTCATATTTATTTTTGTTTTTATTCAAATAAGTACGAAATAAATGGCATAAAATAATAAGTGATGGATTATGACATATGGGCTGATGGTTTGGATTAGTTTTGGGCCCAAGATTTCGTGCAAACATGTCTAGGTTCATGCAAGGACCAAAGTGGCAAGAATTTTGTAATTTTGGAAGTTTTTCAAATGTTGATTCTCATGATTTAAGACATGTCTTAAAGGTTTGATTTCTTTCCATGATTGTACCATCCTCTCACTCCTCTATATAAGAAACATTTTGCAAGCCCGAATGACACGCACAAGCTATATAATAAACCTCTCTTAAATTTCAAAAAAATTCAAAGAAGTTGAAAATTTGAAACACAAGTTCCAGCATCCTTCTGCCCTAAACAAGCCTTAACCCCATCTCCTGGGCATTCATAAGGTAAGTGGGGGTAAATTTCAACAATTCCCCACGCTAGAATCATGCCATCTCCTCCTTCCGTTTTGCATTTTTTAATCTTTCATATCTGTAAATTCATGCATATTTGTTTGTATCTAATCGTCTATGTTGACATGATTTGTTGTTTTGAACAGGTTTAAACCAAAAACATGAGATCTTAACTTCAGAATTGTGTTTTGCCACGATTAGGGAAAAACGCTTATGTGTTCACGTATCCTCATTTCCAGGCCGTTTCAGACCAAACCAACACCAAGGTTGGATTCACAGCATAGGATTTAGGGGGGTAGTGGGAATCTAAGCTTTTGATTTTGCTTGCTTTTGCAGGTTCGAATTTTTATTTGATCGGAGAAGAAGGAGGTCAACCATCGTATATTGTGGTTTAACCCTCCCTGAGTCTGCATTGCAAAACCCAGCGTCCTGCTTCGTCCATTCAAAATAATTGGGGCTCACTTGGGCGCGCATTTTTATTTAAAATATTTTCTATTTCATTTTCATATATTATGTTATTATATTGTTATAATCAACGAATGAACAGATAGCCTAGTGGTGAAGTGCGCGTTTGTAAAGCTGGAGAGCCTGGGTTCGATCCCCAGGTTTTGGATTTTATTTCTCTCATATTTTCTATGCAGATCCGGTACTCCAAATCCCAGCATGCCCACCATGCACTCCTATTTCGCACCATGAGATCTCATCAAATCCAAATCAAACGCTTCAGATCCTGCATCCACACTAAAGCCTCAAGGAACTAGCAATACTGTACCACATGATGGCATTGGGCTTATTGATTTTGGGCCTAGTGAATTTCACCCATACCCCCCCCCCCCCCCAATTCTACTTCATACATCGGGCCCAATCATTTTCTTTTCTTTGATTATTTTATCTATTTAATTGTTTTATATTTTTGAAAACAATTTTATTTTAATTATAAAAATCAGAAAATCACAAAAAATAATAGACTTAGGGTTTTCTAATTAAATTTAATTTTTGGTAAATAAATTAATTTAATTATTTTTTACCTTATTTTATTTAATAAAACCAATTAGAATTAGTTTAAAATTTCAAATCTTTTTCTCAATAAATAACAAATTATTTTACTAAACAATTAGATTTTTAGGGTTTCAAACTTTTTCCCTTTTTAATCTTCGCGCTTTTATTATTTTCTGTATTATTTTTTTATTGTATTTGTCCATGGATTGTAATAGACTAATTAGTGTTTCTTTACTGTCTTTATCCCCAATTTTGGACTTGTAATTTCCCCCTCCCTGAAGCCATGTAATAGTTAGGTTAAATTTCCCGCACTGATATTGAACTGTTAGATGTATGCCTAATAGGATTGCATGACAAGAATAAAAAACAAAATGTTAGCAAACCTAACACCAAAGATAAATAACTGAAACACAGCACACTCGTACATGCGCACCTCTAGGGTACTCCTACTTTGGTTGCCTTCAGAATAAAACCATCACAACTCTCGAAAGTGAGGGATTTTAGTGGCAACCCTCTAGTTCAAAGATCATAAAATGACCCTTTCGATGTTGTCTCGGTACATGATCTTAAAACCTTAGGGGTGTTACTAAAGTATCTTGCTAGGTTGTCTTTGTGACTGTATGATGACCCTCGATTGTCCCTTAAATATCCAACGATAGGGCTACCTACTCACTAATAGTAGGATAACACTGTCTAAAGGAAAAGAGGAAAAGAACAAACCTTTTCGAGTAGGTAGATAGTTCTTAGATGCTTGCTCAAATAAAACAATTTTCCACACATACACCCCTTTCCAAAAATATTTTCAAAGCCACTTTGTATATGTTCTCAAGAACACGAGAAACATTATAAAGTTCACCGTACCGAGGCGTCTTTTCAAAATACTCTTTTTAAACACACAAACACAAGGTATTTTTAAATGAGCTAGCATCTAAGATCCCGTATATAACTGCGGATGGAAAGGGTTCTAACACCTTCCCTTTCCATAATCTACCCCCCTTATTCAGAAATAATCTCGAAAGGTCTTTTTCTGTTCTTTTCACCATTTCCTTTGTTGGATAAAAGAAAAGTCGGTGGCGACTCTTACTTACTGCAACATTTGCGAATAAAATGCAAAACCAGTATAACAGTCGGCTCTGCCACCGTGTTATAGAATTGGAGACTCTGTTGAGGAACATTAAAATAAAGTGGGGTTACCTTAGAGTTAGATCATTTTAATTGATTTCGTTGTGTGTTTTGTATGCTTTACTTTTAAGGGTTGTTTGGGTTATTGTTAAAGATCCTACACCCGGATCTAGGGCACCTTTTTAGGTAAGTAGCAATAAATCATGGAGGTTGTACGGTGTAGACTGATACGGACGAAGTGATGGCTATGTTAGTGTGATACTCTCTGGCTTGTACTAATGTTCTTTGAGTCAGTCAAGGATAACATTAGGCTTCCTCATAGTGTCATTAAGTGGTAACTGACCTTTAGAACCTTTAATTTACTCATCCTAACCATTAAAAATTAGTGAGATAGTCGTCTTTAGTTCAGACTGAAGATTGGTTGATACTCGATGCTACACTCATTGAGATTGGACTTTCAAGATATTTCAGCCGCAATACTTTTGTGCTTGAGCTGAAACAATGCCTGAAGGAAAGGTCAATGATATGAGACTCCTTAGAATCCAGTTACTATTACTAGGATAGGTTGAGCCAACTAAAACTTCAAGAGGGTACTTACCTTTAAAACCTCATGCAAACCTTGTGTGACTTGCTTGTGTTTGCCATCTCTATTTTAAAGCATAATCATAACATCATGAACATCATAACATATCATTTGCACTAACTGTTTCAAGGACCTAGGGATTTATCTCTTCTCTGTGTTGTAGGTTATGGATTCCGCTCGCAGAAAAACCATTCGGATCAACTTCATAGAAATTCTTCCAAGCTTAGGGATTTGGTCTTAAAATTTCCTGAAAGCTCACCATTAAACAAAAGATAAGGTCACTTGCTCAGTTTTGGTTACTACCTATTTTGATGAAGGTTTGATGAGCATCCTATTCCAGTTCTTCGATCCTAAGCACCATTGCTTCACATTTCCAGACTATCAGTTGGTGCCCACGTTGGAAGAATTCTCTAAACTACTTGTTTTCCTATATTGGAGCAGATACCTTTCACCGGTTTAGAACAAGATCCAACTTCTGAAAATGTTACCATAGCCTTGCATTTGAAGCCATCGGACATTGAATCCAATTGGGAAAGAAGAAGTGGGGTTAAAGGTCTTCTTGCAAAGTTTCTGATGGAGAAAGCTCAGGTATTCCTAGACGTTATGAGTTACCATACTTTTGAAGATATCTTGGCTCTCTTGATCTATGGGTTGGTTTTGGTCCCTAATTCAGACCAACTTATAGACATAAATGCCATCAACATTTTCCTTACTCACAATCCAGTACTCACATTGCTCGGGGATATTCTGCATTCACTCTATACCCGTGCTATGAAGAAGCAAGGTGCTCTTATGTGTTGTATGCCTTTGCTCTATAGGTGGTTTATTTTACACCTTCCTCGATCAGTAATGAAGAATGAATTAGGCTTAAGGTGGAATCTAAGGTTAATGTCTCTCTCTCTCACTGTGATATCTATTGGTGTCCTCTCTCTCAAGAAGACATCTCTTTTATTGATCGATGCGAAGAATTTCCTAATGTGCCACTCTTTGGCATTAGAGGAGGCATAACCTATAAGCCTTCTTTATCCCTACGTAAGTTCAGTTATGCACGGAGAGATGGCCCCCCTGATATGCTCATCCAAGGTATTATGTTCAACTACTCAAATGATCTATAAGGTTATCGTCAGAGTTTCATCCATGCTTGGGGCATGGTTAAGAAGACTGATAGTAAGACTTTAGGGCACAAGAACTCCATCCCTTTGGAACCTTGCCTCAAATGGGTGCGAGCTCGTGTTCAAAGTCTTATGATGCCATATACTACCATCTTACCAGTGATCTTAGAGCCTATTGTTCAAGGAGACGAGCCTCGCATCATTCTTCATCCTGATACGCCAACAAACTTCAAAGAATTGCATAGGTCTTGGATCCAACTCAAGGAATAACGCGACAACTTTGAGACCCAATTCTATGCCAGTGAGAAGAAAGTGTTGGAACTGAGGAAGCAGCTTCACGAGGAACAAAGTCTTAATGCCTATATCAGCATGAAAAGGAAGCGTCCATGGGAGACCTAGAAGTTTTAGAAGTTTTAATTGTTATTTCTTTGTAAAATTTGATTTCATTTGAACTTACTAAATAAAAATTCTTTGCTTCTGTTTTGATTAAATGAGTTTAAATCCTTCTAGGCCCTTGAAAACATTTCATAAGCATACCATGCATATCATCACATAAGCAGGTATTCCAAGACAGGTTTCTTATATTTTCCCTGTTTATTTCAGCAAAAAGAAATGGCTCTTGAACAAACAGTTAAGGATCTTCAAGTACAAAACGCTCAATTCCAACAGATGTTCATGGCTCTAACTAAAGGACAAGAAGATATAAAAGCTCTCATTGTTAAAGAGAAGGCAAAGAAGGCAAAGAAACCAGTTTCTATATTATGGGAAGAAGATTTAGAGGACCAGCCAAGCGAGCTCTAGAATTCTCAACTCCATCAAATGAAGGGGATAATCAGGAAGAGGATGACAAGAAGGTAAAAGAAGAAGATGACATCCCAGGGACTGATGAAGAGGAAGTAGACTATGATGAATAACAATATCCTCCTGTTGATGACAAGTATAAATAGTTGGAGGATCGTCTCAATACTATGGAGATTCAGAGGGTACCTAGTTTGGAATTTGAAGAGCTAGGGTTGGTCTCGGGAGTGGTTATCCCAAAAAAATTCAATGTTCCCGCCTTTGAAAAGTGTGACGGAGTTTCCCATCCTAAGCTACATCTGAGATCTTATGTCAGGAAGATCCAACCCCATACAACTGATAGGAAGTTATGGGTTCATTTCTTTCAGGAGAGTTTGTCAGGGACGCCGTTAAAGTGGTTCTATCAATTGGAAGGAACCAATATCCGTAATTGGGAAGATTTGGCTGCTGCTTTTTACAAGCAGTATCAATACAATGCTGACCTCGCTCCAACCTGTACGTAACTTCAAATCATGTCTATGGGTTCTAGTGAGGGTGTGATCGGTGGATCTGGAACTGACTGTTTAACGCTGGTTCGCGAAATGTCGCGGAAGCAAGAGTCGCCACCGTCTTTTATTTTCTCCAAATGGAAAGGACAAAAGCATAGAAAAATTCCTTAAAGAGATTGCTCTCGGTTCGGGAGGTAGGTTATAGAAAGGGAAGGTGTTAGCACCCTTTCTATCCATGGTTATCCATGGGCTCTTAGATACTTGCTCATTTGTGTTTTCAAAAATGGTTTGTTTGCTTTTCAATGTGGGTTTTAAAAAAGTCTCTTTGAAAATTCCAGTTCGACTCTTGTATCGGTCCTCAAGAGTGTTTGGAAAATTGCTTTCGAAAGCTTTTTGAAAAGGTGTCGGTGTGAAAAGTATTTTTGAATTTGTTTTGAAATTAGAGCAAGTATCTAGAGTCGTCTACCTACCCTAAGGAATTCGTCTGTGTAAATGTCCATTAAAGCAGTGCCATCCCACCATTGAGAGGTAGGTAGCACCACCGTTGGAGGTGTTCGGGTCAATTCGAGGTTCGGGACATGGTGATCACCAGAGTAATAGGAAGACACCTTAGAAGCTACCCTCATGCCAGGTTCCCGGATCATGAGGACTTACTAAGACATCCTCTACTCGACGATCACCTTTCGAGGCAAGGCAACAGTGAGGCGTACCCTAGGGGTGGTGTGTGATTTGTGTGTCAGATTCGGATATTTTATCTTGTTCATGTTATGGGTGATCTATGCGTTTGTTTTTATTTTTGTCCATTCATTCTTGCATGCCTTAATTAACAGTTAAAAAATTGCGAGAAGGTAAAAATTCTAAGCTATTACAAAAGGCGCGGGTCCACATCGCCAAAATTTCCAGAACCCGATTTGATAGGAAAATAAAGAATTAAAAGCGAGAAATAAATGTTGCATGGCCTTGGGAGAGGTACATAAATATTAAAAAAAGAAATAAATATGCGAATTGAATAAGAATTAAAAACGAGGGCGTTGGACCCTTTTTAATGGAATTAAATTAAATTGTTAAATTAATTAAATTAAAGAAAAAGAAATTGTTTTTTTGGTATTTTTGTATTTTAAGATTTTAATGAGAAAAATTAATTGAAATTAAAAGATTTACCCTAATTCTAATTGTTTTAGTTTATTAAGAAAGTATTAAGTTTTAACCTAAAATTAAACCTAATTATTTACATGCAAATCTTGATTTATAAAAAATAAATAATATTTATTAGTGAAAAGAAAAGAAAAAAAGGATAAAAATTAATTAAAGCTAATTCTACCAATTTTAAATTATTTAAGAAAATGTTAAGATTTAAACCTAAATTAGAAGAAAACTAAGTTAATTATGAATTTTATTTACAAAAATACTAATTAAATAAATGTATTTAATTTTGGTCTTTTCTGATTTTTTTGTGTTTTTGAAAATAATAATTATAAAGAATTAAGAAATTAATTAAAATAAAGAAAAGAAAAAGAATAAAAAGTAAAAGAAAACAAACTCTAGGGGGTGCTGTCCCTAAGTGGAGGTGAAGTCCAATAATTTTGAGCCCAAATAAGTCTGGCCTGATTGACTTTCCAGGAAGTATGCACATGTGTTGACCAACATCCATCATGCTCTTCCAATTAGAACCCTATGATCCATCTCAATAGGTACGTGGACGGATTGATGTTGAGGATGTATGATGCGTCTTCACGCTGAAACTGCACACAAGCATTGGATGAAAAATAATATGAAAGGGGGTGGGACCTGGGGCTCGAACCCAGGTCCTAGAGATTACCACTAACAAGCCTTGCCACTGAAGCACTCAATGCATTCTGTATAT
Organism: Vicia faba; assembly: GCA_948472305.1. Lineage (NCBI taxonomy): Eukaryota > Viridiplantae > Streptophyta > Magnoliopsida > Fabales > Fabaceae > Vicia > Vicia faba. The sequence continues at coordinate 398,049,394 of OX451739.1, forward strand.
TAAATAAACAATAAACACAATAAAGTAAAAACAAACGCTAGTGCGTTTTTCGCGCGAGATTTCAAACAATCCAATCCTTGATGGCCACCTCATCTTCTTCTTCTACGTTCCCTGAAACACAAAATCATAAGCAACGGTTTTTGAACCGTTCCAGAATGTACCATTCCAGAAAATAGCGATTAGGAATCCTTGCATTAGAAATTAGGCGCGAGGGTCGTTTTGTTTTCGTCTAAGAGCACTGAGTTGAATGGTCTAGGTCTCATATGCCAATTGTTCCTTAATTAAAAAACCCTAATTCAAGGTCCTGGAAACCCTAGTGCACATTCATGGTGAAATCCTCAAGGGTGCACAAAAACACAATTAAACCATACAATTAGCATTTGAATCAAACAATGAATATGAATCAAATATTAAAAAGTGCCAAAAACGCATGATTCATGATGTACGAATGCAAGAAATTTTCTGTACAGGTGGTCACCGTTCTTACGTTTCTTGAGGTTAGGATGGATGGTTTTTATTTTGAAATCTTCCTTGAAGCCTCAGGAAGGTGATGGAACAAGTTTCTTTGCTTGAATCGACCTGTAACTTGGTTTGCAGTTTTGAAATTTCAAGCAAAAAGTTCAAGTTTGTTTCTTGGTATATGGCGCAGCTTCTTGGTTGGCAGGCATTAGGTCTTGATCAAGCTTATGTATGGAATCAATTAGGGTTAAAATTTGATCCAAAAAACCTTTGCATTGATTGAATAATATTTGGTTTTCAAGGCAAAATATTTTCTAATCTTTTCATGCAAACTTAGTCCAAATCATGACCAATTATCTTCAATTCTTTCCTAATCTGACTTGCACAAAATCTTGGAGATATTATATGCACAAAAAGATTGAAAAACCTAGGTTTAACATTTTTCATGTATTTTAATTAATTTAAATGAATTATTAATAATAAAAATCCAAATAAATAAATAAAAATGAAGAAAAACTTCCCTTTGGGCCAAATGGTCGTGCACATGCCTTGGATAATGAATTGTGGAAGAAAAAGAGGCCCATTAGCAATTTTAGGTCATTTGAATCAATGTTGACTTTTCAAAATATCCAAAAATTTCCCAACTTCCACAAGGCATAACTTGCTCCATTTTTAAGCTTTGCTCATGTTCTTGGACATTTTGGAAAGGTCTTTGAGTCCTCTAACCAATGTCTTTGGTCCCATGTCATTTTGATTTACCAATCTCAAGTTATGGCCTTTGACTTAAAGTCCCTTTTTGTTGACTTTTGAAAATGACCTATAATGTTGAAATTGATAACTTTTGATGAGAGCATTTCTTGGACTTGAAGTATGAAGGGGAGTTGTAGGAAATGTCTTTCTCTTCAAAATTAGCTTTGGATGGAATTTTTCTGATAATCCATGTGAAAGTTATGCCCTGGTCAATTTACAATTGACTTTTTCAGTTGTCCAAATAAGGAAACTTTTGCATCTTGATGATTTTTGAGCCAAGCTTTGAGAATCATGATCAAGCATTGATCAAATGATGTTTGTGGCTTCAAAATGAGATGTTGACCAAAAATTTGAACTTTTGACTGTCAAATGACCATTTTGCCCCTACAGTTGACTGTAGTGCAATTAGGGTTTTGACTGTGCAATTTTGTGCTGAAAGTCTTGAAACTTTATATGAGGATGCTTGACCATGTTTGTAGGCATGTGGGACTTGATTGGACCCTTGGAAACTTCATTTACTTTGTCAGAACCAAAACCCTAATTTTGACTGTTAGGAGGCCTTTGAGCTGTGCAACCCTTGGGGAATTTTGAAGCTTGACTTGGCAATTTCTTGAAGAATATGGGAGGGCAAATTTTGGGGTACAACAGTTTCCCCTGTTCAATCTTCTTAGACCTGACGATGCAGATTGGCTGACGTGCCTTTCGTAATCCGAGGGTGGAAGATGATTGACCACTAGAGTGCCCAGAAATTTGCGCTCACATAGTAGCAGTGATGGTGGGAATGGGCTTATAGATGCCATTTAGAGATTGATGGATAGGATGATGGGCTTATAGATTCCATGCTAAGAGATGATGGAAGGTGGATGGGCTTATAGATGCCATATGGATGTCAATCGCATAAGAGATTCCTTAGCGAGAACTTGCATACCTGCAAAAAAGAAAAATGATTACCTGACCTGTTACGGGAGCTGGTTTTCAGATTCTTTGTGTAGATGTGTCCTGACTGGTTACAGGAGCTGGATATGGAGCTTCAAATGGTGATGAATGAACCATGGATGGTTACTACCTCAACAGGAACGGTGAGAGAACCTTGGATGACTTTAACTTCAACAGCAATCGTTGAGAAAATCTTGGGATGATTACTACTTCCGCAGGACCGGGGAGAGAACCAATAGGTGACTACAACCTCAACAGCAAACATTGAGAGAATCTTGGTGGGAATTACCATCTCTGCAGTATCGGGGAGAGAACCATAGGCGATTACAATCTCAATAGCAATCATTGAGAAAACCTTGGATGGAATTATCATCTCCGCAGTATCGGGGAGAGAACCATAGGTGATTACAATCTCAATAGCAATCATTGAGAAAACCTGGGATGGAATTATCATCTCCGCAGTATCGGGGAGAGAACCATAGGCGATTACAATCTCAATAGCAATCATTGAGAAAACCTGGGATGGAATTATCATCTCCGCAGTATCGGGGAGAGAACCATAGGCAATTACAATCTCAATAGCAATCATTGAGAAAACCTGGGATGGAATTATCATCTCCGCAGTATCGGGGAGAGAACCATAGGCGATTACAATCTAAATAGCAATCATTGAGAAAACCTTGGATGGAATTATCACCTCCGCAATATCGGGGAGAGAACCATAGGCGATTACAACCTCAATAGCAATTATTGGGAAAACCTGGGATAACTTCTACTGAGTCTTGATTAGAAAAATCTGTTTGGGGTCGATTTAGCTGGACTAGAGAAGGCCTTAGACTGGATAAGGAACCTTTGGAGTCGATTAACTGAACCGGTCTAGGTCTTGGAATGTCTTCAATTGGATAGGAAACAGAGAAATCTTTGGGGTCGATTTAGTTGAGCCAGAGACGGCCTTTGACTGGATAAGAAATCTTTGGAGTCGATTTAACTGAACCAGTCTAGGTCTTGAAATATGATTGAGAATTTAATTGAATCTTTCCTGAAAGGTAAAGGTCAGTCATATGCAATGCGTGATATGGATCAAGCAATGATGTTCTCAACATAAATGAGATTCGTAAGATATGATGCGTATATGCATGCTATGATGTATGAAGATGTTTATGAATGTGTTTTTCGTCTAGGAAAGTAAATCCTTGACGTGTGCCGGGAAGTCACTCCTGGGCTGATGTTGCAGAACAGATTTTGCTTCCGCTGGATGATAGTTGCAAGAATACCGGTAGGAGGAGATAACTCCGTTGGGGAATATACTTGGCGAATGGAATATTCTACGGGGAGAAAAGTGCTCTAATAATCTTGCTGGGAAGCAATACTCTGTGGGGAGAGAGATACTCTGTTGAGTTGATGGTAACTTGCTGGGGATACCATTGTTGTGTTGGAAGTGTTAATAGTCTTCGCTGGGGATAAGAAAGAACTGCGTTGACGACGACCTTTCCGTGGCTTTTGGCTGAGGATAACCCAGTTATATCCTGGTAAGGAAATAACTCTTTAAATAAAGCCGGGAGACATGTTCGTGTTCTGCGAGGATGAGCTTCCAGAATCTACTGGGGATAAGCTTACTGCTTGGGGAGATAAATTCCAACTTTCCTGGGGAACTGGATTGGACTTCCCGGGGGAAGTTTTGAACTGTCGGGAAGATGACTCCACTGAATATTTGATATACCTCCGGGGAACAATCTTTAGGCCAAGACTGCCGGGGATGCTTGTTGTGAATAAATATGCTGCTAGGGAATGTTGAGACCTGCTGGAGGGTACCCAACTTTCCTTAAGATTTGACAATAGTTTTGCTTTGAGGAAGAGTGCACTGACTGCTGACTTACTCTCTGGGGAATTAAGGTGTCTGGTTATGTTCTTCGGCTGAACCTACCTTGGTACCTTAGTGGATAGAACAATTAGATTGCTTAGACAAATCTTTATTGCCCCTGTTTCTAATGTTACCTGTAATTAATCCTTTGTTTCGTATGCAAATATTTATGAGTTAGCAAATTATTGTCAATGCATATATCACAAACTGAACCTTGGACGTTCTTCGCAAAACAAAACAGAAAAAGAAAAACAATTGGCACTTTCAATTGAAAAATATATTTGTATTGATTTTTGAATGGCCTGTAAATAGGCGTGTATGTACAAGAGGCTGACGTCCTAGTAAGAGAACGCCGCCGAACAAAAGAGTTTATACAAATTTTGTACAAAAGAAAATAAAACAGCGGTGTGAAATGAATGATCCCACTGGGTTTCGACTCTGCTATTGCCTTTATAACTCCGAGCGTCTCATCACTTGATGACCTTGGTTGAAGGTGAAGTTGACTGATTGATGCCGTTTGAACTTGATGTAGATACCGGATTCTGGATGCAAAGTGATCCAATGAGACATAGTATTACGCTTTTATCCCTAACTTTTGCCTGGACCGCCCTTTTGGGTTTTCAGTCCACCGGGATACCCATTTTTGCCCAAGCCGCCTTTTCAGGTTTTCGACTTGCCGGGTGTACAGTTTTTTTTTTTCATTTCATCCCTTCATTTTGCCCGAAACCTTTTGGTTCGCCGGGAAGCCCTAATTTTTGCCTAGGCATGTCAGCCTAGCGGGTCTTTTTTTATGCGTAGTATCTTTTTACTATGTCTGCATTGGCGGGGTGAGGAAGGTCGTCACCATCCATGTTGGTCAGAATCATGGCTCCTCCTGAGAACACATGTTTAACCACAAATGGCCCTTCGTACGTAGGGGTCCATTTGCCCCTTGGATCACTCTGAGGAAGGATGATTCGCTTGATTACCAGATCCCCAACTTGATATTCCTGTGGTCTGACCTTTTTGTTAAATGCCCTGATCATCCGTTTTTGGTATGTCTGATCATGACAAATAGCAGCAAGTCTCTTTTCGTCAATGAGGTTTAGTTGATCAAGTCGTGTCTGGATCCAATCATCTTCATTCAGATTTGCATCCTTCATTATCCGGAGAGAGGGTATTTGCACTTCGATCGGTAAGACTGCCTCCATGCCATAAACCAAAGAGAAAGGAGTTGCCCCGGTTGACGTCCTGGCTGAGGTACGGTACCCATGTAGAGCGAACGGTAACATCTCGTGCCAATCTTTATAAGTCACTGTCATCTTCTGCACGATTTTCTTGATATATTTATTTGCTGCTTCTACAGCCCCATTCATCTTCGGTCTGTAAGGAGAAGAATTGTCGTGCTGTATTTTGAATTGCTCGCAGAGCTCAGTGATCATCTTGTTATTCAGATTGGTACCATTGTCTGTAATAATTCTTTCTGGGACACCATACCGACAGATCAGATTATGCCGAATGAACCGTGCCACAACAGTCTTGGTTACCGTAGCGTATGAAGCTGCTTCAACCCACTTTGTAAAATAATCAATCGCCACTAGGATGAAGCGATGCCCATTAGATGCCGTAGGTTTAATCTCACCGATCATGTCTATGCCCCACATTGCAAACGGCCAAGGCGCAGTCAGAACATTCAGAGGAACTGGAGGAACATGCACCTTGTCTGCATAAATCTGGCACTTATGGCATGTCCTGGAATGTTGGTAACAGTCAGCTTCCATTGTGGACCAGTAATACCCTGCTCGAAGGATCTTCTTTGCCATTGTATATCCACTGGAATGTGTACCAAAGGTCCCTTCATGTAGCTCTTCCATGATCCTTTCTGCTTCAGTCTTATCCACACAACGCAGTAAAGTCGAATCATGGTTTCGCTTGTACAAGATGCCATTGCTAAGGAAGAACTTTGCCGCGAACCTTCTCAGGAACTTCTTATCATTGATAGAGGCACCTTCAGGGTATTCCTGAGTTTCCAAGTATCTCTTCACCTCATGGTACCAAGGCTTCTCAGTCACCAATTCAGTTTCGAGATCACAACAGTATGCCGGTTCGTCCAGTTTCCAGATGATGATCCGGGGCGCCTCATTGTCCCATTTGACCTTGAACATAGAAGACATTGTAGCTAACGCGTCCGCCAGCTGATTCTCCTCTCTTGGAAAGTGTTCAAAGGTTATCTCTGTGAAGTGGGGGATCAAGGTCAACACACATTCTCTGTAAGGAATAAGGTTCGGATGTTTCGTATCCCACTCTCCTTTGATCTGATTGATCACGAGAGCGGAATCTCCGAAGACACTCAGAAACTTGATCCTTAGGTCGATCGCCGCTTGAAGACCCATGATGCACGCCTCATACTCTGCCATGTTGTTGGTACAGTTGAAACATAGCCGAGCAGTGAGCGGAGTATGAGTACCTTGAGGGGATATGATTATAGCGCCGATACCATTACCCAAAGCATTGGAGGCTCCGTCAAAGTGCATAGACCATCGGGATCCTTCCTCAGGTCCTTCATCTGGTCCAGGTACTTCACAATCAGTTACTATCATGATGCTTTCATCTGGAAACTCGAAGTTCATTGACTGATAGTCATCTACGGCCTGATGTGCCAAGTGGTCTGCCAATACACTTCCCTTGATGGCCTTCTGGGTCGTGTACTGAATGTCGTATTCCGTCAAGATCATTTGCCATCTTGCTATTCTCCCAGACAGAGCAGGCTTTTCGAATATGTATTTTATAGGATCCATCTTTGAGATCAACAAGGTAGTGTGAGTCAGCATATACTGTCTCAGCCGGCGAGCAGCCCATACCAAAGCACAGCAAGTTTTCTCGAGCAGTGAGTATCGGGTCTCACAGTCGGTAAACTTTTTGCTAAGGTAATAAATGGCATGCTCTTTTCGGCCAGACTCGTCATGCTGCCCCAGCACACACCCCATTGAGTTGTCAAGCACTATCAGGTATAATATCAGAGGTCTCCCTTCAACCGGTGGCATAAGGATGGGTGGTTCTTGGAGATACTCCTTGATTCTGTCAAAAGCAGCCTGACATTCATCATTCCAGCGTACTACCTGATCTTTCTTCAGCAGCTTGAAGATTGGCTCACAGGTAGTAGTTAGATGCGAGATGAAACGAGCAATGTAGTTCAGGCGTCCTAAAAAGCCTCTGACCTCTTTCTCTGTCCTAGGAACTGGCATCTCTTGAATAGCTTTCACCTTGGCAGGATCCACTTGAATACCCTTATCACTTACCACGAAGCCTAGCAACTTCCCAGATCTTACCCCGAAGGTGCACTTGTTCGGGTTCAATCTCAGCTTGTACAGTTTCAACCGGTCAAACAACTTCTGCAGATGATCTAGGTGCTCTTCCTTAGTCTGGGACCTTGCGATCATGTCGTCAACATACACTTCTATCTCATGATGGATCATATCATGAAATAAAGCAACCATGGCACGTTGGTAGGTTGCCCCAGCGTTCTTCAGTCCAAAAGGCATGACCTTGTAGCAGAAGGTGCCCCACTGAGTAACAAATGTAGTCTTTTCCATGTCTTCAGGTGCCATCTTGATCTGATTGTAACCTGAAAAGCCATCCATGAAAGAGAACACCTTATGCTGAGCTGTATTGTCAACAAGGACATCAATGTGAGGTAGGGGAAGTCATCCTTGGGGCTGGCCCTGTTCAGGTCCCTGTAGTCGACACACATTCTGACCTTACCGTCTTTCTTTGGTACCGGCACCACATTAGCAACCTACTGAGGGTAAGAAGTCATTGCAAGGAACCCAGCATCAAATTGTTTCATGACCTCGGCTTTAATCTTCTTAGACATCTCTGGACGCATACGGCGGACCTTTTGCTTAACCGGAGGGCAGTCTTCCTTAGTAGGCAAGTGATGAACCACAATGTCGGTATCCAACCCGGGCATGTCTTCGTAGGACCAAGCAAAGATCTCCATATAATCATGTAGCATCTTAGTCAACCGTTGTTTCACGCTGAGCTCTAGATTAGCACCAATCTTTACCTCTTTCCTGTCTGCCTCAGTACCCAAGTTTATTGTCTCCACTGGCTCTTCGTGTGGTTGAATTGCCTTCTCTTCCTGAAGTAACAGTCTTGCAAGCTCGCCAGGCACTTCGCAATCATCTTCACCTTCGTCTTCGACTAATTTGATCGGATTTTCGAAGTCATAATTGGCGGTAGCAGAGTCGTTACCAGTGAGATCCAGAGTGGATTGAAACCTGTATGAGTGAGTGTGTGTGTAAATACAGCTGTTTTGAAAAATATGTAAAGGAAGGAAAGACGGAAAAGGAGCATAAGATTTGAAATGCAAGTAAACGTCCAAGATTTTCATTTATGATATATGAAATGACAATTTATATGCCCTCACAAATGAAACCACGGTGCCTCGGGTAAGACATCGGGCCATAGAGTTTATTTATTGTTTATTACAAATAACAAAACAAAGAAGTTTATTACTGCGTAACAAAAGTAACAGGAGTATGGTCTTTGACAATCCAATTGGTCAATCCTCCTTCAATCGTCGGGTAGATCCAGCTATTGAATTCAGCTTCATCCACTTCATTGTCTTCCCCAACAACATTCACTCCTGGATTTGTGATGAACACATGAGGTCTTCTGGTCTTCGCCTTCCGCATAGCTTTCTGACCCTTTGCAGTAAAACCCAGTCCAAATTTGTCAGTTTTCTAGGTAAAGTCAGGAAGCCTGCCCCAGTTAGCACATTCACCTTTCTGAACCACAGCCCGGGCATCCTTCAGGGAAGCCATCTTCAAAGGAACGTCCTCCTCGACCGCTGTTTCTGCTGCTGCTGAAATTGGAAGTACCTCTTCGAAATGCTGAAAGGGGGTTTCAATAAACTCCCCGTCCATCTTAATGTATCTGAAGGAATTCAGATGGCTCACCATATACTCCTCCTCTCCTTGCACAGTGACGATCTTCCCTCTGACGGGGTACTTCAGCTTCTGGTGCAAGGTAGAGGTCACTGCCCCAGCTTTATGGATCCAAGGTCGACCCGGTAGACAAGAGTATGATGGACGGATATCCATCACATAAAAAGTGGAGTCAAACACCTGAGAGCCCACCCGAATGGGAATGTCAACCTCTCCATGAACCATCCTCTTTGAACCGTCAAAGGCTCTGACGATGATATTGCTGGGTTTTAATTCCAGGCCTTCACAATCTAAACGGTCTAAAGCCTTCTTGGGTAGCACATTCAAGGAAGAACCAGTATCCACCAATACATGTGCCAGAGTAGTGCCCCTGCATTCGATAGAGACATGCAGGGCATCATTGTGGTCTCTTCCCTTCGCAGTCAGGTCAGCATCTGAGAAACCCAAGCCATTGTCCGCTGTCAGATTTGCTACGCAGTCAGTGAACTGGACTGCAGATGTCTCCTGTGGCACATGAGCCGTCTTGAGAAATGAGATCAAGGCCTTAGCATGGGCCTCGGAGCACAGTAACAAGGAGAGCATGGAGATCTTGGAGGGCGTATGCCCCAGCTGTTCCACAACATTGAAGTCACTCTTCTTTATAATTTTCAAGATTTCCTCCATCTCTTGTTGGGAGGCCTCAGCATTTATAGGTATCGGTGCCTCCATCCGGGCAGGCTCATCTTCAATTCCTTTGCCCCGAGCATTGGATGACTCGTCAGCAGGGGAAACAACTTGGTCGGCAACAGGAACAGGTACACTTGTAGGTGTTATAAGGAGGGGTCTTCGAATAGCGGGCGGTGCAATGTCAGGCGAGAAGAGCCTGCCACTGCGGGTAACCTTGGCTGGGCCAGTGATATCGCAGATACTGGCGCCAGTGTTGAATTCTTGTTTAATTCCGTTCACATACACATCTGCCCCATAGTGCCAGGGGACAGCTTTATCAGATACGTAGGGAAGAGGCCCCGGAACAGTAATAACCACAGGTGCAACAGTCATGATTTGAACAGGCTTCTTCGGGAGAGCCTTGATTGGATTATTGAAGATGGTAACCACAGAAACTTCTTCTACCGGAACCAACTGAACAGCAGACTTCTTAAACAGAATCTCCTTGCTATCCATTAGGCTTTGGACGCCTAACTTCAGCAAAGGACAACCGGATAGGGAAACAGCACAGAACAGGCAACCCTCACTGCAACCTGGAAATAAACCGGCCAGCAGTAGGTTCTTCTTGACAGTCATTAAGGGAGTGGCTAGATCATCCACAGAAACAGTGTAAACATCTTCATCAACCGCATTCACTCCATGCTGAGGCATAGGAGCAGTAACCACATTCGGCCTCTCAGGCGCTTCGAACTGTATCTCCTCCGCGTCGATAAGGTCTTGCACCTTATTCCTTAATGCCCAACAATCATCAGTGGAATGCCCTGGGCTATCAGAATGGTACGCACAGCGGGCATTTAGATTGTATTTCGGAGAGGCAGTGTTTACACCCTTGGGTGCCTCTCTAACAGTCACTAGGTTGGTAGATAGTAACTGCGGCAAGATTTGGGATAGGGTCATGCTCAAACGGGTAAACTCTCTTCGGGGTCTTTCAGCCCTTTGAGGATTGGTTGGCCGAGGAGCGGCAGCAGGCTTGGCAATCATTACCGCACTGACAGATTGGCGGCGCTCAGATTTCTCCTGTCTTCTAGAGCCATATACAGCACTAGCCTCCTTCCTGAAGGGTTTCTTCTCAGAACTAGATGATGCACCCTTCGGAATCTTTCCAGACTTCAACCCAGCCTCGATTCTCTCTCCAGTCACAATCAGATCAGTAAACCCTGCAGACGAATTTCCTATAAGATGGTTGAAAAATGGCCCAGATAGGGTCCCCAAGAACATGTCTACCAACTCCTGATCAGTCAACGGAGGTTGCACCCTGCCAGCCAGATCCCTCCACTTCTGAGCGTACTCTTTAAAACCTTCACTTGAACCTAACGACATACCCTGGAGTTGGGTACGTGTAGGGGCAAGGTCGGAATTATACTGATACTGCTTATAGAAAGCAGTAGCCAACTCCTCCCAGTTAAGAACCTTGGTCCCATCCAGCTGATAGAACCATTCGAGATGAGTCCCTGAAAGACTCTCCTGGAAGAAGTGGATCCACAAATTCTTATCCGCTGAGTACGGTTGAATCTTCCGAACATAGGACCTGAGATGTAGCTTGGGACAAGACGCCCCGTCATATTTAGTGAAAGATGGTGCTTTGAACTTCCGAGGAATAATCACACCAGTAGACAAACCCAGATCTCCGAAATCCAACCCAGGCACTTGTTGTATCTCCATAGCATTCAACCTATCCTCCAACTGCTTGTAACGGTCTTCTGCCGGAGGATACTGCTCTTCATCAAAATCAGTCTCGTTGTCGGAGACTACCGGACTAGGACCTTTTTCCGCTTGAGGAGTACTCTTGCCAATGGAAGAACCAGCCTCTTCATTTTGCAGAGTATTGCCAAACCTTCGGCCCGAGTTGAACAGAACAATTCTTCTCTTCTTCTTCTTCTCCTTCTTTAGGAGCAGGGCCTTCAGCTCTTCTTGGCCTTGGGGCAGACCCATGATTAATTCCTGAAATTGCGCGTTCTGCGCCTGAAGAGCCTTGATGGACATCTCAGTTGATGACGAATCAGGATTCATGATGCTGAAATAAACAGCGAAGAACTGTAAGCAACCTGAAAAGAGGAAAACCTGCTATGCACATGATGAATGATATGTGTTTATGCAATGCATTCAAGGGTTCGAAAGTTCAAATTTGTTGTAGACAAAAAGGAACACACGTTATCATTAAGGAAATAATTATTCAGTACATCAAAGCCTCAGGGGCAAAATAATACAAAAGCAAATCAATCCCAAAATACACTACGCATCCTCTTCGGAGCTATGTAAGTGTTGAGATTCCTCTCCTCATGCAACAGGCGGGTGAGCTCCAAGACCTTCTTTTCACTAGCATGTAGACTGGTTTCAAGAGAATTCCGTTCTTCCTTAAGCTGGATCCAACTCTTCTGCATCTCTTCCCAGGATGTGGGCATATCAGGGTGCTGAATAGTGTAGGACACTTCCCCTTCCAAGACTGGCTCTTTGATCACAGGGAGCATATGAGGATAAGGCATCACTAACTTCTGGGAGCGGGCTCGTACCCACTTGAGATAAGGTTCCAACGGGATGGAATTCCTGTGCCCCAGTGTCTTACTGTCTATCCTGCTTGGCATCCTCCAGGCTCTGATAAATCTCTGGCGAAGTCCTTGAGTATCATTGTCGAAGTCAAAAACTATGTCAGGAATTAACATGTCATGAGGACCATCCCTCCGAGCATAACCAAACTGTCTCCAAGCCAGGCATGGGTTGTAAGTAATACCTCCTCTGATTCCAAGTAAAGGAACATTAGGGTACTCTCCGCAACGATCAATGATAGTGACATCTTCTCTGGATCGAGGGCACCAATGTATATCTGCATGTGTAAGAGTCATCAACCGTTGTGACCATCTCAAACCCCGCTCGTTCTTCAAAACTGATTGTGGAAGGTGCGAAATAAACCACCTTCCCAGGAGAGGAGTGCAACACATAAGGACACCTCTTTTTCTCATGGTTCGAGTGTAACATGAGTGAAGGATGTCCCCCAGCAACGTAGGTATAGGATTCCTGGACATAAAGATCTGGACAGCACTGATATCAATAAGCTGATCTGGGTTAGGGAACAACACCAAACCATAGACAAGGAGGGCCACAACTTCTTCAAAAGCTTGTAGGTCAAGGGAGTTCCAACATTCATGGGCCTTTTCAAACAGAAACCTGGCTAAGAACCCCTTGATACCACTTCTAACTTCCCAATGTCCCTTGAGGTCAGATGACTGTAGGTGCAAGGCTTTAGCAATCTCTTCAAGCTTAGGTTCCTTTTCCGTACCGTTGTAGGGTAGCTGATCAAGGATAGGGATCTTCAGGAGTCGGAAGAACTCCTCCAATGTAGGTACCAGCTGATAGTCCAAGAAGGTGAAACAGTGATGCAGAGGGTCAAAGAATTGGAACAGGACCTTTATCATATCTTCCTCAATGTTGGTATTGACCAAGCTGATGAGACTTCCATGTCTTTCACTGAATGAAGAGTTCTCGGGAATCCTGGATATAAGTTCCTTAAGCTGAGGAGGGACCTTTACAAGATTGATTTGAATTGTCTTTCTACGAACAGTTTCCATGTCCTACAAAATAAGAACAAAGATGAAGATTCGAACCCCTGAAATGGTTAGTCAATGCATATGATGCTGGATGATGTCATGATGCTATGATTAAACACACCACAGATATTTACAAAGACAAACATGTAAGGCACACAAGGCACACAAGACAAGCCCTTAGGGTTTAAGGCCAGCATGGGGTCTGGGTAGTACCCTCTTGAAGTTGGTGGGTTCAACCTGTCCTATTAGAAGTAACCGGGTTCTAAGGGTCCCAATATCACGGGATTGCTTTCATTGTTCATCGTTTCGATTTAGCCACTGAACTGGCGACCGAAATATTCCAGGAAAGCAACCCTCAACTGAGTGTAGTATCGAGTATCAACCAACCTCGGACTGCACCAAAGTCAGTTATCTCACTACCCTAAAGAGGCCAAGATAGTTCAATTAAGGTTCCTAAGGTCAGTTGATGCTTCACGACACCATGCGGAGGCCCCGTACTCTCCTTGACTGAACTCAAGGGTTACCGGTACACACCAAAGTGCCACATCAACGTAGCAGACCTCTTCAACCATGTCGGTATACCCCGCACAGTTCCCTCACAACCTTGTTGCTACTTTCTAAGGTTTCCCCCAGATCCGGGTTAGGATCTATAGAACTCCCAAGACAGTCCCACAATTTAAAGCAAGCAAAGAAAGCAATTGAAAACACAGTTATGAACTAACCCTAAGGTACACCTCACTTTAAAAGACTCCCCAACAGAGTCGCCAGTTCTGTGATCGGTGGATCTGGAACTGACTGTTTAACGCTGGTTCGCGAAATGTCGCGGAAGCAAGAGTCGCCACCGTCTTTTATTTTCTCCAAATGGAAAGGACAAAAGCACAGAAAAATTCCTTAAAGAGATTGCTCTCGGTTCGGGAGGTAGGTTATAGAAAGGGAAGGTGTTAGCACCCTTTCTATCCATGGTTATCCATGGGCTCTTAGATACTTGCTCATTTGTGTTTTCAAAAATGGTTTGTTTGCTTTTCAATGTGGGTTTTAAAAAAGTCTCTTTGAAAATTCCAGTTCGACTCTTGTATCGGTCCTCAAGAGTGTTTGAAAAATTGCTTTCGAAAGCTTTTTGAAAAGGTGTCGGTGTGAAAAGTATTTTTGAATTTGTTTTGAAATTAGAGCAAGTATCTAGAGTCGTCTACCTACCCTAAGGAATTCGTCTGTGTAAATGTCCTTTAAAGCAGTGCCATCCCACCATTGAGAGGTAGGTAGCACCACCGTTGGAGGTGTTCGGGTCAATTCGAGGTTCGGGACATGGTGATCACCAGAGTAATAGGAAGACACCTTAGAAGCTACCCTCATGCCAGGTTCCTGGATCATGAGGACTTACTAAGACATCCTCTACTCGACGATCACCTTTCGAGGCAAGGCAACAGTGAGGCGTACCCTAGGGGTGGTGTGTGATTTGTGTGTCAGATTCGGATATTTTATCTTGTTCATGTTATGGGTGATCTATGCGTTTGTTTTTATTTTTGTCCATTCATTCTTGCATGCCTTGATTAACAGTTAAAAAATTGCGAGAAGGTAAAAATTCTAAGCTATTACAAAAGGCGCGGGTCCACATCGCCAAAATTTCCAGAACCCGATTTGATAGGAAAATAAAGAATTAAAAGCGAGAAATAAATGTTACATGGCCTTGGGAGAGGTACATAAATATTAAAAAAAGAAATAAATATGCGAATTGAATAAGAATTAAAAACGAGGGCGTTGGACCCTTTTTAATGGAATTAAATTAAATTGTTAAATTAATTAAATTAAAGAAAAAGAAATTGTTTTTTTGGTATTTTTGTATTTTAAGATTTTAATGAGAAAAATTAATTGAAATTAAAAGATTTACCCTAATTCTAATTGTTTTAGTTTATTAAGAAAGTATTAAGTTTTAACCTAAAATTAAACCTAATTATTTACATGCAAATCTTGATTTATAAAAACTAAATAATATTTATTAGTGAAAAGAAAAGAAAAAACGGATAAAAATTAATTAAAGCTAATTCTACCAATTTTAAATTATTTAAGAAAATGTTAAGATTTAAACCTAAATTAGAAGAAAACTAAGTTAATTATGAATTTTATTTACAAAAATACTAATTAAATAAATGTATTTAATTTTGGTCTTTTCTGATTTTTTTGTGTTTTTGAAAATAATAATTATAAAGAATTAAGAAATTAATTAAAATAAAGAAAAGAAAAAGAATAAAAAGTAAAAGAAAACAAACTCTAGGGGGTGTTGTCCCCAAGTGGAGGTGAAGTCCAATAATTTTGAGCCCAAATAAGTCTGGCCTGATTGACTTTCCAGGAAGTATGCACATGCGTTGACCAACATCCATCATGCTCTTCCAATTAGAACCCTATGATCCATCTCAATAGGCACGTGAACGGATTGATGTTGAGGATGTATGATGCGTCTTCACGCTGAAACTGCACACAAGCATTGGATGAAAAATAATATGAAAGGGGGTGGGACCTGGGGCTCGAACCCAGGTCCTAGAGATTACCACTAACAAGCCTTGCCACTGAAGCACTCAATGCGTTCTGTATATTAAATAAACAATAAACATAATAAAGTAAAAACAAACGCTAGTGCGTTTTTCGCGCGAGATTTCAAACAATCCAATCCTTGATGGCCACCTCATCTTCTTCTTCTATGTTCCCTGAAACACAAAATCATAAGCAACGGTTTTTGAACCGTTCCAGAATGTACCATTCCAGAAAATAGCAATTAGGAATCCTTGCATTAGAAATTAGGCGCGAGGGTCGTTTTGTTTTCGTCTAAGAGCACTGAGTTGAATGGTCTAGGTCCCATATGCCAATTGTTCCTTAATTAAAAAACCCTAATTCAAGGTCCTGGAAACCCTAGTGCACATTCATGGTGAAATCCTCAAGGGTGCACAAAAACACAATTAAACCATACAGTTAGCATTAGAATCAAATAATGAATATGAATCAAATATTAAAAAGTGCCAAAAACGCATGATTCATGATGTACGAATGCAAGAAATTTTCTGTACAGGTGGTCACCGTTCTTACGTTTCTTGAGGTTAGGATGGATGGTTTTTATTTGGAAATCTTCCTTGAAGCCTCAGGAAGGTGATGGAACAAGTTTCTTTGCTTGAATCGACCTGCAACTTGGTTTGCAGTTTTGAAATTTCAAGCAAAAAGTTCAAGTTTGTTTCTTGGTATATGGCGCAGCTTCTTGGTTGGCAGGTATTAGGTCTTGATCAAGCTTATGTATGGAATCAATTAGGGTTAAAATTTGATCCAAAAAACCTTTGCATTGATTGAATAATATTTGGTTTTCAAGGCAAAATATTTTCTAATCTTTTCATGCAAACTTAGTCCAAATCATGACCAATTATCTTCAATTCTTTCCTAATCTGACTTGCACAAAATCTTGGAGATATTATATGCACAAAAAAGATTGAAAAACCTAGGTTTAACATTTTTCATGTATTTTAATTAATTTAAATGAATTATTAATAATAAAAATCCAAATAAATAAATAAAAATGAAGAAAAACTTCCCTTTGGGCCAAATGGTCGTGCACATGCCTTGTATAATGAATTGTGGAAGAAAAAGAGGCCCATTAGCAATTTTAGGTCATTTGAATCAATGTTGACTTTTCAAAATATCCAAAACTTTCCCAATTTCCACAAGGCATAACTTGCTCAATATTTAAGCTTTGCTCATGTTCTTTGACATTTTGGAAAGGTCTTTGAGTCCTCTAACCAATGTCTTTGGACCCATGTCATTTTGATTTACCAATCTCAAGTTATGGCCTTTGACTTAAAGTCCCTTTTTGTTGACTTTTGAAAATGACCTATAATGTTGAAATTGATAACTTTTTATGAGAGCATTTCTTGGACTTGAAGTATGAAGGGAAGTTGTAGGAAATGTCTTTATCTTCAAAATGAGCTTTGGATGGAATTTTTATGATAATCCATGTGAAAGTTATGCCCTGGTCAATTTACAGTTGACTTTTTCAACTGTCCAAATAAGGAAACTTTTGCATCTTGATGATTTTTGAGCCAAGCTTTGAGAATCATGATCAAGCATTGATAAAATGATGTTTGTGGCTTCAAAATGAGATGTTGACCAAAAATTTGAAATTTTGACTGTCAAATGACCATTTTGCCCCTACAGTTGACTGTAGTGCAATTAGGGTTTTGACTGTGCAATTTTGTGCTGAAAGTCTTGAAACTTTATATGAGGATGCTTGACCATGTTTGTAGGCATGTGGGACTTGATTGGACCCTTGGAAACTTCATTTACTTTGTCATAACCAAAACCCTAATTTTGACTGTTAGGAGGCCTTTGAGCTGTGCAACCCTTGGGAAATTTTGAAGCTTGACTTGGCTATTTCTTGAAGAATATGGGAGGGAAAATTTTGGGGTACAACAGAGGGTTTTAAAGACTACGCCCAAAAGTGGAGGGATCTTGCAGGAAGAGTCCAGCCTCCCCTGTCTGATAGGGAGTTGGTAAATATGTTTTTGGGTACTTTGTCAGGCCCATTTTTCAACCATTTGATTGGAAGTTCTTCAGCCGGATTCACCGAGCTGATACTGATAGGAGAACAAGTGGAAGTTGGTATCAATAGTGGTAAAATCTAAGGGGCTGCTTATTCAAGTACTGAGAGGAAGTCGTTTAATGGAAAGAAGGAAGTTAGTGTTGCCTATGGTTAGAGAAATCTTGGTAAAGATGAATGCCGTCCAACGGTAGGAGCTGTAATGATCTCCAACCCCGCACCAACTCAACGAAAAAATAATCAGCGCAGGCAGGATGTGCCTAGAAGACAATTCACCAGAATCAACATGCCTTTGTCTCAATCATTGCAACATTTGTTGAAGGTTGACCTGGTCACTCTGAAGGATCCTCCCCAAAACCCAAACACTTCTTCTCCCCGCTACAATCAAATGCACGGTGCCCTTACCACTCCAACAGCCTGGGGCATGATACGAATGATTGTTGGGTGTTAAAGATAAAGTTCAAGGCCTTATTGATGCCAAGGAGATTGAATTTGACCCTCCTAAGACCCCCAATATAATAATTGCACCAATGCCCAAGCATGACAGGGGTATCAATGTTGTTGATGATGTTCTGTTTATTTCTTCTGTGGGTGAATTAACTACTCCTCTTCCAGTTGTTAAGAAGAATCTCTTACAAGACAATTTATTTTCGGGTTGTGGTGAAGGTTGCCACCTGTGTGCGTCTTTGCCCAATGGTTGTTGGTTGTTGAAGATAGGTGTTAAGCGTTTGATAGATGATCGGAAGATCCTCTTTGAGAAGGTTCCCTCTGAGAAAAGTTTGTGTGAAGATGTACCAATTATTACCATATCTAATAATCCTACAAGGGTCTCCTACAATAGGCCTATAAAGATTACTGACAGCCCTAAGATTGCTCCCCTAATCATTACCTCTCCAGGGCCCATACCATATTCCTTTGGCAAAGTCGTTCCTTGGAATTATGGAGCGGACATTTATTATCACGGAGTCAAGCAAGACCTATTAGCCATCAAGAATGAAGTTACTGAAGATATTAATCCTAACATTGACAAAATTTTTGGGACCAGTCAAATTACCAGAAGCGGAAGGATTTTCTCTCCTGAAATCTCTCCAAAGACTGTTGCCACTCCTTTTGTTATTCCTGCTAATACTCATATTGTTACTCCTGTTGCTACTCATATTGCTACTCCTATTGTTACTCATGTTGTTATTCCTGCTACTGAGTAAACAGAGACTTAGGGAAAAGAAGTATCGGTTGAGCCTACTCGGACGGAGGCACCTAAAGAAGCCATTCCTGAGGCCTCCAAGCAAGAAATGGAGGAAATTTTAAAAATCATACGGAAAAGTGACTACAATATTGTGGAACAATTGGGGCAGACCCCCTCAAAGATTTCAATATTAGCCTTGTTATTATGCTCCGAAGCCCATGCTAAAGCTTCGGTGAAGTTCCTGAAGTCTGCTCATGTGCCACAAGAGACTTCTGCTGACCAATTTGAGAACTGTGTTGCTAGTCTGACTGCCGACAATGGACTAGGTTTCTCCGATGCTGATATGACTCCTAAGGGAAGAAAACATAACGATGCCCTGCATGTATCTATTGAATGCAGGGGCACTACTCTAGTTCATGTGTTGGTGGACACTGGCTCATCTTTGAATGTTCTACCCAAGGGTTCCTTAGACAGATTGGACTGTGAAAGACTTACATTAAAGCACATCAATATTATGGTGAGGGATTTTGATGGTTCCAAGAGAATGGTACACAGAGATGTGGACATTCCAATTAAAGTTGGTTCCCATACTTTTGACTCCACTTTCTATGTGATTGACATTCACCCGTCTTACTCCTGTTTATTTGGACGCCCTTGGATTCATGGGGCCGGTGTTGTGATTTCTACTTTGCATCAGATGTTGAAATATCCGGTTAATGGAAAGATTGTTAAAGTCTGTGGAGAAGAAGATTATATGGTAAGCCACATGAACTCTTTCAGATATGTTGAGATGGAAGGTGAGTTCATTAAGACCCCCTGTCAGAATTTTGAAGAGATTCCTCAGACAATCGTTGTTACCAAAGCTGTTGCTGTTGTTCCAAAGATTACCAGACCTCCACTAAAAATGGCTTCTCTAAAAGATGTTAAGTCTGTAGTTGAAGAAGGTGGGTGTACTATTTGGGGATAACTTCCTGACATCCCCTACAAGTCTGACAAATTTGGTTTGGGTTTCACCTCAGGAGCTCAAAAAGTTGTTCGTTGGCTCGCGCCGGAGGACCACCACTACGCATCAGCAACCATGAAGTTAATGTTGTAGAAGACGCTGGTAGTGAATGTAACCTGGATAATTGTATCTTCCCTACTATCAACGGTGGACTCAATAATTTGACGGCTAGAGACTTTGTGCCTATTTATTTTATCCAAGAGTAATTGTTTTTCTATTTTTGAGGATATGTAATTTTTGAACAATTTAAACTCTAAAACCTTGTGTCTTACCCGAGGAACAACGGTCTATTCATGAGGGTTATCACATTTCATTTTCATATGTCATTAATAAATCATTGGACGTTTTTTCATTCAAATTTTACGCTCTCTGTTTTTCTTTTACTTTACTTTGTCAAAAATAGCTACGTGCTCTTACACATGCCCAAATAATCAAACTGTAGATCCACATCCACCCTGGATCCCGTTGATAACAGTTCTGCTATTTCCAGTTATGAATTTGAAAATCCAATCTACCAAGCCGAGGACGAAGGTGAGGAAGATTGTAAAGTACCAGGAGAACTTGCTAGACTATTACAACAAGAGGAAAGAGCAATACAGCCTCATGAAGAGCCAATCGAGACGGTAAATTTGGATACCGAAGAGAATAAAAAGGAAGTCAAGATAGGTGCCAATTTGGAGGATGGTGTCAAAGAATGGTTAATCTAGATGTTACGTGACTATGTTGAGATTTTTGCTTGGTCATACAAAGACATGCCAGGGCTTGATATTGATATTATGGTTCATTGTCTGCCAACAAAAGAAGACTTCCCTCCAGTGAAGCAAAAGGTTCATCGTATGCGTCTTGAGATGTCAGAGAAGGTCAAGGCTGAAGTCATGAAACAGTTCAATACCGGGTTCTTAGTTTTTACTTCTTATCTATAATGGGTTGCGAACATAGTACTGGTACCTAAGAAGGATGGTAAAGTGCGTGTGTGCAGGGATTATAAATATTTAAATAGGGTGAGCCCCAAGGATGACTTCCCGCTTCCCCATATTGATGTTCTGGTTGACAACACCGCACAACATAAGATATTCTCCTTCATGGACGGTTTCTCTGGTTATAAGCAGATCAAAATGGCACCTGAAGACATGGAGAAAAATACTTTCGTCACACAGTGGGGCACCTTCTGTTACAAAGTTATGCCATTTGGGTTGAAGAACACCGGGGCAACCTATCAGTGTGCTATGTTAGCTTTGTTTCATGATATGATCCATCATGAGATAGAGGTCTATGTAGACGACATGATAGTCAGGTCTCAAACTGAAGAAGAGCACCTTGATCACTTGCAAAAACTGTTTGAAAGACTGAATAAGTATAAATTAAGATTGAACCCGAAGAAGTTCACCTTTGGGGTAAGGTCTAGTAAACTCTTGGGTTTCATCGTCAGTGGCAAAGGTATTGAGGTGGATCCTGCAAAGGTTAAATCTACATTGCCAGATTCATTTCCCACCTAACCGCTACTTATGAACCAATCTTTAAATTGCTGAAGAAAGATCAAGTAGTGAAGTGGAACAACGATTGGTAAATTGCCTTTGACAGAATCAAGGAGTATCTTTAAGAACCTCCAATTTTGATGCCTCCGGTTGAAGGAAGACCTCTGATCATGTACTTAACAGTATTAGAGAATTTAATGTGGTGTGTGTTGGGGAAGCATGATGAGTCTGGTCGAAAAGAGCATGCAATATACTACCTTAACAAAAAGTTTACCAACTATGAAACAAGATACACACTGCTCGAAAAAAGTTGCTGGGCTTTGGCATGGGCTGCCCGACGACTAAGATAGTATATGTTGACTCACACCACCTTATTGATATCTAAAATAGATCCTATCAAATACATATTTGAGAAGCCCTCTCTCTCCAAAATAATAGCAAGATGGAAAATGGTCCTGAACGAATACGACATCCAGTACACTATCCAAAAAGCAATCAAAGGAATTGTACTAGTTGATCATTTGTCTCATCAGGCTGTAGACGGCTCCAGTCAATGAATTTTGAGTTCCCGGATGAAAACATTATGCTAGTAACTGATTGTGAAGAACCGGGACCGAATGAAGGACTTGAAAAAGGATCCCGATGGACTATGGTGTTTGATGGAGCTTCTAGCGCACTGGGCAATGGTATTGGGTTGTGATTATCTCCCTCGAAGGCTACCATAAATCGTTCACTTCCAGACTATATTTTAATTGCACCAACAATATGGCCGAGTATGAAGCATGCATTATCAGTATTAAGGTTTCTATTGACACGAGGATCAAGTTCTTACAGGTATATGGAGATTCATCCTTGGTGATCATCCAAGTTAAAGGAGAATGGGACATGAAGCATCCTAATCTCATCCCTTACCGAGAGCATGTGTTGACATTGATTCCATATTTTGAAGAAGTTACTTTTGAACATATTCCACGAGAGGAAAATCAGTTAGTGGATGCACTAGCTACCATGTCATCCATGTTTAAAGTCATAAGGGATAATGAAGCCCCTCATATCACTATTGAAAGACTAGACGAACCGGCCCACTGTTATGAGATAAATGCTGAGGGAGTAGAATAAAATTATGAAGGATATGCATGAAGGTACCTTTGGCACCCATTCTAGTGGGAATACAATGGCTAAAAGATCCTGCAGGCAAGATACTATTGGTCCACTACGGAAGCAGATTGTCATCATCACTCCCGAACTTGTCACAAATGCCAAATCTATGCTGACAAAGTACATATACCTCCAGTTTTGTTAAATGTCTTCACTGCTCCTTGGCCATTTGCAATATGGGGTATTGATATGATTGGAGATATCATACCTACCGCTTCCAATGGACGCTGTTTTATCCTTGTTGCCATTGATTACTTCACAAAGTGGGTAGAGACAGCCTCATTTGCTTCTGTTACCAAGAACGTCATGGCTCGGTTCATCAGACACAATCTTGTCTGTTGGTATGGTATCCCAAAAAGAATTATCATAGATAATTATACCAACCTCAATAATACTATGATCACCGAGCTCTGTACGCAATTTAAGATCTAGCATCATAACTCTTCTCCTTACTGGCCGAATATGAATGGCACTATAGAGGTTGCCAATAAGAATATAAAGAAGATCATATAGAAAATGACGATAACCTATAAAGACTGGCACGAGATGTTACCCTTTGCTCTTCATGGCTACCGTACCTTAGTGCGCACATCAACAGGGGTAACCCCTTTTTCTCTCTATACGGTATGGAAGTTGTTTTACCCGTCAAGATCCAGATCCCTTCCCTGAGAATCATGAAGGATGCAGGTCTAAGCGAAGACGAATGGATTCAAACCCGAATTGACAAACTAAACTTGATCGAAGAGAAAAGGCTCGCAGTTGTTTGTCATAGTTAGATGTACCAGAAGCGTATGGTCAAAGCTTTTAACAAGAAGGTCAGACATCAAGTATATCGGGTTGGTCAGACATCATCCTGCCACAAGGTGATACCAGGGGCAAGTGGACTCCAACATACGAAGGGCAATTTGTGATTGTTGTACCCCAAAATTTGCCCTCTAAATTTTCATACAAAATGTTATCGTAGGGTTTCTTGTACACTCAATTAGCTCGAGGGTAAATCAGACAAATACTCTTCATAAGACGACAAATCAATAATTAGGGTTTTGGATTTATCAGGGATAATTGAGTCTTCAAAATTTCAAATATTCTTAAACACAATTCGCTGAAGTTTGTTAATTCTACAAGACTGATGATTATTCTTAAAACATGTTTGGTAGATAATGAAATCCTGTTTGAATCAAGAATTACATGCGAACTCATTTTGGTTACCAGTTTAGCTTTTGAACAAGAATTGAAGATTAAGACTTTTTGATCATAGGTCTTTGAGGTTAAGTTAATCAAATGGAATTCTCAAACTTTCATTTTTTTAAAGGTTTGATTGGAGTGCAAAGAGTTTTGTTTTATTTGATCATCTTTGGCGATTGCTTGAAATACAAGTTACCTAGAATGAGGTTTCTTACTCAAAACATAAGAATTGCAAGATTTAAAGATTGAAATTGGTATAATATTTTCACAATATTATTCAAAAGTACCGTATTCATTACATTACAAATTTTGAATTTTACAGAAGAAATATCTAACAATGTAATAAATTACAATTTTTTTTTAAAAGAGAAATCCTAAGTCTTCATCCTCAAGCAATCTCTCCAGCCTTTGCTTGCCATCCATGCTTCATGTTCATGAAAAGAGAAAAGGAGAAGTTTGTTAGTAGTTCAAATATTCAGAAATGAACAAAACATACAAGGTAATCCTAAATTCATCATTGGGGTGGTTTCTGCAGAATCAGAAAAGAAGGGTTTGTATGCTAAGGCCTCATGAAATCTTTGCTTAATCATTGACCTAAGAGTTCATGGTTTGCAAATCACAAGGGGGAAACTTGGTTCACAAACAATGCAAGCAAAATGCAACAAACAGCAGGACAAGCTGCATAACAGGCAGCAAGATAAACAATGCAAGCAAACTGCAACAAACAACAGGGCAAGCATAACAGGAAGCAAGATATCAAGGAAAGCAAACTACAACAAACAAGCAGGGCAAGCTGCATAATAGGAAGCAAGATAACAATGCAAGCAAACTGTAACCAACAACAGGGCACACTGCAAGCTGCCAGAACAAAACCTGTGCAGAATCTAAAGGCAGCAAAATACCAGAAGTTCAGAAAAAGAAGGTCTTGTGCTCAAAAACCTTATACAATTTCAGTTTTATCATAAGCCAAAATTATATTGAAAATATCAAAAGATTTGGTTCACAATAGTGCAAGTGGAGTTTCAAGCCCAACAGATTTCAGCCCAACAGACTTCAGCCCAACATGATTTAAAACAACTCAAAAAAGCCTCATACAATTTCAGTTTCATCATAGGCTAAAGTTATATTGCAAATCTCAAAATAATTAGTTCACAATAAACTAAAAGGTGAAACCATAATTCATCAAGCAACAGGTGTAGGTTTAATTCAGAAGAAAACCAGTACAACAAGCAACAGAAAATCAGGATCATAAATCATTGGCTAAGGTTAGTCTCTTACAAATCACAAATCTTGGTTCACAAAAGATAAAGAGGAAATCAGAAAATACCAAATCAACAAGCAAAAGTCTCATGTTGTTTCAAATCAGAAATCCAGTACAATCAACAATCAAAGAGCCTAAAAATTTGTAAAGTCGTGTCATAGGCCTATGGTACTTTACCAAAAATCTCAAAGCAAAGTTTGGTTCATAGCAAAAGTCCACAAGTGACAAAATACAAAAAACTATCAGCAAATACAAGTTTGAAAGGAAGCAATGCAGAAAGTCACATAGTCAGCAAACTCAAAAGAGGGGGGCCTGGCTGTACAAAATCTCAAGCATTTAAGTCTTGGATCACAAGAGAAGCCAAAGTCAGAAAATATACAACAAGTACAGAAAAGCAAAGTCAGTACAGCAGGCATTGTACCAACTACAAACAAGCAAAGTCAACCAGCACAACCAACATTATTTTATCACATAAAATGGACAAACCAACCAATATAAAAGGCATCCATACTGTGCACATAAAAGCAGGTTTTTGTTTTTGGGAAAACAAGAAGAAGATACAGAAGAGATAAAAGGAAAGCCACTATTTTCATCACAAGACCATCAAAGATCACAGTCAACAAGCCACAGAATACCCAAACACAACAACAAAGGTAATTTCTCAAACTATTCTTAATTTCTTTTCATAGAAATATACCAAACTCTTATAAAACATATAGTTTAGGTTCAATTAAAAACTAAAGGGACAGAAAAACTTGTAACAGAAGTAAACACCAAAACCATCATTCATTTACCTCAAGAGAGAATCAGCAATAGCATCATTATCCTTTTACAGAAAAATATACAGAGATTCCAACACAAAATGTCAAAACCCTAAAAATCATTTCAAGTTCTTTTTCTACAAAATATACAAAGTCAGAATCACAAAAGACAGAGACAAAACCCTAAGTCAGATCATCATCACCAAAACAGAAAATCCAAGAGCCATCATCACTCACATTTTTCTTTTCAGTTTTACAAAGAAAAACATACAAAGTCCACAATACAGAAATACAGAAACCAAGCCTTACAAACAAACAGAACCAAAAACTTCAGAAAAATCATTTATCAAAAACATACGAATTACTCATAACAACAAATCCTCAAGTTTCAGTTTTCCCAAACCATCAATCATCATCATAAATATACAAGATACAGTAATGCATGCAAGTACAAAACCCTAAAAATTTTATCATCATTTTCAAAGAAAACTAACCCCTCAAAACTATCAAAGAGATAAGAAAGGAAATATCTCACCAAATCATGTAGAAGATGTAAACCGGAACCCCTAGGGGTTCCGGTCATCCCCTTTTAGATCTAGGCCAAATCTCATGTTTTCTGGAAAAAAACAATGCTAGATTAGCAATGAGGAAGAAGAGAGGAAGATATTAATGTAAAAAAGTTGAGGTTTTGAACCCAGCCGCCGCCGTCACCGACGCAAGGCGATTTCCGACGCGGCCTATTTTTCTGCTTCGGTGGAGGAACTTCAGAGAATAAGTGAGAGAATAAGAAGTGAGAGAGAGAAGTGAAACAACAAAATGAGCCGTCCCCTTGAACCTGGTTGTTTTGTCTAAAACAACCAGGCCTTCTCATTAAGACCCAAAACAAAAGTACTGAACCCAACCCCCATCTTTTCGCTACACCCCCATCCCCTTTGTAAAAAATATGATTTTTTGGCCATGATTTATGTGGGCTGCAAGGCCAATAGTTTTTTTTTTTAATTTCTTTCTCCAAACACCTCTTTTAATTATTAACCCCCTTAACTTATTTTATATATTCTATTCTTCTTTATTTTCTTTTAATTACTATTATTAATATTATAACAATATTTATTTTTGTAAATAAAAAAAAATCTCAAAAATATTATTTATACATATATATTAAATATATTCATGTTTGTTTAATAGACTAAAATATTTTCTTGTTAAAGTTCTTTTTTTAAAAAAATTAATTAAATAATTAGATTAGGTTTGTGATTATTATTTATTTAGAATTTTTTTCTATAAACTAGTTTCTTTTGCTAATTTAAATCTAATATTCTTTTAATTAATTATTTCTTTTTCTCCTAAGTTAATTAAAGTCAAAACAACATCCATGGCCTTGTTCATTCATACTTGTACATTATATTCATTTCACTTCTTATACATTGTATTTACATTCGTTTCTTTGTACATTTGATAAATTCGATATGGTTGTAATAGATAATTAGGATTTTTACTTTCTTGCAAATCCCCATTCATAAGTTGTATACCCCCTCCCACAAAGTATTGTAATAGCGTAGTAATCTTTAAATTTCTCAATTTATCGCTTTTACATAATATGCTAGTAATTAGGGTTTATATGGGAAGAATAAAATCAATCAAATAGAAAACCCTAATCCAAGACAAAATCAAGCATGAAAATAACACACTTGCACACAAGCACCGTTAGGGTTACTCCACTTGGTTGCCTTATACAAAAATGGCCTTATTACGCATGTAAGGTATCTTAGCAAAACAAACAAAAACAAGATCATAGTCCCTCGATGACACTATTCAAAGTTGCCTTACAAAACGATCTTAGTCCCTCAAAAATGCTAAGATACCTTGCAACATTACTAATCATGGCTATACGATGACCCACGTCCGTCCCGTTTACATCCAAAGATAGGGTTGCTTACCAAATCAATGATAAGACAACAATATCAAAGGAAAAGAAAATGAATAAGAAAGAAATTTGAGTAGGTAGATTACTTTTAGTTACTTGCTCCATTTCAAACAAATATCCATGCTATTTTCAAAACAAACACACACACATTTCAAAACATCTTACAAAATTGAAAACATTTTCAAAAAGACAAACATCTTTGTATACATTCTTACGAACGAGAATAATTACAAAGATTGCCTAAACAATGGCCTCTTTTACAAAATACTTTTAAAACCACACAAAAAACAATTTCAAACAAAAGCAAGTGATCTAGCAAGTAACTAAGAGCCCATAGAAAACCATGGATGAAAAAGGTGCTAATACCTTCCCTTTTCATAATCTACCCCCGAACTCAAGAAACAATCTCAAAGGTCTTTCCTGTGCTTTTTCACCTTTCCTTTTGGATAAAAGAAAAGTTGGTGGCGACTCTTGCTAACCGCAACATTTGCGATAAAACGAAAAACAATCAAGTCAGTTCTCCCGCTGTATCACAGAACTGGCGAATCTGCTGGGGAAAATTCTAAAACTGGGGTTACCTTAGGGTTTAGATCACATTTACTTGCTTACATTGTTTGACTTGTATGCTTTACATTATGGTTCTTTGTTTGGGTTTGAATCCTCTACCCGGATTTGGGATACATTATAGGTAAGTAGCAATACATTGTGGAAACTGTGAGGGGTATACCAACTTGGTCTAAGCAATAGCTACGTTAGTGCGACATATTTCTGGGTACCGGTAGCCTTTGAGTTAATCAAAGAGAATATGGGGCCGCTGAGTGATGTCATGAAGCACTAATGAACTTCTAGAACCTTTACTTGACCAACTTGGCCTTTAGGACGTAGTGAGATGACCGGCTTTGGTGCAGTTCGAAGTTGGTAGATACTCGATACTACACTCATTGAGGTTTGGTTTCTTGGGATATTTCGGTCGTCATTAAAGAGGCTTGAGATGAAACAATGACCAAGGAAACAATCCAGTGATATTGAGCACCTTAGAACCCGGTTACTATTACTAGGACAGGTTTAAGCCAACTAAACTTCAAGAGGGTACTTACCTATAAAACTCCATGCAAGCCTAAACTAAGGATTTGTTTGCTTTGCTTGTATATTCATACTTGTACATAACATCATGGACATCATGAACATCACATACATCCACTAACCATTTCAAGAATTTTTGGGATTCATCTTTGTTCTTGTTTTGTAGGATATGGATTCACTTCGCAGGAAAACTATTCAAGTCAACCTTGTAAGAATTCCTCCACAACTTAAGGAGATAGCTTCAAGGATTCCTGAGAACTCTCCCTTCACCGAGAGACATGGTCGTCTGCTCAACTTGGTCACCTCCAACATAGATGAGGATATGATGAAGGTGTTCTTTCAGTTCTTTGATCCTTTTCACCATTGCTTCACATTCCCCGACTATCAACTTGTGTCTACTTTGGAAGAATTCTCCCAGCTCTTTAGGATTCCCATTCTCAATCAACTACCTTTCAAAGGTACGAAAAGAGATTCAAAGCCAGAAGAGATTGCTCAAGCTCTACACTTGCACTCATCTGATATCACAACTCATTGGGAAACTAGCAGTGGTGTCAAAGGCTTCTTAGCAAAGTTCCTGTTTGAGAAAGCCCAAAGTTGTTGGAATTCCCTAGACTTTCAAGCCTTTGAGGAAATTGTGGCTCTCCTCATCTATGGGATGGTTTTGTTTCCAAACCCTGACCAACTCATAGATGTGAACGCCGTCAAAATCTTCATGTCACGCAACCCGGTGCCTAGATTGCTAGGGGATATCCTACATTCTTTTCACACTCGCACAATGAGGAATAGAGGTGTCCTTATGTGTTGCACCCATATCCTGGCAAGATGGTTTATTTCTCATCTTCCCCAATCAGTCTTAAAGAATGAGCAAGGTTCAAGGTGGTCACAAAGGTTAATGACGCTCAAACATTCAGACATTCATTGGTGCTCCCGATCCAAAGAGAATGTTATCATTGTTGACCGTTATGGAGAATTACCTAATGTCCCTCTACTTGGAATTAGGGGAGGCATCACCTACAACCCATGATTAGCCTTAAGACAGTTTGGTTACGCCCGAAAGGATGGCTCGCACGAGATGCTGATTCAAGGTTTGGTATTCGACTACGACAACGACGATCAAGGTCTTCTCCCGAGTTTATCTGAGCTTGGAGGATGCTAAACAAGGTGGATAACAAGACTTTGGGACTCAAGAATTCCATCCCTCTTGAGCCTTACCTCAAATGGGTACAAACTCGTGCTCAGAGTCTTATGATGCCTTACCCCTCCATTCTCCTGGTAATCATTGAGCCTGTTAAGGAGGAAGATGTTCCATACACTATCCTACATCCTGACATGCCCACATCTCTTGAAGACCTACAAAGGGATTAGATACAACTCAAAGGAGAGCGAGATACTTTCGAAGCCCAATTCTACGCAAGCGAGAAGAAGGTTTTGGAACTCAATAGGCTACTTCATGAGGAGCAGACTCTAAATGCCTACATTGCACCAAAGAGTACGCACACTACTTTTTTATCTTAGAGTTTTGTATTATTTTGTCCAAGGGGCATTGATGTACTCAAACTTTATCTTATTAATATAACGTGTGTTTTCTTTTTGTCTAAAACAAACTTGAATCTTCGAAATCCTTGAAAACATTGCATATGCACATATCATTCACCATAACATAAAACAGTCTTTTGCAACAAGTCTCCTCATCTCTCTACTGTTTATTTTAGTAAGATGGATATCAAACAAACAGTGAAAGATCTCCAAGCTCAGAACACACAGTTTCAACAGTTGCTCATGACCCTAGCCAAGGGGCAAGAAGAATTGAAAACTCTGCTAGCTGAGGAGAGGAAAAAGAAAACAAAGAAGGTAACTGGAGTCTTAAACATGGGGAGAAGATTTCAGGGGCAGACAAGAAGGACTTTGAACTTTGCAACAACTTCCGGTGAAGGAGAAGGGAAAGGCAAGGAAAAAACATTCCCGTCAGAATCAGAAGAAGAGGAGGAAGAAGAGGAAGACTACTCTGAGGAACAGTATCCTCCAGCTGATGACAAGTACAGACATCTCGAAGAGCGTTTGAGCGCGATGGAAATACAAAAGGTGCCATGCTTAAACTTTGAAGAATTGGGACTAGTGTCGGGGATTATGATTCCTTCGAAATTCAAAGTACCTATGTTTGAAAAATATGATGGAGTGTCATGCCCTAAAATGCATATCCGATCATATGTGAGAAAAATCCAACTTCACACCGCTGATAAAGACTTATGGGTGCATTTTTTTCAAGACAGTCTATCCGGAACACAACTCGACTGGTTTTACCAACTAGAAAGAGCCAACGTCCATAATTGGGAAGATCTTGTCGCAGGTTTCTACAAGAAATATCAATACAATGCCGACTTGGCGCCTACCCGTACTCAACTCCAGAGTATGGCCATGGCTTCCAATGAGGGTTTCAAGGATTACACACAAAAATGGAGAGATTTGGCTGGAAGAGTTCAACCCCCTCTGTCTGAAAGGGAATTGGTCGACATGTTCCTATGCACTTTGTATGGTCCCTTTTTAAACCATTTAATCGGAAGTTCATTTGCAGGCTTCACTGAGCTAATATTGACTGGAGAGAGAGTGGAAGCTGGCATAAAAAGTGGAAAGATTCAAAAGGATTCATCCTCTTCTACAGCTGTGAGGAAGCCTTTTATCGGGAAGAAAGAGGTAGCGGATGTATATCCACAAAGAAACCAAGAGAGGGTTGAACACCGACCAATGGTGGGGGTTGTTATGATTCTAAATCCTACGTCTGAGCAACAAAGAAGTAATCAACCAAGGGTGGAAAGGCTAGTTAGGCAATTCACCAAAATTAACATGACTTTGTCTCATGTATTACCGCGTCTTCTGAGATTCAACTTGGCAACCTTGAAAGAAGCTCTGAAAAACCCAAATACAACATCCCCTCATTATCACCCCAATGCTCGTTGCGCATATCACTCTGAAAGTCCTGGCCACGATACCAATAATTGTTGGGCTTTGAAGAACAAAATACAAGACCTCATTGAAGCAAAATAAATTGAGTTTGATGCGCCCTAGAAGCCAAATGTCATTTCTGATCCTATGCCCAGACATGGTCACAATACCAATGCTATTGAAGAAGATTTGTTTGTTACCATAGTTGATGAACTCATGACTCCACTCCCGACCATTAAGATAAACTTGTTGAAAGCTGGTGTGTTCCCGGGCTGTAATGAAGTTTGCCATCTCTGCTTGTCCTCACCAACTGATTTCCCTTTGTTGAAAGAAGGCATTCATCGCCTGATAGATAACAAAGAGATTTTGTTTGAAAGTACTCCTGTTTCACCTATTCCTGTTGAAGATGTTTCAATCATTACCATTTCTGCCAATTCTTCCAGGGTCTCCGCCAAAAGACCCGTTAGAATTACATCAGTTCTGAAAGCAACTCCTTTAATAATCACAATGCATGGGCCAGTCCCATATGAATCAGACAAAACTGTGTTGTGGCATTACGGAGGGGATATTTACTACCATGGCATCAAACAAGATTGGCCGACCGCCGAAGAGATAAACTCTGAAGAAGAAGATTCTGACATCAGCAATATTGCCGGAACTAGTAAAATTACCCGAAGCGGTAAAATCTTTTCTCCAGAAATTGCTCCCCCAATGGTAGTTTCTGGACCCGTTGCTGCTCCAAAGGTTACTTTCGTACCCATAATCATCTCTACAAGTGCTCCTATTGACGAAGCCGTCACAACTCCTGTTATCATTCCTACCAACACTCCTGCTGCTGAAATTCGAGGAAAGAGTATTCAGGTAGAGCCTATCCGAACGAAGGCTCAATCACTGACTATCCCCGAGACATCTATGAAAGAAATGGAGGAGATCCTAAAAATTATAAAGAGGAGCGACTACGATGTAGTTAAACAATTGGGGCAAACTCCCTCCAAAATCTCCATGTTGGCATTACTACTGTGTTCCGAGGAACATGCGAAGGCCTTGGTGAAGTTCCTAAAAACAACCCATGTGCCTCAAGAGACATCTTTTAATCAATTCCAAGACTGTGTAGCCAGCTTGACAGTGGATAACGGCCTTGGCTTCTCGGATGCTGATCTGACACCGAGGGGAAGAAAGCATAACGAGGCATTACATGTCTCTGTGGAATATAGGGGCACAACTCTGGCCCATGTTTTCGTGGACACAAGCTCATCCTTGAATGTATTACCAAAAAAATCTCTTGACAGACTTGACTGTGAGGGACTGACATTAAAGCCAAGCAACATAGTAGTAAGGGCATTTGATGGCTCGAAGAGAATGGTGCACGGGGAAGTGGATATCCCCATAAAGGTTGGGACTCAAACTTTCAATTCAACCTTTTATGTAATGGACATCCGCCCTTCGTACTCTTGCCTGCTAGGTCGGCCGTGGATCCACAATGCTGGCGCCGTCACCTCTATATTGCACCATATGCTGAAGTATCCGATTCAAGGAAAGATTATCACTGTCTATAGAGAGGAAGAATACATGATCAGTCATCCAAATTCCTTCAGATATGTGGAATTGGACGGCGAATTCATTGAAACTCCATTTCAACACTTCGAAGAGGTCCCCCAAGAGGTAGTAGTGACCAAGACCGTGTCCCAGATTCCCAAGATTACAAGACCTCCACTCCAGATGTCATCTCTGAAGGACGCCAATGCAGTGGTAAAGGAAGGGGGATGCACCATCTGGGGGAAAATTCCAGATATCCCGTATAAGTCTGACAAGTTTGGCCTAGGTTTCACTTCAAGTGCTCAAAAGGCTGTACGCCGTACCCGTGCTGGAGGGCCACCCTTGAAGATCAGCAACCATGAGGTCGACATGGTAGAAGATGGTGAAGATGATTGCAACCTGGAGGATTGGATCTTTCCGAATGTCAATGGAGGGCTCAGCAATTGGGAGGCTAGAGACTTCGTCCCAATAACCTTCATCCCACATTAATTTATCTTTACATTTTATTGTATCTGTAATATTCAAAAACAATTCACACTCTTACAACCTTGTGTCTTGCCCGAGGCACAATGGTCCATTTGTAAGGGTTATTATTTCATCTTCATAGGACATCAATGAATCATGGACGTTTTTCGCATACAAACTTTTCTGCTCATTGTTTTTATTTTACATTTTAAAAGATAGTTATACCCTTACACACACCCACACTCACAATGCAGGTATTCATCCATTCTGGATCCCATGTGTAACGATACTGCTATGGCCTTTTATGACTCTGAGAATCTAATCTACCAAGCCGAAGACGAAGGTGAGGAAGATTGTGAAGTACCAGGGGAGCTTACTAGACTGCTACAACAAGAGGAAAGAACCATTCAGCCTCACGAGGAACCCGTGGATTCAATCAACTTGGGTACCGAAGAAGATAAAAAAGAGGTCAAGGTGGGTGCCAATCTGGAACCCAGTGTCAAGGAGCATCTGATTCAGTTGCTACACGACTATGTTGAAATCTTCATCTGGTCATATGAAGACATGTCGGGACTTGATACGGACATTGTGGTACATCATTTGCCTACGAGAGAAGATTGTCCGCCGGTAAAACAAAAGGTTCGCTGCATGAGACCTGATATGTCAGAAAATATTAAAGCAGAGGTTATAAAGCAATTCAATGCTGGATTCATGGTTGTCACTTCCTACCTTCAATGGGTGGCCAACATTGTTCTCGTACCTAAAAAAGACGGCAAAGTACGAATGTGTATGGACTACAGATATTTGAATAGGGAGAACCCTAAAGATGATTTTCCACTCCCCCACATTGATATCCTAGTTGACAATACGGCACAACACATAGTGTTTTCCTTCATGGACGGATTCTCAGGTTACAACCAAATCATAATGGCACCTGAGGACATGGAGAAAATAACATTTGTGACACAGTGGGGCACATTCTGCTACAAGGTGATGCCATTCGGACAGAAGAATGCTGGGGAAACTTATCAGCGTGCCATGGTAGCTTTATTTCATGACATGATACATCATGAAATAGAGGTCTACGTAGACGATATGATAGCCAGATTGCGAATAGAAAAAGAGCATCTTGACCACTTACAAAAACTGTTTGAGAGACTAAAGAAGTACAAGCTGAGGTTGAATCCAAACAAGTGTACATTTGGGGTACGGTATGGTAAAATCCCAGGCTTCGTCATCAGTAACAAAGGTATTGAGGTCGATCCTGCCAAATTAAAGCAATACAAGAGATGCATGCTCAACGTACTGAGAAGGAAGTCAGAGGATTCTTAGGACGTTTGAACTATATTGCCAGATTCATTTCTCACCTGACAGCTACTTGTGAGCCAATCTTCAAGCTCTTGAAGAAAGATCAAGTAGTCAAATAGAATGATGAGTGCCAAGTTGCTTTTGACAAAATCAAAGAATACTTACAAGAGCCTCCTATATTGATGCCACCAGTCGAGGGAAGACCGTTGATCATGTATATGACTGTTTTAGAAAAATCAATGGGGTGTGTATTGGGGCAGCATGACGAGTCTGGCCGAAAAGGGCACGATATTTACTACCTGAGCAAAAAGTTTACCGACTGTAAAACTAGATATTCACTGCTCGAGAAAACTTGTTGCGCTCCGGCATGGGCTGTTCTCCGGCTAAGACAGTATATTCTGACTCATACTACCTTGTTGATATCTAAAATGGATCTAATAAAATACATCTTTGAGAAGCCTGCTCTTTCTGGGAGAATAGCTAGATGGAAGATGATCCTGATAGAGTATGACATACAATATACTACCCAGAAAGCTATAAAGGTACGTGTGCTAGCTGATCACCTTGATCACTAAGCTGTAGAAGACTATCAGTCCATGAAGTTTGAATTCCCGGACGAAGACATCATGACATTAGACAACTGTGAAGAAATCAGGCCATATGACGGACCTGAACAAGGATCCCGATGGACACTATTCTTTGATGGAGCCTCCAATGCACTTGGTAATGGTATCGGTGTTGTACTCATATCTCCGGAAGGGTTTCATACTCCCTTTACCGCCATACTTTGCTTCAATTGTATGAACAACATGGTGGAATACGAAGCATGCATCTTTGGTCTCAAAGCTGCCATAGACTTGGGAATCAAATCATTAGATGTATTCAGAGACTCAGCCTTGGTCATCAGTCATATCAAAGGGTAATGAGACACCAAACACCCTAACCTTATCCCTTACAAAGAACATGTTTCGACATTGCTACCATATTTTGAGAAGATTACCTTCGAGCATTTCCCGCGAGAAGAAAATCAGCTAGCAGACGCTCTAGCCACAATGTCATCTATGTTTAAACTTAATTGGGATAACGAGGCTCCCCAGATCACCGTCGGACGAATGGATGAACCAGCACATTGCACGAGATTAATACTGAAGAAGTAGTGGACCAGCCTTGGTTTCACGAAGTCAAGAGGTATCTCGAGGCTCAAGAATATCCAGAAGGAGCTTCAATCAATGAAGAAAAGTTCTTAAGGAGATTCTCTTCTAAGTTCTTCCTTAGTAACGACATCCTGTACAAACGCAATCATGACTCTATGTTGCTTCGGTGCGTAGATAAAGTTGAGGCTGAAAGGATCATACCTGAATTGCATGAAGACACTTTTGGTACCCATTCCAGTGGGCATACGATGGAAAAGAAAATCCTACAGGCAGGCTATTATTGGTCTACCATGGAAGCAAATTGCTATCAACACTCTCGAACCTGTCATAAGTGCCAGATTTATGCTGACAAAGTGCATGTACCCCCGGTTCCTCTGAATGTCTTGACGGCTCCTTGGCCTTTTGCGATGTGGGGAATTGATATGATTGGGAAAATTAAGCCGACAGCCTCCAATGGACATCGCTTCATCCTAGTGGCCATTGACTATTTTACAAAGTGGGTTAAAGCAGCCTCCTCCGCTTCCGTTACCAAGAATGTTGTTGCCCGCTTCATCAAGCAAAACCTTATTTTCTGGTACGGTATCCCGAAAAGGATCATCACTAACAATGGTACCAATCTCAACAACACTATGATCACCGCATTGTGAGAGCAATTCAAGATCCAGCATCACAATTCTTCTCCCTATCGGCCAAAGATGAATGGTGTTGTCGAAGTTGCAAATAAAAACATTAAAAAGATCATACAGAAAATGACAGTCACATACACAAACTGGCACGAGATTCTACCATTCGCTCTACACGGGTACCGTACCACGGCTCGCACATCAACTGGGGCAACACCTTATTCTTTGGTCTACGGCATAGAAGTTGTCTTGCCTATCGAGATCCAGATTCCCTCTTTAAGGATTATGAAGGATGCAGGATTGAACAAAGACGATTGGATCCAGACTCGACTTGATAAGCTAAACTTGATTGATGAGAAGAGACATACTGTTGTTTGCCATGGTTAAATGTATCAAAAATGGATGATCAATGCTTTTAACAAGAAAGTCAGACGCCAAGTGTATCAAGTTAGGGATCTAGTGATCAAACGCATTATCTTGCCACAAAGTGATCCCAGGGGAAAATGGACTCCTACCTATGAAGGACCATTTGTAATCAAAAACATATTCTCTGGTGGGGCAATGATCTTGACCACCATGGATGGCGACGACCTGCCACACCTTACAAACACGGACATAGTCAAAAGATACTACGCATAAGGGACCCGCTAGTTTACATACCTAGGCAAAAAAAGGGAATCCCGGCGAACTTAAAAGGTTCGGGCAAGAGTTAGGGATAAAAAAAATTTGTATACCCGACAAGTTGAAAACTCAAAAGGGAGACTTGGGCAAAAAAGGGTTTCCCGTTGGACTGAAAACCTGAAAGGGCGGACCAGGAAAATGTTAGGGAATTAAAGCTTATGACTATGTCCCATCAGATCACTTTACAAACAACCTTTGTCTTCCACTGACAAACTCAGAGGTTCTGATCAATTCAGTCATCTTCGAACGAGGCGACAAATAGACAAGATGCTCAGAGATACGAAGGCTATATCAGAATGGGAACCCCATGGGATAATTACACATAGCTATCCTTCTTTGTATCAAAATTTTCTCTTTTATGACAGCATTCTCTTACTAGAATGTTTGTCCCCTTTGTACA
Source organism: Vicia faba (assembly GCA_948472305.1). NCBI lineage: Eukaryota > Viridiplantae > Streptophyta > Magnoliopsida > Fabales > Fabaceae > Vicia > Vicia faba. Next base: position 398,087,288 of record OX451739.1, read on the forward strand.
AAGTTTTTTTTTACTCAAAGTCAATACAAAGATATCCCTTTGAAAGTGCAAAAAACTATTGGTCTTTATTTTCTTTACGCTTGTGTTTTGTTTGCAAAAACGTCCAATGATTTATTTTTGAACATATGCATTCGAACGTAATTACTGTTTACAAATAAACGAAATGGAAAATCCAATTACTGATAGGTTAAAAGAATAGGGAAATGTCTCTAGGCTACTCCATAAGTAATCCCCTACAATACGTTATTTAAATCCCCAGCGGAATAAAAGTTCCCAGTTTTCAATCCCCAGTAAAAGTCGGGAGATCTTGCAAGCAGTACATGGCATTGCCCTTACAACGGAATTTATTTCTCTCGGCAGAAATCCATCAATACTTCGACTCAAGACATGAAGGCTCACATATCCTCAGCAGCATTCAAGGATTTATTTCCTTCAATCCAACAGCAATGCAGCAAATCATCTCACATACGCATACATTGCATCCATATGTCATAAACATTGATAAAGCAAATACATTGCATCATACATTCCATACAACATAACTTTGTATTTTAGCTAACATTTTACCCTTTTCAGGATTAAGGCTAACAACTACCATTAACAATATGCAATCATGATACAGTTCAGATACACCCCTGATACGGACGTTATTCTGATACTCATTCAGATTTGATCTTACAGATACAGTACAGATACGCTCCAGATGCGGACGCCATTCTGATACTCATTCAGAGCATCTTATAGATATAGTACAAATACGCTCCAAACGCGGACACCATTCTGATACTCATTCAGATTCAATCTCTTGATACAATACAGATACCCTTCAGATGCAGACGCCATTCTGATACTCATTCAGAGCATCTTACAGATATAGTACAGATATGCTCCAGATGCGGACGCCATTCTGATACTCATTCAGATTCAATATCTTGATACAGTACAGATATGCTCCAGGCGCGGATGCCATTCTGATACTCATTCAGAGCATCTTACAAATACAGTACAGATACGCTCCAGACGCGGACGCCATTCTGATACTCATTCAGATTCAATCTCTTGATACAGTTCAGATACGCTCCAGACGCGGATGCCATTCTGATACTCATTTAGAGCATCTTACAGATATAGTACAGATACGCTCCAGACACAGATGCCATTCTGATACTCATTCAAAGAATCTTATAGATATAGTACAGATACACTCCAGACACGGACGCCATTCTGATATTCATTCAGAGCATCTTACAGATACAATTCAGATACGCTTCAGACATGGATGCCATCCTGACACTCTTTCAGTTGAAATCAAGGTCGGACTTAGTCCCTTTCCTGTCAACAGTCGCCCTTGAATGGAATCCGTAAGCCCATCTATGATGGTTATCCTTCAGTTCATTCAATGGCATCTTTAAGCCCGTTCCCGATACAATAGATTCAAGGCATTACTTTGTACACCAACAAGTGCAAATTTTTAGGCACTCTAGTGTTCAATCATCTTCCACTTTCAAACTACAAATGGCAACCACGCCAATTTCGCTTTTCAAGTGCAAGAAAATTGAACAGGGGAAGCTGTTGTACCCCAAAATTTGCCCTCTAAATTTTCATACAAAATGCTATCCTAGGGTTTCTTGTACACTCAATTAGCTCGAGGGTCGATCAGACAGATAATCTTCCTAAGACGGCAAATCAATAATTAGGGTTTGGGATTTATCAGGGATAATTGAGTCTTCAAAATTTCAAATATTCTTAAACACAATTCGGTGAAGTTTGTTAATTCTACAAGACTGGCGGTTGTTCTTAAAACATGTTTGGTAGATGATGAAATCCCGTTTGAATCAAGAATGACATGCGAACTCATTTTGGTTACCAGTTTAGCTTTTGAACAAGAATTGAAGATTAAGACTTTTTGATCATAGGCCTTTGAGGTTAAGTTAATCAAATGGAATTCTAAAACTTTCATTTTTTTAAAGGTTTGATTAGAGTGCAAAGAGTTTTGTTTTATTTGGTCATCTTTGGTGATTGCTTGAAATACACGTTACCTAGAATGAGGTTTCTTACTCAAAACATAAGAATTAAAATATTTAAAGATTGAAATTGGTACAATATTTTCACAATATTATTCAAAAGTACTGTATTCATTACATTACAAATTTTGAATTTTACAGAAGAAATATCTACAAATGCAATAAATTACAAATTTTGTTTAAAAGAGAAATCCTAAGTCTTCATCCTCAAGTAATCTCTCCAGCCTTTTCTTGCCATCCATGCTTCATGTTCATGAAAAGATAAAAGGAGAAGTTTGTTAATAGTTCAAATATTCAGAAATGAACAAAACATACAAGGTAATCCTAAATTCATCATTGGGGTGGTTTCTGCTGAATCAGAAAAGAAGGGTTTGTATGCTAAGGCCTCATGAAATCTTTGCTTAATCATTTGCCTAAGAGTTCATGGTTTTCAAATCACAAGGGGGATACTTGGTTCACAAACAATGCAGGCAAACTGCAACAAACAGCAGGATAAGTTGCATAATAGGCAGCAAGACAAATAATGCAAGCAAACTGCAACAATCAGCAGGGCAAGCATAACAGGAAGCAAGATATCAAGGCAAGCAAACTACAACAAACAAGCAGGAAAAGCTGCATAATAGGCAGCAAGATAACAATGCAAGCAAACTGTAACCAACAACAGGGCACACTGCAAGCTGCCAGAACAAAACATGTGCAGAATCTAAAGGCAGCAAAATACCAGAAGTTCAGAAAAAGAAGGTCTTGTGTTCAAGAACCTCATACAATTTAAGTTTTATCATAGCACAAAATTATATTGCAAATCTTAAAAGATTTGGTTCACAATAGTGCAAGTGGAGTTTCAAGCCCAACAGATTTCAGCCCAACAGATTTCAGCCCGACATGATTTAAAATAACTCAAAAAAGCCTCATACAATTTCAGTTTCATCATATGCTAAAGTTATATTGCAAATCTCAAAAGAATTGGTTCACAATTAAACTAAAAGGTGCAAACTAGAATTCATCAAGCAACAGGTGCAGGTTTAATTCAGAAGAAAACTAGTACAACAAGCAACCAAAAATTAGGATCATACATCATTGGCTAGGGTTAGTCTCTTGCAAATCCCAAATCTTGGTTCACAAAAGATAAAGAGGAAATCAGAAAATACCAAATCAACAAGCAAAAGAATCATGTTGTTTCAAATCAGAAAACCAGTACAATCAACAATCAAAAAGCCTCAAAATTTGTAAAGTCATGTCATAGGCCTAGTGTTGTACCCCAAAATTTGCCCTTCCTTTTTCACAAGAAATCACAGCTTCGGGTTTTCCCTGATTTTTCAAATTGGCTCAAGAATCGGTCAAACAGACTTTTTCTTATTAGTCAGACAAAATTAGGGTTTTCTATTGCTTTTGAATCAGTCCAAGCAAATTATTAGGGTTTTCTTTTGATTTGTTTGAGTTTGGCTCAGGTTTTGATCAGGCGGACGTTTCTTTGACAGTAAATCCCAAATTAGGGTTTGCACGCGCATTCTCAGAAGGAATTGAATCCACAAAATTTCATTTGACTGTCACTTGGTTTTGATGCTTGTTCAAGATTCCTGTTTGTTTCTCAAAACCTAAACATCTGGGATAAAAGCTGAGGCATTCGAATTGAGAGTTTGAAGTGTTGGTTTAATCAGTGAAGTGAGAGGCGTATGGACGTTTGTTTGTTTATTTGTGCAATGCTTTTGGTTATTTGGAATGCCAGAAGTATTGTTGGTTAATGCAAAGCTGTGTGACTGCGACGTTTGTTGATTATTTATAATTTCTAAGTTAATATTATTGGGATAATTTCCAATTATTATGACTCAAGAGATTTAAATGATTAAATAAACAAGTGCGGAAGAATTAAAGAATTAACTGACAAAGGATTTTTTATTCATTTTCAATTGTTGTTACAAATGTTTATTTGATACAGTAAATTTATTTACAGTGTTACAATGACGTTTATTACAATGATTAAAAATAAATTAAATCTATATCCTAAGTTGCTTGAAGTCTTCATCTTCTACTGTTTCTTCCCTTGCCCCAATTGATATTTACCTGCAAAGCCAGAAAAGGAGAAGTCAACACAATTAATTTGGAAAAGTATTTTTCAGACAGATAAGCAAAAGTTCATCATTAAAGGATGTTGGCCGGAATCAGTTTGTTTTATTTTTGCTCGTCCTCTCTGCAAATCGCAAGAAAATTCCTCTTCTTGGTTCACAAAGAGGAAAGTAAAATTGTTTGCAAGCATGGAATTAATTAAATACAAGGCAGCATATTAAACAAATGCACAAAGCTGCATAAGTGCAAACCGTCCAAGAGGCAATTCAAATTGTCAAAGAAACTAAACGAAATTGCAAGGTTCAAACTGAACAAACAAGTTGCACAAGTTCCAAACTGTCAAGAAGATATCAAAAGATATCAAAAGCTATCAAACTGTCATCAAAGAAAAGAAGAAAGTACAAGATGCAGAGGAAAACCAAAATGCAAGCAATATTTCAAAATGTTTTCATCATTTTCCATCCAACACCTTTTCAGAAAAGTACTTCTAAAGCAATATAATATGCTTTCTGAAGAGAGAGAAAGAGAGAGTAAAAAGCAGGCTTACAGTTTTTGGGCAGGCTTAAGACATAGATAAATATAACATTATCTTAACACGTAAAAGGGGGGCAGAACACATAGAAAAATATAACACAAAGCTGTAAACACATAACACAGCCTGTAGCCTCAAAACTGCCTTTAACATTACAAACTGCTTCAAGCCTCAAGCCTGTAACCAAAATAAGCCTGTAGCCTCAAAACTGCCTTCAAGCTTACAAACTGCTTCAAGCCTCAGGCCTGTACCAGCTAACAAACTTACAGAACCTTACCAAAACCTCCAAACTTACAAAACTGCTCGAGCCTGTAACCAAAACAAGCCTTGCAACCTTCTTCAGAACTGCCTTCAAGCAAGAAAACTCTCAAACCTGCATATCAACATTCTAAAACCAGCAAGCAAACTTGCAAGCCTGCCTTTAGCCCTGTCAAAAACTACACAAAACATATAACCTGCTCCAAACTACGCAAAAAAAAACCTGTTACAAAAACAAGCCTTGAAGCCTGTAACCAAAAATCCTGTCGAAAACCAGTCTCACCCAAGCCTGCTTCAAGCCAAAGCCTAAAAGCCTTACCCAGCAAGCAAACTTCCAGGCCTGTACCATACAAACCTGCTAAAACCTTCAAGCTTGCCTAAATCAAACAACCAAACTCAAGCAAGTCCAAATATCAAAACATACAGAAACCAAAGCATCTCAGAAACTCATCATTGAAAGCTCACCAAGATCCAAAGAGAGAAAAAAATCAGAAGTGAAACAAGCAAAAGCAACTCAGAAGCACAAGCATCTCAGAAAGCTATCATCATTGACAAGAAAGAGAGGAAGAAAGCCAACAATAAACAATCTTCAGAGATAAGCTCATCATCAGAACAAAGTAAGTATTCAGAGAGGAAAAGAGTCAGAAACATACTCTAGGGTTTTCAGATTATAGCATTCATCACAAAACCATTCAAAAAGAAAGATACGAGGTTACCAGAAAAGCCAACATCACAAGCTCCCCGCCTTGGCCACCTGAGAAGCGCCGCCGTCCACTCCTCCGCCTCCTCTCAGAAACAAAAAAACCTAAAGGTATTGTCCCTTCTTCCTTCTTTTTACACCTCACATAAACAAATAATACAGAAGTTCAAAACATATAAAAGGATAGAACATGCAAGATAAGAACTTGAAACCCTAAAACGTGATAGAACGAAATAATACCTTTTCTTATCACCCTGTGTAACCGTGAAGAGAGGAGAATGGAGGCATCACTCTGGTAGCCATAGGTGGAGAGGGAGTTCGTTCAGAAGCTTTGCTTAAGAAGGATGAAGAGGACGAAGAAAGGAGAGGAGAGCGGCGCCGTTCCAAAACTGTGAAACCCTATTCCGAAGCGAAACATCTGAAACCCTAACAAAAACATTATCAAACGCATTTGGGCCTCTGCCCCACTAAATTGCTAAGCCCAATTCAATTCGGGCGCTACACCCCCCTTTTTCCTTTCTTTTTTTAATCTGATTTTGTTGTTACTTGGGCCAAATGCATAACCTTAAGCCCATTTAATTTCTTTTTATTTATTTTTTAGGTTATACAAACTAATACCTTTTTGATCATCACCTTATTTCCTTTTTTTCAACTTAATTTCTAATTCTTTCTTGATAAATAATAATAATATACTAATTTTTATATTACATTTTTATTAACAATATTTTTTTATTATTACACTTGAAATACATAAATAGTAGAATTAATTTAATTAAATAGTTATTTCTTTTATTTATAATTAACAAAAACACAAAAATAACAATACTTAATAAATACATTAGGTTAACCTTTTGATCACTTGTAAATAATCATGTGCATCATACATTGCTTTTGATTCCCTTTTTTATTCTTATATTTTTACATTGAGAATGTGACGATTCGATTTGGTTGTAAACATAATATTTGGACACTACTATTCTGATAATACTCATCCCCATTTGTAAACATTTGTACCCCCATCCCCAGATACTTATTTGTAATAGCTTAGACTTTAAATTTCCGCAATTTATCGCTTTCTATATACTGTATAGTAATTAGGGTTTGTATGCGAAGATTCAAAATCAACCGCTAGATAACCTAACAAAAAGATAAATGCATGAAATACACAATTCACACTTGCACCTCTAGGGTAACCTCGCCTGTTGCCTCGGAAAACGCAATCATGTCCCTCGAGTATGAGACACTCTAGCAAACGTCCCTTTGATAAACAAAGATCATAGTCCCTCGATGACCCTCGATGTTTCCTTCGATAAAACGATCTCGTCCCTTACAAAATTGCTAGAGCGTCTCACAAGTTGCCTTCAATGATTGTATACGATGACCCGCGCCCGTCCCGTTAACATCCTAACGCAAGGTTGTTCATCAAACACAATGGTGAAACAACACTGTTAAAAGGGTTAAGACATGAGAAAGATCTTTGGGAAATTTAGGGTAGATAGCTCTTAGTTACTTGATCAAACTTGCAAAACACACTTGCCATTTTCAAACACACATCTCCACAAAATTTCAAAACAAACTTTCAAAAAATTGAAACATCTTTTCAAAAAGACATACACCTTTGTATATACTCAAACATGAGTCATTACAAAGGTTGCCTAGACAAGGCATCTTTTTCAGAACATTTTCAAAACCACACACACAAAGCACCATTTCAAACAATTGAAAAGCAAAGGCAAGTGATCTAAAACAAGTAACTAAGAGCCCATGGATAACCATGGATAGAAAGGGTGCTAATACCTTCCCTTTCTATAATCTACCCCCCGAACCCACGAAAACATCTCAAAGGTCTTTCCTGTGATTTTTGACCTTTCCTTAGGATAAATAAAAAGTCGGTGGCGACTCTTGCTAAACCGAACAAGTGCAAAAACAAACGCAAAACCTCAAGTCAGTTCTCCCACCGTATCACAGAACTGGCGACTCTGCTGGGGAAATTTCTAAAAGTGGGGTTACCTTAGGGTTTTAGATCACCTTTACATGCTTACTTTGATTGCTTTGATTACTTTACTTTTTTGGGTTCCTTGTTTGGGTTTGCTGTAAATCCTACACCTGGATTTTGGGGCACCTTCTTAGGTAAATAGCAATAAACTGTGAGGGAACTGTGCGGGGTATACCGACATGGTTGAAGTAGTAGCTATGTTAGTGTGACATATTTGTGAGTACCGGTAGCCCTTGAGTAGTCAAGGAGAATACGGGGCCGCTGAGTGATGTCACGAAGCACTAACGAACTCTAGAACCTTACTTGACCATCTTGGCCTTTTTTAGGGGTAGTGAGATGACCGACTTTGGTGCAGTCTGAAGTTGGTAGATACTCGATACTACACTCATTGAGGATTGTTTTCTTGGAATATTTTGGTCGCCAGTTAAGTGGCTAAACCAAAACAATGAACACAGAAAATGATCCAGTGATATTGAGCTCCTTAGAACCCGGTTTCTATTTTAGGACAGGATGAGCCAACTAACTTCAAGAGGGTACTTACCTACGAACCCCGTGCAAGCCTAAACCTAAGGACTTGTTTTCTTTGTGTGAATATGATTACCTGTATATACACTTACTTACTTTTGCATACATGTACATAACATTATGACATCATAACATAGCATTTACAATAACCGTTTCAAGGATCTCGAGGGTCTTTTGATGCAGGGTCACGTTGAACCAGATGTCTACCAAAGGGTAAGAGGTTTCATTTTTCTCTAGACAAATGCCGTCAAAGATCGAGTGCAATAACTTGAATGAGGGGCTATGACCCACTCGACATGGTGAGCTTGATTCTCATGGAAAGACATCCACCGATACAAAGTTATTCAATCAAAGATGTTGATTCAACCTCTAACATTTTCTTGTGTTTCCTGGACATGACACCGACGTCTGTTGGACTCTGAAGAACAAGATCCAAGACTTGATTGACGAAGGAGTGCTGGAATTCATGCCGGATGGTGAGATGAAAATCTTCCGTCAAGGTTTCTCCATTTGAAATGACAAAGCTCTAACTGAGAGACTTTTGTTCCATTTGAATTTTCAAGTTGTAATTTCTTCTGTTATTCAAACAATTATCTGTTGATGTCAAACTCTGTTTCATTAATGCATTGCATATGTTTGTCTTGAATTCATCCATTCGTTTTCACTATTCTTGAACTATGCTTTCTAATTGCTTTATGACATTTAACTCTTGCAAAAGCTACAAGCCTTTAGAGGGAGGATGACGAAATAATACCGTAATCTCATACAGTATGCTTTTGAACAGACCTTGTTGATAATGTACAGGCATTCTTTCAAATCCTAAACACTAGAGTCATAAGGAAGATAATCCCTAGTCAACCTTTTCGAGCCAAAGAAGTAGGAGTTTTCTGTTCTAAACAAATTGAAACCTTTGATGTAAACCTGGGGCAGGGTAGTCTCTCAGTTAATTCAAAAAAGATGCGCATTGAAGTCGCCAACTCTCAGTTCGTAATACAACGAACGACATCAAAAAAGAAAAGCATTCCTCTGGAATCAAAAGACAGCGATGGTTCTTTACCTCATAGGTAGTCAATCTCTCAAAAAAAGAAAAGCCCACTGAGCCAAAACCTATAAAGGAGGCTTAAGAAAGCTAGGGCATCTCGCTGACTGTAATCTCTAAAACAGGAACAGTCAGGCAAAAGTTAGGGATAACGAATCAAAAGAAAGAGGTCACTACAAATCCTCAACAACATGAAAAATGTTGCAAAAAAAAAAGAGATGATGACTTCCTTCCAAAACTTAACTAATGTGAGCCATCACCAAAAAGTCATTCCAAACGCGAATAGAGTTCGACGTACAATTAACTGAGTTTAGGATTGAAGAACATCACGAAGAGCGGGTGGGTACAAATATACTTTGAGCCTTTATCCTTTGTTTCTTAAATCGTGAACCAAGCCACGTTACAACCCTTTAAAAGTCCTAATTGAAGCATGGGTTAGTTCGAAAGTATAATGTTACAAAAGGTATCCTGACTCCTGTAAGGCTTTGCCCTAAATCTTGTGTTGAATTTGTCTTATAAAAAGTTTTCTGCTAAAAAACGCATTTTTCAAAACTTCGAGACAAGCATAAACTTTGCATTATTTGAATATCATTGTTTGCACATGGTTTGCTTGTTTAAACATCGAATAAGTTCACACAGTGAATATTCCGATAGACGAAAGCTCTCTCAATGAACAAAAAGTAGGATGACACTTCCGTTGCAAAAATCTCCTATCAATAAAAGGGGACTTGGCATGGTATTGTCCAATAAACCTGGGGCAGTCAAGTCAAGATTTCAACAAATCTTTCAAAGTTCAGTTAACCTGGGGCAGTCCAGTCAAGATTTCAACAAATCTTTCAAAGTTCAGTTAACCTGGGGCAGTCCAGTCAAGATTTCAACAAATCTTTCAAAGTTCAGTTAACCTGGGGCGGTCCAGTCAAGATTTCAACAAACCTTTTCAAGTTCCGGATCAATACCTGTAGCAAGCCAGGAAAATATCTGGGGACGACTGATTGTAGACTGATACCTGAAACAAGCCGGGAAAAGTATCTACCTGAAGAGATTGAAGATTAATACTTGTAACAAGCCAAGAAGACCTTTCTTTCTCAGGTCAGAGATCAATACCTGAAACGAGCCAGGACAGTATCTCCTTGACCAACCTTTTCAAGTTCCAGTTTAATACCTGTAGCAATCCAGGAAAATATCTGTGGACGACTGATTGTGGATTGATACCTGTAACAAGCCGGGAAATTATCTACATGAAGAGATTGAAGAGTAATACCTGAAACATGCCAGGAAGCCTTTCTTTCTCAGTTCAGAGATTAATACCTGAAACCAGCCAGGACAATATCTCCTTGACCAACCTTTTCAAGTTCCAGTTTAATACATGTAGCAAGCAAGGAAAATATCTGTGGACGACTGATTGTGGATTGACACCTGTAACAAGCCAGGAAATTATCTACATGAAGAGATTGAAGAGTAATACCTGAAACAAGCCAGGAAGCCTTTCTTTCTCAGGTCAGAGATCAACACCTGAAACCAGCCAGGACAGTATCTCCTTGACCAACCTTTTCAGATCCCAGTTTAATACCTGTAGCAAGCAAGGAAAATATCTGTGGACGACTGATTGTGGATTGACACCTGTAACAAGCCAGGAAATTATCTACATGAAGAGATTGAAGAGTAATACCTGAAACAAGCCAGGAAGCCTTTCTTTCTCAGGTCAGAGATCAACACCTGAAACCAGCCAGGACAGTATCTCCTTGACCAACCTTTTCATATCCCAGTTTAATACCTGTAGCAAGCCACGACTGATTGTAGACTGATACCTGAAACAAGCAAGGAAATTATCTACATGAAGAGATTGAAGAGTAATACCTGAAACAAGCCAGGAAGCCTTTCTTCTCAGTTCAGAGATCAACACCTGAAACCAGCCAGGACAGTATCTCCTTGACCAACCTTTTCAGATCCCAGTTTAATACCTGTAGAAAGCCAGGAAAATATATGTGGACGACTGATTGTGGATTGATACCTGTAAAAAGGCAGGAAATTATCTACATGAAGAGATTGAAGAGTAATACCTGAAACAAGCCAGGAAGCCTTTCTTTCTCAGGTCAAAGATCAATACCTGAAACCAGCCAGGACAATATCTCCTTGACCAACCTCTTCAGATCCCAGTTTAATACCTGTAGCAAGCCAGGAAAATATCTGTGGACGACTGATTGTGGATTGATACCTGTAACAAGCCAGGAAATTATCTACATGAAGAGATTAAAGAGTAATACCTGAAACAAGCCAGGAAGCCTTTCTTTCTCAGGTCAGAGATCAACACCTGAAACCAGCCAGGACAGTATCTCCTTGACCAACCTTTTCAAGTTCCAGTTTAATACTTGTAGCAAGCCAGGAAAATATCTGTTTACGACTGATTATGGATTGATACCTGTAACAAGCCAGGAAATTATCTACATGAAGAGAATGAAGAGTAATAACTGAAACAAGCTAGGAAGCCTTTCTTTCTCAGGTTAGAGATCAATACCTGAAACCAGCCAGGACAGTATCTCCTTGACCAACCTTTTCAGATCCCAGTTTAATACCTGTAGCATGCCAGGAAAATATCTGTGGACGACTGATTGTAGATTGATACCTGTAACAAGCCAGGAAATTATCTACATGAAGAGATTAAAGAGTAATACCTGAAATAAGCCAGGAAGCCTTTCTTTCTCAGGTCATAGATCAACACCTGAAACCAGCCAGGACAGTATCTCCTTGACCAACCTTTTTAGATCCCAGTTTAATACCTGTAGCAAGCCAGGAAAATATCTGTGGACGACTGATTGTGGATTGATACCTGTAACAAGCCAGGAAATTATCTACATGAAGAGATTAAAGAGTAATACCTGAAACAAGCCAGGAAGCCTTTCTTTCTCAGGTCAGAGATCAATACCTGAAACCAGCCAGGACAGTATCTCCTTGACCAACCTTTTCAAGTTCCAGTTTAATACCTGTAGCAAGCCAGGAAAATATCTGTGGACGACTGATTATGGATTGATACCTGTAACAAGCCAGGAAATTATCTACATGAAGAGAATGAAGAGTAATACTTGAAACAAGCCAGAAAGCCTTTCTTTCTCAAGTCAGAGATCAATACCTGAAACTAGCCAGGACAGTATCTCCTTGACCAACCTTTTCAAGTTCCAGTTTAATACCTGTAGCATGCCAGGAAAATATCTGTGGATGACTGATTGTAGACTGATACCTGAAACAAGCCAGGAAAAGTATCTACATGAAGAGATTGAAGATCAATACCTGTAACAAGCCAGGAAAACTATCTTTCTTTCTCAGGTCAGAGATTAACACCTAAAACCAGCCAGGACAACTATCTACTCGAACAGCTCAAACAATTCAATAATCATTTCAGGATGGCATCTTTAAGCCCATCTCCATCAAATATCCATCATATCTCCAAATGGCATATGTAAGCCCATTCCCGACATCAAAATACCTGTAACAAGCCAGGAAAACTATCTACGTGAAGAGATTGAAGATTAACACCTGTAACAAGCCAGGAAAACTATCTTTCTTTCTCAGGTCAGAGATTAATACCTGAAACCATCCAGGACAACTATCTCACCGATCAATCTTTTCAAGTTCCAGATCAATACCTGCAGCAATCAAAAGATTCTTGCAATCCCCTGCAGTAGTCAAATATTCACTTTCCCCGGCAGCAGTCAAGATTCTATTATCTCCGGCTATCCAGGATTCATCTATCCTCAGCAAGACAGCTCATCAGCTTACATGCGCATTCACTACATTCATATATCATAAACATTGATATAACATACATATTGCATCATACATTTCATGCAACATAACTTTTTGCTTCAGCTAATATTTTACCCTTTTCAGGATAAGATTAACAACTTTTGAAAACAGTTTACGGATGCTTCCCAACATGTATGTTGATCTATTGCTTATTCAAGTTCAAGACCTCTGAAAACGGTTTACGGGTTCTCCAAATATGGATGTTAATCTATCGCTTGTTCAGATTCAGGACCTCTAAAAATATTTTACGGGTTCTCTAGATACGGATGTTAACCTATTGCTTGTTCAGATCCAAGACTTCTGAAAACAGTTTACGGATTCTCCAAACATGGATGTCAATCTATTGCTTATTCAGACCCTCAGTCCAGAGATATTCCAAGCATGGATACCTTTCTGATACTCGTCCACTCGCCTACAACATTCTTGGATGACACCTTTAAGCCCATCTCCAGTAGGACTTCTTTCACACCTCCAGATGGCATCGTTAAGCCCATCTCCAACAAGATTCTGTCACATCTCCAAATGGCATCTTTAAGCTCATTCCCTCAAAGTACGCTTTAACGAGTGCAAATTTTTTGGGCACTCTAGTGTCCAATCTCCTTTTACCTTCGAGTCACGAACGGAAAAACTGCCAATCTAACTCTTCAGGTTCAAGAAGATTGAACAGGGGTAACTGTTGTACCCCAAAATTTACCCTCCCTTTTTCACAAGAAATCACAGCTTCGAGTTTTCCCTGATTTTTCAAATTGGCTCAAGAATCGGTCAAACAGACTTTTTCTTATCAGTCAGACAAAATTAGGGTTTTCTATTGCTTTTGAATCAGTCCAGGCAAATTATTATGGTTTTCTTTTTATTTGTTTAAGTTTGGCTCAGGTTTTGATCAGGCGGACGTTTCTTTGACAGTAAGTCCCAAATTAGGGTTTGCACGCGCATTCTCAGAAGGAATTGAATCCACAACATTTAATTTGACTGTCACTTGGTTTTGACGCTTGTTCAAGATTCCTGTTTGTTTCTCAAAACCTAAACATCTGGGATAAAAGCTGAGGCATTCAAATTGAGAGTTTGAAGTGTTGGTTTAATCAGTGAAGTGAGAGGCGTATGGACGTTTGTTTGTTTATTTGTGCAATGCTTTTGGTTATTTGGAATGCCGAAAGTATTGTTGGTTAATGCAAAGCTGTGTGACTGCGACGTTTGTTGATTATTTATAATTTCTAAGTTAAGATTATTGGGATAATTTCCAATTATTATGACTCAAGAGATTTAAATGATTAAATAAACAAGTGCGGAAGAATTAAAGAATTAACTGACAAAGGATTTTTTATTCATTTTCAATTGTTGTTACAAATGTTTATTTGATACAATAAATTTATTTAGTGTTACAGTGACGTTTATTACAATGATTAAAAATAAATTAAATCTATATCCTAAGTTGCTTGAAGTCTTCATCTTCTACTGCTGCTTCCCTTGCCCCAATTGATATTTACCTGCAAAGCCAGAAAAGGAGAAGTCAACACAATTAATTTGGAAAAGTATTTTTCAGACAGATAAGCAAAAGTTCATCATTAAAGGATGTTGGCCGGAATCAGTTTGTTTTATTTTTGCTCGTCCTCTCTGCAAATCGCAAGAAAATTCCTCTTCTTGGTTCACAAAGAGGAAAGTAAAATTGTTTGCAAGCATGGAATTAATTAAATACAAGGCAGCATATTAAACAAATGCACAAAGCTGCATAAGTGCAAACCGTCCGAGAGGCAATTCAAACTGTCAAAGAAACTAAACCAAATTGCAAGGTTCAAACTGAACAAACAAGTTGCACAAGTTCCAAACTGTCAAGAAGATATCAAAAGATATCAAAAGCTATCAAACTGTCATCAAAGAAAAGAAGAAAGTACAAGATGCAGAGGAAAACCAAAATGCAAGCAATATTTCAAAATGTTTTCATCATTTTCCAGCCAACACCTTTTCAGAAAAGTACTTCTAAAGCAATATAATATGCTTTCTGAAGAGAGAGAAAGAGAGAGTAAAAAGCAAGCTTACAGTTTTTGGGCAGGCTTAAGACATAGATAAATATAACATTATCCTAACACTGTAAAAGGGGGGCAGAACACATAGAAAAATATAACACAAAGCTGTAAACACATAACACAACCTGTAGCCTCAAAACTGCCTTCAAGCTTACAAACTGCTTCAAGCCTCAAGCCTGTAACCAAAACAAGCCTGTAGCCTCAAAACTTCCTTCAAGCTTACAAACTGCTTCAAGCCTCAGGCCTGTACCAGCTAACAAACTTACAGAACCTTACCAAAACCTCCAAACTTACAAAACTACTCGAGCCTGTAACCAAAACAAGCCTTGCAGCCTGCTTCAGAACTGCCTTCAAGCAAGCAAACACTCAAACCTGCATATCAACCTGCTAAAACCAGCAAGCAAACTTGCAAGCCTGCCTTTAGCCCTGTCAAAAACTACACAAAACATATAACCTGCTCCAAACTACCAAAAAAAAACCTGTTACAAAAACAAGCCTTGAAGCCTGTAACCAAAAAGCCTGTCAAAAACCAGTCTCACCCAAGCCTGCTTCAAGCCAAAGCCTAAAAGCCTTACCAATCAAGAAAACTTCCAGGCCTGTACCATACAAACCTGCTAAAACCTTCAAGCTTGCCTAAATCAAACAACCAAACTCAAGCAAGTCCAAATATCAAAACATACAGAAACCAAAGCATCTCAGAAACTCATCATTGGAAGCTCACCAAGATCCAAAGAGAGAAAAAAATCAGAAGTGAAACAAGCAAAAGCAACTCAGAAGCACAAGCATCTCAGAAAGCTATCATCATTGACAAGAAAGAGAGGAAGAAAGCCAACAATAAACAATCTTCAGAGATAAGCCCATCATCAGAACAAAGCAAGTATTCAGAGAGGAAAAGAGTCAGAAACATACTCTAGGGTTTTCAGATTATAGCATTCATCACAAAACCATTCAAAAAGAAAGATACGAGGTTACCAGAAAAGCCAACATCACAAGCTCCCCGCCTTGGCCACCTGAGAAGCGCCGCCGTCCACTCCTCCGCCTCCTCTCAGAAACAAAAAAACCTAAAGGTATTGTCCCTTCTTCCTTCTTTTTACACCTCACATAAACAAATAATACAGAAGTTCAAAACATAGAAAAGCATAGAACATGCAAGATAAGAACTTGAAACCCTAAAACGCGATAGAACGAAATAATACCTTTTCTTATCACCCTGTGTAACCGTGAAGAGAGGAGAATGGAGGCATCGCTCTGGTAGCCATAGGTGGAGAGGGAGTTCGTTCAGAAGCTTTGCTTAAGAAGGATGAAGAGGACGAAGAAAGGAGAGGAGAGCGGTGCCGTTCCAAAACTGTGAAACCCTGTTCTGAAGCGAAACATCTGAAACCCTAACAAAAATATTATCAAACACATTTGGGCCTCTGCCCCACTAAACTGCTAAGCCCAATTCAATTCTGGCGCTACACCCCCCTTTTTCCTCTTTTTTTTTTTAATCTGATTTTGTTGTTACTTGGGCCAAATGCATAACCTTAAGCCCATTTAATTTCTTTTTATTTATTTTTTAGGTTATACAAACTAATACCTTTTTGATCATCACCTTATTTCCTTTTTTTCAACTTAATTTCTAATTCTTTCTTGATAAATAATAATAATATACTAATTTTTATATTACATTTTTATTAACAATATTTTTTATTATTACACTTGAAATACATAAATAGTATAATTAATTTAATTAAATAGTTCTTTCTTTTATTTATAATTAACAAAAACACAAAAATAACAATACTTAATAAATACATTAGGTTAACCTTTTGATCACTTGTAAATAATCATGTGCATCATACATTGCTTTTGATTCCCTTTTTTATTCTTATATTTTTACATTGAGAATGTGACGATTCGATTTGGTTGTAAACATAATATTTGGACACTACTATTCTGATAAGACTCATCCCCATTTGTAAACATTTGTACCCCCATCCCCGGATACTTATTTGTAATAGCTTAGACTTTAAATTTCCGCAATTTATCGCTTTCTATATACTGTATAGTAGTTAGGGTTTATATGCGAAGATTCAAAATCATCCGCTAGATAACCTAACACAAAGATAAATGCATGAAAATCAATTCACACTTGCACCTCTAGGGTAACCTCGCCTGTTGCCTCAGAAAACACAATCATGTCCCTCGAGTATGAGACACTCTAGCAAACGTCCCTTCGATAAACAAAGATCGTAGTCCCTCGATGACCCTCGATGTTGCCTTTGATAAAAAGATCTCGTCCCTTACAAAATTGATAGAGCGTCTCACAAGTTGCCTTCAATGATTGTATACGATGACCCGCGCCCGTCCCGTTAACATCCTAACGCAAGGTTGTTCATCAAACACAATGGTGAAACAACACTGTTAAAAGGGTTAAAACATGAGAAAGATCTTTGGGAAATTTAGGGTTGATAGCTCTTAGTTACTTGATCAAACTTGCAAAACACACTTGCCATTTTCAAACACACATCTCCACACAATTTCAAAACAAACTTTCAAAACATTGAAACATCTTTTCAAAAAGACATACACCTTTGTATATACTCAAACATGAGTCATTACAAAGGTTTCCTAGACAAGGCATCTTTTTCAGAACATTTTCAAAACCACACACACAAAGCACCATTTCAAACAATTGAAAAGCAAAGGCAAGTGATCTAAAACAAGTAACTAAGAGCCCATGGATAACCATGGATAAAAAGGATGCTAATACCTTCCCTTTCTATAATCTACCCCCCGAACCCACGAAAACATCTCAAAGGTCTTTCCTGTGATTTTTGACCTTTCCTTAGGATAAATAAAAAGTCGGTGGCGACTCTTGCTAAACCGAACAAGTGCGAAAACAAACGCAAAACCTCAAGTCAGTTCTCCCACCGTATCACACCTAGGGTACTTTACCATAAATCTCAAAGCAAAGTTTGGTTTATAGCAAAAGTACACAAGTGACAAAATACAAAAAGCTATCAGCAAATACAAGTTTGAAAGGAAGCAATGCAGAAAGTCACATAGTCTGCAAACTCAAAAGAGGGGGCCTGGCTGTATAAAATCTCAAGCATTTAAGTCTTGGATCACAAGAGAAGCCAAAGTCAGAAAATATACAACAAGTACAGAAAAAGCAAAGTTAGTACAGCAGGCATTATACCAACTACAAACAAGCAAAGTCAACCAGCACAACCAACATTATTTCATCACAGGACAAACCAACCAATATAAAAGGCAGCCATACTATGCACATAAAAGCAGGTTTTTGTTTTTAGGCAAACAAGAAGAACATACAGAAGAGATAAAAGTTAAGCCACTATTTTCATCACAATACCATCAAAGATCACAGTCAACAAGCCACAGGATACCCAAACACAACAACAAAGGTAATTTCTCAAACTATTCTCAATTTCGTTTCATAGAAATATACCAAACTCTTACAAAACATATAGTTTATGTTCAATTAAAAACTAAAGGGACAGAAAAACTGGTAACAGAAGTAAACACCAAAGCCATCATTCATTTACCTCAAGAGAGAATCAACAATAGCATCATTTTCCTTTTATAGAAAAAATATATAGAGATTCCAACAGAAATTGTCAAAACCCTCAAAATCATTTCAACTTCTTTTTCTACAAAATATACAAAGTCAGAATCACAACAGACAGAGCCAAAACCCTAAGTCAGATCATCATCACCAAAACAGAAAATCCAAGAGCCATCATCACTCATATTTTTCTTTTCAGTTTTACAAAGAAAAACATAAAAAGTCCACAATACAGAAATACAGAAACCAAGCCTTACAAACAAACAGAGCCAAAAACATCAGAAAAATCATTTATCAAAAACATACGAATTACTCAGAACAACAAATCCTCAAGTTTCAGTTTTCCCAAACCAACAATCATCATCATAAATATACAAGATACAGTACTGCATGCAAGTACAAAACCCTAAAAATTTTATCATCATTTTTAAAGAAAACTAACCCCTCAGAACTATCAAAGAGATAATAAAGGAAAGATATCACCAAATCATGTAGAAGATGTAAACCGGAACCCCTAGGGTTCTGGTCGTCCCCTTTTAGATCTAGGCCAAATCTCATGTTTTCTGCAAAAAACAACGCTAGATTAGCAATGAGGAAGAAGAGAGGAAGGGATTAATGTAAAAAAGTTGAGGTTTTGAACCCAGTCGCCGCCGTCACCGACGCAAGGCGATTTCCAACGCGACCTATTTTCTTCTCCGGTGGAGGAACTTCAGAAAACAAGTGAGAGAATCAGAAGTGAGAGAGAGAAGTGAAACAACAAAATGAGCCGTCACCTTGAACCTCGTTGTTTTGTCTAAAACAACCAGGCCTTCTCATTAAGGCCCAAAACAAAAGTACTGAACCCAACCCCCCTCTTTTCGCTACACCCCTATCCCCTTTGTAAAAAATCCGATTTTTTGGCCATGATTTTTGTGGGCTGCAAGCCTAATAGTTTTTTTTTAATTTCTTTCTCCAAACACCCCTTTTAATTATTAACCCCCTTAACTTATTTTATATATTATATTTTTCTTTATTTTATTTTAATTACTATTATTAATATTATAACAATATTTATTTTTGTAAATAAATAAAAAATCTCAAAAATAATATATATATATATATATATATATATATATATATATATATATATATATATATATATATATATATATATATATATATATATATATATATATATATATATATATATATATATATATATATATATATATATATATAATATATATATATATATATATATATATATATATATATATATATATATATATATATATATATATATATATATATATATATATATATATATATATATATATATATATATATATATATATATATATATATATATATATATATATATATATATATATATATATATATATATATATATATATATATATATTAAATATATTCATGTTTGTTTAATAGACTAAAATATTAGATTAGGTTTCTGATTATTATTTATTTTGAAATTTATTTCTCTAAACTAGTTTCTTTTGCTAATTTAATTCTAATATTCTTTTAATTAATTATTTCTTTTTCTCCTAAGTTAATTAAAGTCAAAACAACATCCATGGCCTTGTTCATTCATACTTGTACATTATATTCATTTCACTTCTTATACATTATATTTACATTCGTTTCTTTGTACATTTGATAAATTCGATATGGTTGTAATAGATAATTAGGGTTTTTACTTTCTTTCAAATCCCCATTCATAAGTTGTATACCCCCTCCCACAAAGTGTTGTAATAGCGTAGTAATCTTTAAATTTCGCAATTTATCACTTTTACATAATATGCTGGTAATTAGGGTTTGTATGGGAATAATAAAATCAATCAAATAGAAAACTCTAATCCAAGACAAAATCAAGCATGAAAATGACACACTTGCACACAAGCACCCTTAGGGTTACTCCACTTGGTTGCTGAAACAACCTGGCCGAACTGTCATCTTGTAATGAAATAACAATGAAGTCGCCACCGAACGTCTTTTATCCCGCCAAAAGGGAAAGGTAAACATCAAGAAACCCTACACGCTCGTAGTACTCTACGGTATCCACTTTTGTTGTCTAATCTAATGGGTGTGGTAAAAATCTATGTCTATGGCTTAAAGCTAAAAAGGGAATGCATGCGAAAGAAAAAAAAAGAAAACAATGTAGGGAAAATAAAAGTTGTGCTCGGTTGGGCCCTACCCCAATGCCTACGTATCCCTTTTAAGGAATCAGAGCAGCCGTAGTTCGGCTCATACATTCTGGTTGGTTTGTGTTTTTTAGTTAAGACAACAAAAATAGTCAAGATGGAAAAACATCAAATAAAACAACAAATAAATGGGATGGTAAAACATCGGCTAAATAATAACAAGGTAACATGTCAAAGATGGCGAAACACCAAATGATAAAACATCACACCTAACAATGATATTGAGAGTCAAAGTAGGATAACCAACATGTGAGATGGCGAAACATCGGCTTCAAACAAGTATGTGATGGTGAAACATCGGCTAAAAGATAACAAAGTATCATGGCAAAGATGGCGGAACATCAATAAACCGGCTGACAAAACATCACACCTAACAATGATATTGAGAATCAAAGTAGGATAACAAACATGTGCGATGGCGATACATCGGCTTCAAACAAGTGTGCGATGGCGAAACATCTGCTAAAAGATAACAAGGTAACATGTCAAAGATGGCGAAACACCAAATGATAAAACATCACACCTAACAATGATATTGAGAATCAAAGTAGGATAACAAACATGTGCTATGGCGAAACATCGGCTAAAAGATAACAAGGTATCATGGCAAAGATGGTGAAACATCAATAAATCGGATGACAAAACATCACACCTAACAATGATATTGAGAATCAAAGTAGGATAACAAACATGTGCGATGGCGAAACATCGTCTTCAAACAAATGTGCGATGGCGAAACATTGGCTATAAGATAACAATGTATCATGGAAAAGATGGCGAAACATCAATAAACCAGGTTTAAAAACAAAGCCAAGAGGCGCACAAAAAAAAAGATTTATTTATATCTTTTAACTTGAAGAAGGGTTTGAGTTTATTATAGGTGTTTTAGGATTTTCCAAGAAAACAATTTTTGTTTTAAGATGTAAAATGAAAAGGAATGAAAAAATAACTAAGGGAAACTAGCCTAGCACTATCCCTAGTGTTATCATACAATGATTGACCCCTAGGTTGAGGATAAAGGAAATTCCTGCCCTATGTTAGCATACCTGGATTCCTACCTTAATTAACATGTCATAGGAAGCTTAACAAAACTATCCTATAGGGAACAGGCAATGAGAGCGAAGTCGTGATCTCAATTTCTAAATTGAGTGACTCATCGATCAACAATTAAAGAAAAAAACAATAAATATCCTATAGGGAACATACACTGAGAGCGAAGTCGTGATCTCAATTTCTAAATTGAGTGACTCATCGATCAACAATTAAAGAAAAAAACAATAAATATCCTATAGGGAACATGCACTGAGAGCGAAGTCATGATCTTAATTTCTAAATTGAGTGACTCATCGATCAATAATTAAAGAAACAAACACAAACACAACACATGTACCAAACAAAACAGAGGGCCTCCTGACATATATCAGCAGCAGAGGTCCCATTATGCAATATAGAACTATGAAAATAGAAGAAAGGAGATAGTGCAATACCAAACGGATAACTATCCGTAGCAACTGAGAAAGAATAAAACAAACCCAGAGAACTTCAAGCATGCTGGCATCGACAGACAAATCAAGTTAGAAATTACGCCATCAGGATGTAAGTATTGAGATTTTCAGATATGAACAGATCCCACGGGTAATGTATAGCATTCATAATCACATATATATATATATATATATATATATATATATATATATATATATATATATATATATATATATATATATATATATATATATATATATATATATATATATATATATATATATATATATATATATATATATATATATATATATATATATATATATATATATATATATATCCTGCATAGACTATCAAATATTCCAAGCACAAGAGTAGTACCAATATAATAAATTGTGTTCCACAAATAAAGTGAAACACAGTAGCCTCAAGTCAAAAATGGATAAACTTTTCTCAGAGTACCTTGTGCATTCAACAACCAAGTTAGTATTCCCATAAATAGAATGATGACTCACATAAGGGATGGATGATGATACCATAATGAAGTGAGAAAACAATGATAGCAACTATAAAAACATTAGATATGATAAACAAAAAGAAACAGGCATATGCACAATTTGGTGAAAAGTTAGAGGAATGTTGCTCCTTTCTATCACCATATTGAATTGACAATTGAATAGCAATCAAGGATCATGGGAGCTTGAGAAGAATACAATAAAATACCATGAAGGTCAGTAGCAACCACAATCCAATCATACTCAATTACTTCATCACAGCTCACAAGCATAATAGAAAAGGAATCCCACACAATGCATCAAAAACTTAGATCTCAAGTTAACCATGGAAGAAAGTCAAACAAGGACAAAATTAGAGAGTTTTTAACAATCAAAGATTTGAAGTAAATATTCCAAAACATGATTAGGACATGATCAAAAGGTTAAAGTGTTGATTCTAAAACATGTTGCACAAGTGCATTCAAAATGCCTCAAAAATTCAACAAGGATAAAAGGAAGAAGCCAAACTCCATTCATGATTAGAACTAACTTAAGTAATAGGGATCAATTACTATCAAGTCCTCATGAGACTATCATTGAAGTATCATTTACCTTCATGTTATCATTGGCCATCTAGTGACCTCAAACTCAAATTGAAAGCTCGAGTTTCAAAGTGAAGATCAACAAGAAAGAAAAAAGTCATAAAACATGCATCAAAAGGTTCAATCATTCAAACATGGGGCATTAAGTGAAATGACTTGAGTTTATGTGGATAAACAGAACCAACATGATCATTAGGTACCCAATATTAGGCCTCACTCAAGTTCATTAGCCATCAAGAAAATTGCAACAAGATATGCAACATTAATTGGGTACCTTCACTTCAAAAATACATCAAAAAAAAGAAAAGGACTTCCATAATTCAAACAAAAATTTTCTTAGCATCTTTGAGATGTACAAGAGTCAGCAAACATGTTTTAAGTTCATGGATGGATGAGGAAAGGATCAATCAAACTTCAAATATCAAAAACTTGTTGGCAAAAACCTCCAAACTAGACAAGTTTTCAAAATATTTTGTGGAAAATACCAAACCTTATCAATTAATTCAAGAAAAATCTTTTTAAGGACCTCAACTCATCTATGAACCTTAAACAAGAACCAAATTCAATTGAAACTCAAGGCCTGTTGCTTTTTGGAATCAAAACAAACAAGGGAATTAGCAAAACCCTAATTATTTAGAAAATGAACTCAATTATAGATTAATCAAGTTCCAATTCTAAACAAATCAAATAAAAATCATACAAAAATAAAGAAAACTCTAAAGATCATAGAACTTATTTTTTTAAACTTTTAGAATTATAGAAAAGTCAAAAATAAAATCAAAATTCAAATCTTTAAACAATTAAACAAAAATTCACATATCAAAATAAAATTCCAATCAAAAAGTTAGAAAAAATATCCAACCAAAATTGTATTCAAATATTAGAATTAAAAACCAGCATCCATGATTTTTTGTGGAATTTTTGAATTAAAGGAAATACTAAAATAAAATCAAACAAACAATTAAACTATTAAACTATTATTTAATGACAAAAATGCAAACCCTAGCCAAAAGTCATAAAAAGGTCAAAACAAAATTATATTCAGACACTATGATTAAAAACAAACTTATATGATTTTTTTTTGAGGATTTTTGAATTAAAGGAAATATTAAAACAAAAATTATGAAGCAAACATTTCAAATAAACTTCTCAAATTAAATTTATAATCAAAAATAGAAAAAATTCTAAACCAAAATCAGAATCAATTTCTAAATTATTTTATGAGTCAAAGATAATTTTTGTGGAATTTTTAGATCAAAAGAGCTATTAAAATAAAAATAATCATTGAACAAACAATTAATTAAACTTAATGAAATTTTGAAACAATTAAAACATTTTTTAAAAATTCAAAAAAAATATGACAAATACTAGAAATTATTATTAGCCTATGATAATTTTTTCATGATTTTTGAAGATGTTTTTATCACAAAAATAAAATCAGAAGAAATCAATAAAAATCAAACAATATAAAATGCATTAGGAGTTCAAATCATCCAATCAGGGCGTGCCACCTCATCGTCTTCTACCTCAAGACAAAGCCCCAAACGCGTGTTTTCACAGTTCCAAACCTCATGTTCTGATAAAGACTTCTTCTTTATTTCTCCACCAAAATCAATGATTTAAAGCTCAAAACAAAGCCAGATTTATCCTCTAGATCATGATACTTATAGATCTCAAAAAGATTGACTAGGCGATTAGAAATCTGGATGCGAAAATTGCAAAAACTCACTGAACATGAATTATTCAGAAGTTCAACAACGATCTATTCTTCAAATTCAAACAAAATTATACGTCAAACCTATTGTTTGGCCAACTATGAGCTCATAAACATGAAGTAATTCATCAAATTAAGCTGAAAATAGCAAAATGAAGTTCAAGAAGCTCACCTCAATGTGAAACTGGAAATATTGATTCCTTAGTTACAGAAGCAAATAAACTTCTCAGTCTCTATCTACACACTTCAAGGAAGATGAATCCACAAAAAAATTTAATGAATGCGTGGAGGAAATGAGCGAATCGAAGAAAACTTCAGCAAGAAGCAGGAATTTTCAGATCTGGATTTATGATGAATGGAGCCCCCCCCCCCCCCCCCCCCCTGAAATGAGGCTTGGAGTCCCTTATATAAAGTAAGTATTGAAGGTTAGAACATGAAATTGGTCCTCAAAGTTGTTCAAGGGCCTGATTGGAAAATTTGGCCAAAAAATGAGTGCACATGGGCCTCAGCCATTTGCTCGTGCGTTTTCTCATTTTATTTGCATTTTATGAGCCAAATAACCTCAGAAACAAATCCTCAAAATTCCAGGTCATGATTATTTGAAATGAGAGAGTATGGATGAATTTGCCAAATTGAGCATGTTTGTCATTCTTTCAATCAAGCAAGTACACCAAGCACATGGGCACGAAATGGCTGGCATCATGGGTTTCTACAAGCCACAAATGGGTCATGGGTCTGATTAGAAATGAAAAGAATGGCTGAAACTTGAGTATGCAAGAAATTTCATTTTGCTTGCATGGCTAAAGTTAAATAAAATGACATGAAATTCAAAAGACCATAACTTGCCCATACTTTTAAATTTGGACACAAATGATTACAATTTGGAAAGGTATTGAAAAGATATACAATCCCTTAGTTTTGAGTTTTTGCAATTGAAGCCATTAAGGTCCTCAAAATTTGACATGAAATTCACTAATTTTGGAAAATGACCTATACTTTTAACTTGAGGCATGAACTTCCAAAGACCATAACTCTTGACTATTTGCCAATTTGGACATGAGACCAAAAGGAGATGAAAGATCACCCTCTTATCTTTCCAAGCATATTTCATTTGCATTTTTTTTATCAAAGGTGAATAAAATATGATTTTTTGAAGTTAAGTCCTCATTTTCCAAAATTAGAAACTTTTAGGGTTTCTTCATGAACAAGTTTCAACCCAAACCTCAATCTTTTTGATCCAATTATCAAAATGAACTTGAAATATGAAAAGTACACCCTTGAATTGATGGTTGACCAAAAGTTCACTTGGTCAACCTTGACTTTGACTGATTTTGACCAAAATGACCATCTTGCCCCTTTGAATTAATTGGTCCACTTCTCTTCAAAATTGATGGTCAAAACTTCAAACATACTATCTCCAAAATATATAGAGGCCATGTACAATGTTTCACTTCAAAATTCTCAAGAAATCTTGATAAAATCCCAAACCCTGGTTTTGGTTAACACCTTAGGAGACTGATGAATCATCTCCAAAATTTCAAATCCTCTGGGCATCTTGACCAATTTCTTGTACAAAGACTTTTCAAAAACCAATGAGATGTTATAGCTTCCAAATAAATATTTATACATTGATCAATAGCCTTGATCAAACAAAACCCTAATTTTGACTGGTGAATCAAAAGAGTGATTCTTCTTATAATCAATCTCAAACTTCAATCCTATGATGATCTAAAGAGATGGATAAAATATCTTGAGATATGCAATAACCTTTGAGCTTGAAAGATCCATAGGTTTAGATGATAAGGTTCTACTTGAGCAACTTGTCAATGAAATCAACCGTCAAAGCTTGAGGAAGACTTGATAACCAAAGTATTTTGATCCCATCACAATGTATTAATGCAATGCAATATGATATTCATGATGAAACATAAGCCTAAATCAAGAGGGTAAATTTTGGGGTGCAACAGCTGCCCCTATTCAAATATCTTCAACATGATAAGTGAGAAAAGTGACAACTTTCGAGCGTTCAAAGTTGAAGTTGATTGAATACAAAAGAACCCGAAAATTTACACTCTTGAAGAAGAAAGAAAAAGAAGCAGAAAACCCCCAAGACATGCGTCAGAATGAAGCTGTAACACAATTTGAAATAGAACAAAAATAAAGAAGAGTAGACGCAACTAAACTTCTGGACAAATGTGCCAGGGAAAAATTGGGCTTCACAAAGAAGAGGTGAGATAAAACTCAAACCGCAGAGTATAGGAGAAACTAAGCTCTGGGAAAGAAAATGTATGCGGGTGAGGAGACGAAACTCTGAGCTCGACCCAAAGAAAAGTGGCTAGAGTGTGTGCTTCTCGGAGCACTTGCTAATCTCAAACTAAGATAGACAGTATGAAGGAACTGAAAGAATCCCAGAAATTAGGAACAAAAGCGAGACGAAACTCGACTCCAACCAGTTAGACGAAACTAAACTAGATGAATACCAGAACGAAACTGGATTTCACGCATGGGTAACGAGGCGAAACTCGACCCATAGCAAAGTGATGAGAGTGCATGTTTCTCAGAGCACCTGTTGGTCTCAGATCAATGGATAAACAGTGACGAAAACTGATAAAAGAATCCAAGGAGAAAAAGAGACTGATTTCACACCAGGGACGCAGTACGAACACTGCACTCGATAAACGAACATCGTCAAAGGGTCCAAGGTATGAAAGAAAAAACAAGACGAAACTCGACTCACTAACTAGTTAGGCGAAACTAAACTAGATGAGTACCAGGACGAAATTGGATTTCATGCGCAAGGTGAGGAGACGAAACTCTGAGCTCAACCCAAAGCAAGGAGATTAGGGAGTACACCTAAAAAACCTATTGAAAGCGAATATCAGGACGAAACTGGTTTTCGAAAGGTGCATCAATGGACATTGGAATGAACCGGAGAGGGTAGTGAAGACTAAACCCGAGAAGACCGCGCCAGGGAGAAACTGAACTTCAGTCAAGAGTAGACACTCAAACAAACAAATGATTGACGTCAAAAGGATATTGGTATGGGGAGGAAACTGAGATAATGAGGACGAAGACCTCGTTGGGGATTTAATCCGAAGTATTAGCAAATTCACTGGGGATAAAAGAGACAATAATGGATTATGCTTCGATGCATGTTTGAATTCTTTCTATATAGCGCAATGCTCCATATAATGGAAATGCTACGCGTTTTGGTAGATGCAATGTAATGATGCATGTTTAAAAGTTTCACTTGGGAATGGCCAATTGAGAAGCCAATAACCAAGAAGTCAGAATCTGATATGACTTGCAAAAATAAATTGCAAAATCCAAAGGAGAGGAGAAAATATGGGGAACCGCTAGAGAGGGAACCTCGAAGAGATGAAGCTTCACGGGGAATAACAACCGAGCAACCAGTAGAAACGGGCCACAAGCATTGAGAGGAGCTCCAGAAATAAATTGAAAACTCCTAGAGAAGATCAGATCGACACTGTAGCTTCTGGAGAGGGACGTCATCCAAAGATTAGACATTGAGGGAGAAGATCAGGGCGAGACTGTAATCTCTAGAAAAGATAGCGTGTTGCCGTGTTGAGGATGACACCAAGACAACAAAACCGACATGAGGGGTGAAAACCTTTGCTGGGGGAACAAAGCTTTGCTGAGGAAACGAGACTTCACCGGGGAGACAAAACTCTGTTGAAGATTTTTGTTGGAGAGATTTTTCTTTTGGAATGCAACCATTGGATAGATTATGCAGATAGTCACACAGTATCGACCTTACTGGGGATAAGGAAAGACCTTAACATAAGGATGCCCCAATCAACAGACCGGATGGGAAATGAGAGGTCATGGCGAGGGATCTCTGTTGGCAACTCTGTTGGGGATATGCGATATCCTTAAATCCGGAGTCTCAGAATGAAGCCTTTTTAAAAGAAGATTCCTGGGGCAATAAAACTTCGCTGCGGAAATGAAACTTCACTGGGGATAGGTAAAGTCCTATTCATACACGGGCTCTGTCTAACAGAAGAAAGCCAAATATTCCCTTCCTGACAATCATTAAGCTCTTTACAGGTGTTCAACGCGTAAACTATTTTTTTATGTCAAGCAAATGTTTTGCATGTAAAAAGATGTTTATTTTGGGAATGAAAGATCTGATGCGACGGTTATTTAAACCTCGAAGTTGAAAACCTTAACAAAGTGTCGCATCTCTGTCGTGAATGAATCACTGGCTAGAGTGCAAAAATTTCAAAACTTTTCTTCCCCCTTTTTCTTTTAAAAAAATGAGTCAAGATGCGGGCGATAAGATACCAACATGAATATGCAACACATATTTGGGAGTTTAGGAAACGTTATCCTGTTGTAGTATGCTTTCGAGTTAAACCCTTGTTTCAGTTAGGACTTTTAGAGGTTGTAACATGGCCCGGTTCGAGGTTTTTTTAGAAAAAAGTTTTTCAAGGCTCAAGTTATTTGGTGCCCACCCCCTTCGTGATATTCTCCTATCCTAAGTTCAGTTGACTTATCACAAGCATTCATCTTTCAAAAGGATTTATAATGGTTGAGTGATCACGACAAATTCTCCAACATGATTGTCACTTAACTTTTGCTGCTTTTATTTTTGATATTATTGTTCCTCTTATTTTGATGAAAATTTTATTGGATAATATTTTTCGGCCTTTTAGGCTCTCTTTTCCCTAACTTTTGCCTGGACAAAAATATTTTCCCTAACTTAAGCATAAATATCTGTTGGCTTAGATTAAATCGACCAATGATTTATTCTGATACATCTTCCAGTAGATCTTTTTCTGGCTTAGATTAAATCGATCAATGATTTATTCTGATACTTCCTCTAGTTAAAGACAACAAAGACCTCTTCTGGCTCAGATTATATCAACCAATGATTTATTCAAATACTTCTTCCAGTTGAAGATGGTCGTAGATATCTTCCGGCTCAAATAAATCAACCAAAGATTTATTCTGATACTTCTTCCAGATGAAGCATAAATATATGCTAGCTCAGATTAAATCGACCAATGATTTATTCTGATACATCTTCTGGTTGATCTTTTTCTGGCTTAGATTAAATCTACCAATTATTTATTCTGATAATTCCTCCAGTTAAAGACAACAAAGACCTCTTCTGGCTCAGATTAAATCGACCAATGATTTTTTCTGATACTTCTTCCAGTTGAAGTCAGACATAAATATCTTCTGGCTCTGGGTAAATCGACCAATGATTTATTCTGATGCTTCTTCCAGTAGATCATTTTCTGGCTCAAATTAAATTGACCAATGATTTATTCTGATACTTCTTCTAGTCGTAGACATTTTCTGGCTCAGATAAATCAACCAAATATTTATTCTGATACTTCTTCCAGATAATAACAGGCATAAGTATCTGCTGGCTTAGATTAAGTTGACTAATGATTTATTCTGATACTTCTCCCAATCAAAGACGAATATGCACATTTTCTGGCTTAGATTAAACCAAACATAGGTTTATTCTGGTATTTCTTCCTGTTTGCAGTCAACGTTTACTTTGGATGGCATCTATAATCCTATCTCCTACAAATCTCAGTAATCTCTCCGAGTGGCATCTTCTAATCCCATTCAAGCATACTATCAGCTGAAAACATCACTCTGTGCACTAGGAAGCGCAAATTTCGGGGGACTTTATTGTTCAATCATCTTCAACCTTCAGATCACGAAAGGAAGACAAGCCAATCTAAAATCCTCAGGTTTAAGACGATTGAATAGGGGAAATTGTTGTACTCCAAAATTTCCCTCTCATTTTATTCAAAACATACTCCTAGAGGTCCTCAAGTGCTCAAGGTTGACCAAGAATTGACTAGATAAATTCTCCTCCTAAGCAATGGATCTCCAACTCGGGTTTCATTTTTCACAAAGAAGTTTGGGTTTCAAAGGCCTCAAGTGATTTCCATGGTCCATAATATGTCCTCAAGAATTCCCATGCCAAGTTTCATGCCCTGCATCACAAGTTTGCTCAGTCAATGGCTTAAATACTTGAAAATCAACTGTATTAGGTCAAAAGTCAAATATGGACAATTTACAGTCAAACTTCAAGATATTTTGTCAACATAAACATTTTGAAGTGATATTCATAATTTCATCAAGGGTTGATCATGATTCCTCAAGGAATGCTCTCAAATCATCAAGAATCCAAAAGTGCAAAATTAGGGTTTCTTAGGAAAAGTGAACTAAAATTTGACCAAGCATAACTTTCACATGCTTCATACATTTTGCCCCAACCAAAGATCATTGTGAAGAAAATTCAATTCCCTAAAACTTTTATTTTGTCCTCAAGTACAAAAAATGCATCATTGGAAAGATATGAGCCAATACATTACATGTCTTTTTGAAAGTCAACAAAAAGGCATTTTTTGTCGAGGCAAGTTACATCAAGATACATTCCCCAAATGCAAAAAATGGTCAATATAGAGATTGTAAGGGACATCTTGGGATTTCCAAAAATTCTAAGATCATCTTCAAAACATAAAAATTGAGAAAGTTATGAGTAGTAAAAGTTGGGAAATTTTGGTGAAATTCATGAAATGCAAAGCATGCAAATTTGGAATTTTTTAGTTAGTGGCCTAACATTTTGAGCTTAAAAAATATTCATGACCTTATGGAATACCTCTAAACACATTTTTACCTTGCCTTTCAATTTCTATCTATCTTATTCATATTTATTTTGTTTTTATTCAAATAAATACAAAATAAATGGCATAAAATAAGAAGTGATGGATTATGACATATGGGCTGATGGTTTGGATTAGTTTTGGGCCCAAGATTTCGTGCAAACATGCCTAGGTTCATGCAAGGACCAAAGTGGCAAGAATATTGTAATTTTGGAAGTTTTTAAAATGTTGATTCTCATGATTAAAGCCATGTCTTAAAGGTTTGATTTCTTTCCATGATTGTTCCCTCCTCTCACTCCTTTATATAAGAAACATTTTGCAAGCCTGAATGACACGCACAAGATGCATAATAAACCTCTCTAAAATTTCAAAAAAATTCAAAGAAGTTGAAAATATGAAACACAGGTTCTAGCTTCCTTCTGCCCTAACCAAGCTTTAAATCCATCTCATGGGCGCTCATAAGGTAAGTGAGGGTAAATTTCAACGATTCCCCACGCTAGAATCGTGCCATCTCCTCCTTCCGTTTTGTATTTTTTATCTTTCATATCTTTAAATTCATGCATCTTTGTTTGTATCTAATCGTCTATGTTGACATGATTTGTTGTTTAGAACAGGTTTAAACCAAAAACATGAGATCTTAATGTCAGAATTGCGTTTTGCCATGGTTAGGGAAAAACGCTTATGTGTTCACGTATCCTCATTTCTAGACCGTTTCAGACCAAACCAGCACCACAGTTGGATTTGTAGCATAGGATTTAGGGGGGTAGCCAGAATATAAGCTTTTGATTTTGCTTGTTTTTTCAGTTTCAAGATTTGATTTGATCGGAGAAGGAGGAGGTCAACCACTGTATGTGGTGGTTTGACCCTCCCTCAGTCTGCGTATCAAAACCCAGCGTCCTGATTCATCCATTCAAAATAACGGGGGCCCACTTGGGAGCGCATTTTTATATAAAATAATTTATGTTTCATTTTCATATATTATGTTATTATATTGTTATAATCAACAAATGAACATATGACCTGGTGGTGAAGCGCGCGTTTGTAAAGCTAGAGAGCCTGGGTTCGATCCCTAGGTTTTGGATTTTATTTCTCTCATATTTTCTCTGCAGATCCGGTACTCCAAATCCCAGCATACCCACCATGCACTCCTATCTCCGCACCATGAGATCTAATCAAATCTAGACCAGATGCTCCAGATCACGCGTCCACACTAAAGCCTCAAGGAACTAGCAATACTGGACCACGCGCTGGCATTGGGCTTATTGATTTTGGGCCTAGTGAATTTCACACATACCCCCCTCCCCTATTCTACTTCATACATCAGGCCCAATCATTTTCTTTTCTTTGATTATTTTATCTATTTAATTGTTTTATATTTTTGAAACCAATTTTATTTTAATTATAAAAGTCAGAAAATCACAAAAAATAATAGACTTAGGGTTTTCTAATTTAATTTAATTTTTGGTAAACAAATTAATTTAATTATTTTTTACCTTATTTTATTAATTAAAACCAATTAGAATTATGTTAAAATTTCAAATCTTTTTCTCAATAAATAACAAATTATTTTATTAAACAATTAGATTTTTAGGGTTTCAAACCTTTTCCCTTTTAAATCTTCGCGCGTTTATTATTTTCCGCATTATTTTTTTTATTGTAGTTGTCCATGGATTGTAATAGACTAATTAGGGTTTCTTTACTGTCTTTATCCCCCATGTTTGGACTTGTAATTTCCCCCTCCCTGAAGCCATGTAATCATTAGGTTTAATTTTTGCACTTTAATTCCCGCACTGATATTGAACTGTTAGATGTATGCCTAATAGGATTGCATGAAAAGAATCAAAAACAAAATGTTAGAAAACCTAACACCAAAGATAAATAACGGAAACACAATGCACTTGCACATGCGCACCTCTAGGGTACTCCCACTTCGGTTGCCTTCGGAATAAAACAGTCACAACTCTCGAAAATGAGAGATTTTAGTGGCAACCCTCTGGTTCAAAATCATAAAATTACCCCTTCGATGTTGCCTCAGTACATGATCTTATAACCTTAGGGGTGTTACTGATGTATCTAGTTAAGTTATCTTTGTGATTGTACGATGACCCTCGATTGTCCCTCAAACATCTAACGATAGGGCTACCTACTCATTAATAGTAGGATAGCACTGTCTAAAGGAAAAGAGGAAAATAACAAACCTTTTCGAGTAGGTAGATAGTTCTTAGATGGTTGCTCAAATAAAATAATTTTCCACACATACACTCCTTTACAAAATTATTTTCAAAGCCTCTTTGTATACGTTCTCAACAATACGAGAAACATTACAAAGTTTACTGTACCAAGGCGTCTTTTCAAAATACTTTATTAAACATACAAACACAAGGTATTTTCAAATGAGCTAGCATCTAAGAGCCCGTAGATAACTGTGGATGGAAAGGGTGCTAACACCTTCCTTTTCCATAATCAACCCCATTACTCAAAAATAATCTCAAAAGGTCTTTTTCTGTTTTTTTCACCCTTTCCTTTGTTGGATAAAAGAAAAGTTGGTGGTGGCTCTTGTTTACTGCAACATTTGCGAATATAAATGCAAAACCAGTATAACAGTCGGTTCTGCCACAGTGTTACAGTCACAATGTACTTTTGTAATTTTGTACTTTTGTACTTTTATACTCACCATCACACGCAATCCCTTTAGTCTTAACCTTCGTCCTAAATATCTGTAGAGGCTTATGATATAATTTATCGATGAAGCATGTTGCAGAAGGACCAAAATTAATACCTTCCAGAACCTAAGTCATTAGAACCTTTCAAGGATTGTTCATAGATCCATTGCCTTAGTTAGTTTTTCAGCACTTGTTCGTTAGAATAATGTCTTCAGATCTTCAAAACTCCGTTCAGCTAAACCTTTGTCTTCAGCATCTTCAGAACTTGGAAAAACAGAAGTAAAACTTTATAAGGCCTCCAAAGATTCCTTGAATAAGTCACGATCATAAGCTCTTTTACTAACGTTCCTTAGAACTGTTTCATAAGACACATTCTTTTATCTTGACTTAACTTATAACACACCAAAGGTATTATTCCAAAGTTTAGAGTTCTGAACCTGATGACATCACACACCTTCTTACTAGAGTCAGAACCTCTATGGAAAAAGCCACACACTAGACAGAAACATGTTAGAGTATACAATTATTCTTAAAGATAACATGTAAAGTTATCATCAATATATAAGGTCATATGTATAACAATCTTTATTCTCAAAGAAACCACCAAGAGAAATAGGTAAAATTGCTTTGTGGGGAAGAACCTCCAAGAGGATCGTGGTCGGCTGGAAATTTCTTTGTTGATGATAAGATGTTTCTATATTTCTTGGTGTATGTTATGTTTCATTGGAATAGCACCCATTACAATGTTACAGGTGTTATTTTAGAAAATAAAGAAAATAATCAAGAAGATAAAGGTGGTGAAGATGTTCCTCCTCCACATGTTCCAAGTGGTCCAAGCAACCAAGCCCTCTATGACTACATGACCACACAATTCTCCAACCTAAACACTTCAATGAATGATCAATGTACTTCTTTCAACACTTCTGTTCATAACCAAATTTCACAAAGTCATAAGGCATCTACCAATCGTATGAACCTCCTTCAAACCGACATGAACGAACAATTTTCCTATCTTTATTCACATCTCTATATCCCTCAGTATGATCCAAACAACCTCGTTGCTCCTATTCCATAAATTCTACAACTTCAACGTTAATTCCCATACCATGGAAATAACTACTACAATAATACCAACACCAACAATGATATGGACCAATCTTAGTGTATTATTTTGTTTGTGTCTTTCAAACTTAAAGTTTTTTGTTGTTTTTAGCATGATGTTTTAAATGTCATTTCATGTGATCTTTTGTGTAACTCTTTAAGTTTCATGTAAGGTACTATGTAACTTAACTTTTTTGTCTTGTGTAATACAGTGGGAGAACTGACTTAGGTGTTTTGTGTTTTATTATAATTTTTGTGGATAGCAAGAGTCACCACAGGCTTTTCTTTTATCCAATAAAGGAAAGGGTGAAAAGAACAGGAAAGACCTTTTTAGAATTTTCTTGAGTTCGGGGGGTAGGTTATGAAAAGGGAAGGTGTTAACACCCTTTTCATCCGTAGTTATCTACGGGCTCTTAGTTGCTAGCTCATTTTAAAAGTACTTTGTGAAATGGGTTTGTGTTTGTTTGAAAGTATTTTTTGAAAAGTGTCTTCGTTTAGGCGAAATTGTAATAATTCTCGTCTCTATAAGAATGTATACAAAGTGTTGACTTTTGAAAATATTTCATGAAAGGGTTGGTGTGTTTGAAAGATGTTTTTGTTTTGAAATATTTATGAGCAAGCAACTACGAGCGTTCTACCCACTCAAAAGAAAGTCTTTGTTCTTCTCCTCCTCCTTTAGATAGTGTTATCTTACCATTAGTTAGTAAGAAACCTTATGATTGGATGTGAAAGGACGAGCGTGGGTCGTCGTACAGTCATAGAAGGCAACATTGTAGGATACCTTAGCAATTTATCGTAAGGTTCTTAGATTGTTTACCAAAGGCAACGTCGAAGGGTCATCGAGGGACTACGATCTTGTAATCGAGGGTCTTTGCTAAAGTATCCCACGTTCGAGGGACATGACTTTTTTATTCTAAGGCAACAAGTGTGGGTTAACCCTAGAGGTGCAAGTGTGCGAAGTGTATTGTTTTCATGCATTTTTGTCTTGAATTAGGGTTGTCTACTTGTTGATTTTAAGTCTTGTCATACAAACCCTAATTACTCGCAATAATATGAAAATTGATAAATTGTGGAAATTGAAAGTTCTACGCTATTACATCATTTTAGGGGATGGGGATACAAATTACAAATGGGGGATGATAAGAAAAGTAAACCCTAACTATTACAAGGCTTTGACAATTACATTATGATATGAAGTAATAAAATGCAAAGAAATGTAAAATGAAAAAAAAATTGAAAAGAGAATTATTTTTATGATTTTTATGAAAGGTTTTAACCTAATTAAACTAATAAAAGAAAGAAATTAATTAATTATAGTCTAAGTTGATTTAATTTAAAAGAGCAAATTAAAATAAGAAACCTAAGTCTAGATTTATTTTAATTAATTTTAAGAAAGAAAATATTTTTTATGGTTTTATAAAATAGAAATAAAATAATAATTTTAGTCTAAGTATTTAATAAAAATATATTTTTGTATTTTTTAATAAAATAAAAATAATAAAAGAAACAAAAGAAAATAAAAATGAAAATATAAAAAAGGTCACGGATTAGAAAAGAAATTAGGAGGTCGATAAGAAAAACAGTTTTTATTTGGTTTAGGCCCAAACGGATTTTTGTATAATCAGAAATAACAAAATAAAAAAAATGTTATGTTGGGTTGCGTAATGTTTAGAAATCAGGGGGAAGGAAAGTAAAAATGAATGACCCAGTGGTGAAGAGCCCAATGCGCTGCCAAACAAAAAAGAACAAGAAAAATGTGAGAAATGAAAAAGGTCTCGTTTGGGCTTGAACTCAGGACCTTATAGAGGTATGCCTTACGCGCGCACTTCCTGCCACTGGGGTGGTTGTTTCATCCGGTATAAGGACAACTTGCAATAAATATAAGATAAAGCAATTTCATGACTGTACTTCATCTTCTTCCTCGCGCCAGCCATAACTCTAACTTTCTCAACTCTCAACCATTTTAGAAATTATAAACATCAAACTTATTAGAAATTTCACCGCGATTCTAATATGTAAATAACTTAAGCAATGGATCAAAGATGAGTACGGATTTTAAATGGTACCAAATTTAAGCTAACTTTTCCAGAAAGTCTAGGCTCAAAATTCTCACTACTCAGGCAACATAAATGAATTCTAAGGATATGGTTAGTTTCAGGGCTATGATGTCTATATTTTATCTTTTAAAATGGAAGCCAAATGATGCTTGTATGAAGAGTTAAGATTTCAGAAAACTCACCTTGCAGATTGAGATCGTGTTTTGAGTTTGAGCAAACTTTAAGGTGTTGTAATGATATGGTTAGGTTCCTTGACCCTCCAGGAAGCTATTGCAATGCTTACTTTAGATTGAGGATGGCTGAAATGTTCTGGAGAAGTCAACCTGCAAGAACTTGTTTTTGAAAATGGAAGATAAGGAAAATGGTATTATAATTGTGTTGCAGTTGTTTGTATTATCTCTATATGTGTATTAGAAGCTTGGTGATTGATAAAAATGGAAAACGCACGAGGGAATTGTGAGATGGATATTCAAAGGCAGAAATGACACAACAATGGTGTTTTTAGAGCAATTTCTGGTTTGAGGAAGTTTCAAGGCTTCTAATTTCGTGTCCTAAGTTGCATAATAGTGTCTCAATTTATAGGAGAAGGTTTGGAGGCTTTAGGTGATCAGAATCACAAGATTACATGTTTATGGATTTAAACTTGTTTTTGAAGTAACCTTGACAAACATTGTTCCAATGCATAATACAAGGCTTGTAGGATGGATAAGAGCTTTAAACACGTTTCTTCTGACCTTGTGTGTTGAGTGTGTGCTGAGGGAACAAGTTAGAGGCTCCATACAAGTTAACTTTGTGATTAAAGTCACTTTTCCAAAATGGGAATGTAAACTTTCTTCCTTAAATGGGAAGATGTATTGGACAATGCTTAAATCAATTAGTTGATAGCTCAAAAGCTTGTGTAATCTTCTGATTAGAGAGATAGATACACAAGTTAGAAGGCCTGCAAAGTGAGATTATGTAGCCTGGTTAGAGATTTGGTCAAGTGTTCATCACAAAAATGCTTTGTAATTCAAGAATGGTTGCCCAACTTCCTCTCTTCGATTCTCTTAGCTCAAAAATGATATCTTCAAGTTCTTTGATATTTTGGAAATCTTGAAATATCCTTTACAAATTTCATGTTTTCCATTTTTGCTAACGAAAACTGGAGCTATGTGAAATATGGCTAAGAAGTTGGGACAAAAAATCTGCCTAAACTAGTGCATTTTTTGGGCCTATAAAAGTGCATGATTTCATGGGCCTATAACTCAAAATATAAGCATTTTTTGGATATGATCCCTCTAATACCAAGTTATAGATTTCATAAATATCTACAACTTTCATGTTTAAAGTTTTCATTTAATCATATTGGATCTTGGTGAAAAATTGACATGAAGTAGTGAAATTATCATGTACAAAAACACTTAGAAAAATTTCTAAGTCTTGAAAAGTTTGACTTTTTAAATTGACATTTGACTTTCTTGATTTCTTGATGATCAAGCTTCATATTTTTGAATATCTTGATGAATCTTGACTTTTGAAACTCAATTTTGATCAAGAAGTAAAAGTTTGACTTTTGGTGTATCAGTTGACTTTTCATCAGTTAACCAAATTTTATCTATCAATTGTTTGATCTTGAGAGGTGAATTGAGTCATGCAATTAGGTCAAAATGATGTACTTGAATTCTTGAGATCATGTTTCAAACCAATAAGTCATGTATTAGCTCAAAAGTAAAAAATCGGTCATTCTAGTCAAAAATCCTAATTTTGACCATTTTGCCCTTTTAATGATTTACACACTTTTCTTAAGGAATTGTGATCCAAACTTGATCAATTGATGAATATGACTTAAAATTGTTGATATTGTCAAAAAATATTGAAGTTTTACTGTAGGTTGACCACAGTTGACTTTTTATCCAATACAGATGATTTTCAGTCATTTGATTAATTATGTGAGCAAAATTGTGACCCAAGACTTGAAACTTCACATGAGTATTCTTTGAGGTCTATAATGAATCATGAAAATTATTTTGGGCATTAAAATTTCAATTGTCCTTGTGAAAATAAAAACCCTAATTTGAGGCCTCAGTGTTTAGGAGGTGATTTAATTTAGCCAACTCTTGTGCAAACTTGAGCTATTTGGAGATCTTATGAGAAATGTCTTGAGAAAAGAGATGGAAAATTTTGAGGTATAACATCTTGCTTATGTTTTAATGTTGAATTCATGTGTGGTTGTTATATCTTGAGATATTTTTTCAAGTTTTGCTGCATGGTTTAATACTAGTTTCATTTTTAAACTTTTTCTTATGATTTTGGTTTTCCCCTTTAAAAATCAATCTATTATACTTGTCAAATAATTATATTTCACCCATCTTTTTCTTCTTTTTGATAATATAAAAGGGGGAGAAAGGTGGTATGTTGTATGCTTGTTTATTTCCTTGCCTTAGTATTTTAAAGGTACAAATGCTACAAATACTTCTTCAAGATGATCAAGTCAACATGATTGTAAGATTCACATATAAAGAGGGAGTTATACATCTTAGGGGGAGTTATACATATTAGGTGGAGAAATTTTCTGGAAATTACAAAGCATCAAAGAGGATTGTCTGTCATCACCCAAAAGGGGGTTAATGTGAAGTCAATATTCTCAATGATCAATGTGTTTTGATGAAGACAAATCTCTTAGTGACGAGAAGGTAAAGATGAATAAACTTCAAAGATAAAGCATCATAATTCAAGACTTTGGATTCAAGCTTTTATGTTTCAAGAAGGTATAATAACAATACTTACCCTCACTAAAGTCTTAGATGCTCAAGTAATAAAACACTCATTGCATATCTTATTCTTGTTCATGACATAAACTCTTATGAAAATTTTTCAAGTTTTATTCTATGAAAATCGATTTACACTTTGGACAAATTGATTTTCCCATAAAGCTTGCCTAATTTCCAGTAGCAAAAAATTACATTTTTAACTATGCAAATCAATTGCTCACTCGGAATTTTTGAAAAATATTAACGTTGCTTTTGTGCAAATCGATTTTCACCTAGAAGAAATATATTTGCACCTATTAGAATTTTAAAAAACCAGTAGCATTCTTAACACCTTTTCATGCATCTTTTCATGGAACCTTTTCATTATGTCTTGGAATTTGTTCATGGTATTTTTCATAACTTTACCATGATTCATAAAGGTGTCATGTACTTATAAATACATGAAATTTCAAATTACAATGTACCTCTTCCAATCAAACTCTTATAATTTTAAAAGTTAAAATTTCAAATCTTCAACCTTTATTCAAGAATTTTTCTATATACTTGCATATCATCTAAACCAAAATTTTTTTGAGCAATCTAACACTTTAGTGTGTGTGAATTATTATTATCATTGGAAGGGAGTATCAATTACATTGATATATCACTGAAAGTGATAATTATACTACAAACTTAGATACTCAAAACATTTTTGTATCCATATCTTATTTTTCAGATTTGTTGAAAATAAGATTGTTTGTTTTGTATTGCTTGTTTTTTCTAGGTTATTGGAAACAAGTATGTGTGTGTGTGTGTGTGTGTGTGCAAGAAAAGAGAGGATTGTTTTCTTTTCTTGTGGTGTAAGTTTTCAAGAGGATTATTCTTGATAACTTTGTTATAGACTTGTTTAAGAATATCTAACAATAATAAAATCCCTTACTCGGTGTAAGGGGACTAGACATACCTTCGAATTGTGAATGGAACTAGGATACATCTTTCTGTTCTAATTCACCCCCCTCTTAGGCGCACTTCATGCTTATAAAATATAATATCATTCTTGATATTATTACTACAAAACTTTTGTCCCATTTTCAAAGAAGACAAAATTTATAGAAAATAACTCATCATGACACTATAAATGTGAGGGGGGTTCAGGATCTTGGGCGGAACAAGCCTAAAATAGGTTTAGGAATGAAGGGGTCTAAATCGAAGAATAAAAAAAGTTACGAATTATAGTTGCCAACAAATTGGACATTCGGATAGGGAATGTCACAACAAAAAGCAAAGCTCATCTAGTTATGCAAATTTTTTTAAAACTGATGATTCTAGCAGTGGAGTAGATATATTATGTGTTTATCCAACAAGTGCGCAAATGTGTGGATTATTGACTCTGGTTGTTCTTACCACATAATGCCACACATGGAATGGTTCATTACACCTAGGCCATGTGATTTAGGATTTTAATTTGGATGATGATAAACCATATATTATCATTGTAAAGGGATAAATTAAAATTGCTATGGACGATGATGGCTGGCAAATATTGGACAATGTTAGATATATTCCAAAATTGAGGAAGAACTTGATTTCTATAGGTACTCTATAAATAAATGGTTTCATCTACATGTATGATGGAGATATGGACATTATAAAGCTTATCAAGGGTTCTTTTATTATGATGAGATTAAGGATTAATGCAAGTAACATCTACAAACTCTTAGGTAACACTGTTATAGGTAATGTTGCATAAGTTGAGTGTGATAATGATACAACCATACTCTGGCATATGTGTCTGGGTCATCTCAGTGAGCGTGGGATGATAAAACTTCATAAGATAAATCTATTGAAGTGTGTTAGTAGTTGCAAGATGGATTTGTGCAAGTATTGTATACTTGGGAAATAGTCTTGTGTTTGGTATAATATTTGAAAACACAAAATAGAGGGAATTCTAGACTATATGTATTATTATTTTTTGGAACTACCAAATAAGATTCCATGGATGAATCCAATTATTTTATGACTTTCACAAATGATTTTTCTCGCAGGGTTTGAGTGTATTTATCGAATCATAAATCTGATGTCTTTACCAAATTCAGGTTGTGGAAGGCAGAGATAGAGAATCAAACAGGTAGAAAAAATAATATTTTCGGTCAGATAATGTGACATAGTATACTAATTCAAATTTCAAGAGGTTCTTTGAAGAACATAGTATCCAAAGTGTGATATATTGGGAGAATTGACTTGGCTATTTTGCGTTTTATAACAAATATTGTAGTTAGAAAGAGTCGCCACCGACTTTTCTTTTATCCAAAAGGAAAGGCTGAAAAGAATAGGAAAGACCTTTGAGATTATTTCTGAGTTTGGGGGTAGATTATGAAAACGGAAGGTATTAGCACCCTTTCCATCCATAGTTATATATGGGCTCTTAGTTGCTTGCTAGACCACTTGCTTTTGTTTAAAAATATGATTTGTGTGGTTTTCTGAAAGTATTTTGAAAAGGCGCCATCGTTTTAGGCAAACTTTGTAATAGTTCTCGTTCATAAGAACGTATACAAAATGTTGAGCTTTTGAAAATATTTCATGTTTGGAAAGGGTTTTGAAAGTGTTTTAAAAGTGTTGGTGTTTGTTTTTTAAAATAAGCAAGAGGGTTTGATTTGAAAATGAGCAAGCAACTAGGAACAATCTACCTACTCAAAAGTCTTAGTTCATTTCTTCTTTTCCTTTGATATTGCTATCTTACCATTGATTTTGTAAAAAGCCTTATCTTTGGATGTAAAGGGACGGGCGTGGGTCATCGTATAGTCATGATAGCAATGTTGTGAGATATCTTAGCATTTCTCTTTGAGGGACTAAGATCATTTGTAAGGAAACATTCATAGTGTCATCGAGGGACTATGATCTTGTATTTGTGATTGTTTTTGCTAAGATATTCCACATGCATAACGTGGTCATTTTTATAAGGCAACAAGTGGAATTACCCTAAAGGTGCATGTGTGTAAAATGTG
This sequence comes from Vicia faba, assembly GCA_948472305.1. Classification (NCBI taxonomy): domain Eukaryota; kingdom Viridiplantae; phylum Streptophyta; class Magnoliopsida; order Fabales; family Fabaceae; genus Vicia; species Vicia faba. The sequence continues at coordinate 398,130,520 of OX451739.1, forward strand.
TTTGATTGCATGCATTTTGTCTTTAATTTTTGGGTTGTCTACTTGTTGGTTTTATCTTGCCATACACACCTAATTACTAACATTTATATGAAAGTAATAAAAAAAGTTCAAAAAAAAAAATCCTACACGATTACAACCATATTGAAGTGCATAAAATATAAAAGAAAAAATAAGGTAGAAAGAATAAAAAAGAGCTCATTCGATTGGGGGGAGGAGTTCCCTTCGAATATGCTTTTGTTGGACTCCTTCATTTGGGGGCTAACATGCAACAAGTCATGGCCTTCTATTGGCCATCGCAGCACCAAGCGTGGCCTTCGATTGGGCATTGGTAGCAGCTGGGCGAGCCTTCTGGTTCTGCCTTGTTGCTTTGTTGCCTTCTTCGATTGAGGATGACAGCAATAAGTCATGGCCTTCGATTCTGGCTGGACCTAGTGCAAATGCGCCTTCTGATTTTTCCTTTCTAGGGCTTGGATGTCGCACGAGCATGGCTTTTGGCTAGACCTAGAAATTAGCATTGAAGCCTAAGGCTTCGTTTCATGTCTTCTTTCCCCATGTCTCTTTCGTTTGAGTTTAATAACAACATGGCTTAAAACCATGTTAGCATTTGTCTAGTGTCTAAGTTAATTTTTTTAGGGCATGTTTAATAAACTTAAGCATCAAGAAAACAAAAGATTAGCCAGAAAAATATATTCAAAGGGTGCAAACGAAAGGGAGGAAAAATGATATATACATGCTATGTATGAAATGAAGGATGCAAGGGTAAGAGTAACTTACCTTGCTGCAGCCTTGAAGGTGAGTTGGGCCTTGAGTGGCTCTGGATGCTGGATTCGAAGGAAGGAACAAGTGGGATGCTCCTTAATTCGAAGGAAACTGGAATGTGTTGTTCTTCAGAACCGAAGGAGGTGACAATGATTCTGGGTTTTTGATTTCACAAGTATTGAAGTGTTTGAGAATTTTATGGTGTGTGAGAATTTTGAAGATATGTTCCCATCCTCTTCTTCCTATCTTTTTCTTTCTATGTGCAAATGAACTCTCTATTTATAAAGGAAAATTTTGAAATGTTTGGGAGTAAAAATAATAAAATAAAGGCTCAGCTGGAAAGTAAGAACCCACTTGTGCCATTATAGCAAGATGGATGGTTCAGATGGATTGCTTCCTTCTGAAGGAAAACAGGCGCAAGGCTCAAGAAAAACTTTTTCTAAAAAGTAGTATTTTACTATTAAGGGCAAGTTATCTTGGACAACAAATGGGTAAAAACCTATTTTAACTTGCATAGACAATTAAATATAGAGTGAGTCATAGGTTTGAGGCCCTTGCTCAACTGAAGTTTGTATGCAGGCATGCAGAAGGCTTTTGCTCAATTGAAAGCTTGCATGCATGCATGTAGGAGGTCTTTGCTCAAACAAAGGCTTGCATGCAGGCATGCCCCTACTTGGTGAATCAAAGCAACCATATATGGTGCAAATGGTGCAATCGAAGGGAACGTTCAGAAGGCCAAGGCCGTTTGAATCGAATAAAGCTTTCAGAGGATGATTTCCTTCTGAATCGAAGGAAGCTTTCAGTAGATAATTTCCTTCTGAATCGAAGGAAGCTTCAATACCCAAATGAAAGATGTAACCCAGGTGGCATGAAGCCCTTGCTCAACTGAAGCTTACATGCAGGCATGGCAAGAGATGAATGCCCAAACAAAGACTTGCATGTAGGCACTTGTGTCTAAGCGAAGGGTTTGCCTTGAAGGAGGCACATGTGGCTAGCAGATCATGGTTTTCAAAGCAAAGCACGTAGGCATCATGCTTGGTGAATCGAAGGGTTTGCCTTGTAGGGGGCACTTGTAGCCAGCAGGTCATGGTTTTCAAAGCAAGCATGTAGGCAGAAAAAGACAAAAATGAAGCCTGCAACAAGAATTCAAATGCCCAGACGAAGGAGGTACGCTAGCAGCAATTTTAAAGCAATCGAAGGAGGTGAGAAGTCCAATCGACGAGTGTTGAATCGAAGGAGACCTATTTTCCTCCAAATTTGTCAAAATGTTATTTTTATCTGTTTTCTCCCTTTTTGACAGTTTCCTTTTAATTTTGGTACTGGAAAATCCCAATGCACTTATGCAAGCTTAAATCCTGAGAATCTTCGTGAGAAAATCCTTGAGAATTGAGAGGGAAAATTTTGGGGTACAACAACTGCCCCTGTTCAATATTCTTACACCTGAAGAGTTAGATTGGAAAATCTGCCATTCATGAATTGAAGGTGGAAGATGATTGAACACTGGAGTGCCAAGAAATTTGAACTTTGAATATGGATTAGGAATGGGATTTTAGATGCCATTTGGAGAAATGATGGTAAATGCTAAAAGAAGCATCACCATAAATCTTTGGTCGATTTATACTAAAACTTGATGTTTTGCCTGTTGGGAAAACAAAGAGTTAGGAAAATGCAGATGTATGCATGATGTTCACAAGGTGAATGAGATTGTGTTAAATGTGTTTCGTATGTATATGCTATGATGTATGAATATGGGAAGCATATTTGTCAGGGAAAATAAATCTCTGACTACTGTTGAGGAGTTCTGGGAAGTTGAATCCTGGATTACTGTCGGGGATGAAGAAAATACGTATCTTTAAGTTTTGTTGAAAGAATGCTTCTGCTGGGGAATATCTCTTGAATGTTAGCTATTATCTGGTCGGATCCAGGCTTCACAACTTGCTGAGGTTGAGGAATTCAACTGCTATCTGGTCGGATTCCAAGTTTTACAATAACTTGCTGGGGAAGAATAACTTAAACTATTATCTGGTCGGATTCCAGGCTTCATAGAAAATTTCTTGAAATTGAACTATTATCTGGTCGGATCCAGGCTTCGTAGAAAATTTCTTGAAGTGGTAACTATTATCTGGTTGGGTCCATGATTCATAGTTTCTTCTTTGAAAAATTATACTATTATATGGTCGGGTCCAGGCTTCATAGTGTCTTGCTGGGGATTGTGGCTAGTTGTTATTTGGTCGGACTCCAGGCTTCACCATAACTTGCTTGAATAGACAAAGTTGAACTGATATTTGGTCGGATCGAGGCTTCATAGTAAACTTCGGAGGGGAATTGCTATATGGTCGGACTCCAGGATTACAATAACTCGCTTGAATAGACGAAGTTGAACTGATATATGGTCGGATCAAGGCTTCACAAAAACTTCTGAGGGGAATTGCTATCAGGTCGGGTTCCAGGCTTCATAATAACTCGCTTGAATTGACGAAGTTGAACTGATATCTGGTCAGATCCAGACTTCACAACAAACTTTTGGGGGGAATTGCTATCTGTTCGGGTTCCAGGCTTCACATTAACTCGCTTGAATAGACGGTGTTGAACTGACATCTGGTCGGATCCATACTTCATAGTAAACTTCTAAGGGGAATTGTTATCTGGTCAAATTACAGGCTTCATAATAACTTGTTTGAAAAGATATAATTGAACTGATATCTGGTCGGGTCCAGGCTTTACAGTAATTTGCTTGGGGAACTTGGTTGTTATCTGGTCGGATTTCAGGTTTCATAACAAATTTTTTAGGGTAATTGCTATCTGGTCGGATCCAGACTTCACAATAGCTTGTTGGGGTAGAGGCAAACTCTATTGGGGAAAAGAAATTAAACCTTGGTCTGGTTGAGTCCAGGTTCTTCTATATCTTTGAAGATTTGAACTATTATCTGGTCGGGTCCAGGTTTCATAGTTTTTGAAAGTATTCTATTATCTGGTCGGGGCCAGGCTTCATAGTATCTTAAAATTCTACTAATATCTGGTCGGCTCCAGGCTTCAAAGTAGTTTGAAAATTGTACTAATATCTGGTCGGACCCAGGCTTCATAGTATCTTTTGGAGATAGTAAAGGTTTTGTTAACAAATTTATTGGGGATTAGGGGTTGTGGCCCTATGACTTGCAATAGTCTGAAAGGCGAACTCAAGCTGGAGAGGATAAACTCAGCTGGGGAAGACAGGCTCATCTTGGGGGGATAGACTCTGTTTGGGGATAACAACCTCATCTGGGGGAGATATACTCAGCTGGGGAAGATATACTCAGCTGGGGATAAGAGACTATGCCGGGGAAATTTGAACTCGGCTGGGGAGTTATGCTACTCGTTGTTTGTTGGGGAAATAAACCTTGTTGGGGAAATAAACCTCGTTGATGAGTACTCGATGAACTGCTGATGAGGTGAGTCCTTTGAGGAAGAGATCCATAAGGCTTCTTCTTGTAGGATCAACTTAGCTGGGAGAGAGTTGTCAAGAGATTGAGACTTTGGCTGGAGATCAACCTGTGCGAAGAGACCTTGTGGGTAACTCTGTTGAGGATTGGTTTATTGTAGCTATTCTGCGGGGGATAACATTAATGAAATAACTCTGTGGGGATATTCTGTATGTTACTGCTTAGCAGGTCACACATGCCAAATATTTTTAATTATGTTCATATGCATATGTTCGTTCAATTTTATTCATTGGACAACTTTTGCATTCAAAACAAAAACAGAAAGTTTGCACTTCAAAATATATTTGTATTGATATTTTGTCCATGAATAGGCGTTTTTTGTACAAAGAGATGGAGATCCTAGTAAGAGGAAATGGTCGGAAGGAAAACAAAGATTGAAAATAAAAACAAATAGCCATGTGGAAATGATCTTATTGCAATCCAACTCTACTATTGCCCCAATGTCTTCGAATTCCCCTTGTCGTTGACAGAAGTTGATTGGATTAATCTTGGACTGTTTGAAATCGGACCTTGGTAAGAAAGTCGATAGTGGTGATTCCACGGGACCTAGTCATACGCTTTCAATACTTAATTTTTGCCTGGACCGCCCTTTCGGGTTTTCATCCCACAAGGATACCCATTTTTACCCAAGTCGCCCTTTCGGGTTTTCAACTTGCCGGGTGTACAATCTATTGCATATATCCCTAATTTTTCCCAAACCTTTTGGTTTGTCGGGATGCCCTTATTTTTCCTAGGTGTGTCAACCTAGCGGCTCTCTTATGCGTAGAATTTTTTAACTATGTCCGTGTTTATAGGATGTGGGAAGTCTTCACCATCCATGGTAGTCAGCATCATGGCACCGCCAGAGAACACTCTCTTGACAATAAATGGCCCTTCGTAGGTGGGAGTCCATTTTCCCCTGGGGTCGCCTTGTGACAGAATGATGCGCTTTATCACCAAGTCAACAGCTTGATATACTCGAGGCTTGATCTTTTTGTTGAAAGCCTTGATCATACGATTTTGGTACGTCTGACCATGACAAACAGCAACCAGTCGTTTCTCATCGATCAAATTCAACTGATCCAATCTCTTCTAAATCCACTCATTTTCGCCTAAACCTACCTCATTCATAATCCTTAGTGAAGGAATCTGGACTTCCACTGGAAAAATAGCTTCCATGCCATATACCAAAGAAAAGGGAGTTGCCCAAGTTGGTGTCCTAGCTGAAGTACGGTAGCCATGTAGAGCAAACGGTAGCATCTCATGCCAGTCCTTATAGGTTACTACCATTTTCTGCACAATCTTCTTAATATTTTTGTTGGCCGCTTCAAATGCGCCATTCATTTTAGGTCTATATGGAGAAGAATTGTGATGCTTGATATTGAACTGAGTGCACAGTTCAGCAATCATAGTATTGTTGAGGTTAGTCCCATTGTTGGTGATGATCCTTTTGGGGATACCATAGCGGTAGATGAGGTTGTGTTTGATGAATCTGGCTACCACATTCTTGGTGACTGAGGAAAACGAGGCAGCTTCGTCCCATTTCGTAAAATAGTCGATATCAACAAGAATGAAGTGATGTCCATTGGAAGCGGTGGGCTTGATCTCTCCAATCATGTCAATGCCCCACATTGCAAATGGCCACAGAGAGTTCATGACGTTCAAAGGGATAGGAGGCACATGAACCTTGTCAGCATAGATTTGGCATTTTGACAAGTCCTAGAGTGTTGATGACAATTAGTTTCCATTATTGACCAATAGTAGCCAGCTCTCAGGATCTTTTTGGAAATCGTATGTCCGCTTGAGTGAGTACCAAAGATACCATCGTGCATGTCTTCCACAATTTCCTCTGCCTCCTTCTTGTCCATACATTGGAGTAGAGTAGAATCATGGTTGCGCTTGTACAATATTCTGTTACTTAGGAAGAATTTAGCTGAAAATCTTCGTAAGAACTTTCTGTCATATACGGATGCTCCCTCGGGATACTCTTGTGCTTCAAGATATCTCATCACTTCATGGTACATGGTTTTTCCACGTCAGTATCAAGCTCACAACAGTGTGTAGGTTTGTCTAATCTTTCAATCGTAATCTTATGAGCTTCGTTGTCCCATCTGACCTTGAACATTGAAGACATGGTTGCCAAGGCGTCGGCTAGATGATTTTCTTCCCGATGGAAGTGTTAAAAGGTGACCTCTTCGAAGTATGGAATCAGGTATAGCACAAGTTATTTGTAAGGGATGAGATTAGGATGTTTATTATTGCAATCTCCTTTTACTTGGCTAATCACTAGAGCGGAATCACCAAACACGTTCAAATGCTTGATCCTTAAGTCAATGGCAGCCTTCAGGCCCAAAATGCATGCTTCGTACTCAGCCATATTGTTTATGCAATCGAAGCATAATCTCAGTGTAAGGAGTGTGGCAAACTTTAGGAGATGTGATCATAACACCGATTTTGTTACCCAAGGCTATGGAAGCCCCGTCGAAGACCATAGTCCCTCGAGATCCTTGTTCAGGTCCGTCATACGGTCCAGGTTTTGTGCAGTCGGTTACCGGCATGATGTTCTCATCTGGGAAGTCAAAGTTCATAGACTGATAATTATCAACAGCTTGATGGGACAAATGATCTGCTAGTAAACTTCCTTTGATGGCCTTTTATGTTGTGTATTGAATGTCGTACTCAATCAAGATCATTTGCCACCTAGTTATCGGTCCGGAAAGAGCAGGTTTCTCGAAGATGTACTTGATTGGGTCCATCTTAGAAATTAGTAAAGTGGTACGAGTCAACATATACGGTCTTAGCCGACGAGCATCCCATGATAAAGCACATCAAGTTTTCTGGAGTAGTGAATATCTAGTTTCACAGCCGGTAAAATTTTTGCTCAGGTAGTAAATAGCATGCTCTTTTAGGCCAGACTCGTCATGTTGGCCCAAAACACGCTGCATAGAGTTCTCTAGTACTGTCAAGTATATGATCAAGGGTCTCCCATCAACTGGAGGCATGAGAATAGGAGGTTCTTGCATATATTCTTTGATTTTGTCGAAGGCAGCTTGGCATTCATCATTCCATCTGACTACTTGATCTTTCTTCAAGAGCTTGAAGATTGGCTCACAAGTAGCAGTCAAGTGAGATATGAAGTGGGCAATGTAATTGAGACGACCCAAGAATCCTCTAACTTCCTTTTTAGATTGGGGGACTTACATTTCTTGGATGGCCTTCACCTTGGCAGGATCGACTTTGATACCTTTACTGCTGACAACAAAACCTAGAAGTTTTCCATGTCATACTCCGAATGTGCACTTGTTAGGGTTTAACCTCAACTTGTACTTTTTCAACCTTTCGAATAGTTTGTGCAGGTGATCGAGATGTTCCTCTTCAGTTTGTGATCTGGAAATCATATCATCCATATATACCTCTATTTCATGATGGATCATGCCATGAAACTAAGTTACCATAGCCCTTTGATATGTTGCCCCTGCATTCTTCAATCCGAGCGGTATGACTTTGTAGAAAAAGATGCCCACTTGTGTAACGAAAGTGGTCTTCTCCATGTTTTCGAGAGCCATCCTTATCTGATTATAGCCAGAGAAGCCATCCATAAAAGAGAAGACTTTATGTTGAGCAGTGTTATCGACCAAGACGTCAATGTGTGGTAGAGGGAAGTCATCCTTGGGGCTTGCCCTATTCAGATCCCTATAGTCTACGCACATGCGAACTTTTTCGTCTTTCTTCGGTACTGGCACCATATTTTCAACCCATTGGGGATAAGATGTCACAACTAGGAACCCTGCATCAAATTGTTTCATCACCTCAGCTTTTATCTTCTCATACATATCGGGCCTCATGCGACAAACCTTTTGTTTGGCAGGAGGATAGTCTTCCTTTGTCGGCAGACGATGAACTACGACGTTGGTATCCAACCCTAGCATATCTTTATAAGACCAAGCAAATACTTCCATATAATCATGCAACATCTGAACCAACATGCTCTTGACACTACTTTCCAAGTTAACACCGATCTTGACTTCTTTCTTGTCCGCCTCGGTACCCAGATTGATGACTTCAACTGACTCTTCATGCGGATGAATAACTTTTTCCTCTTATAATAGAAGTCTGGCTAGTAATCTCGGTATTTCATAATCTTCCTCCCATTCGTCTTTGGCTTAGTTAATTGGACATTCGAAGTCATAGTCGGCAATAGTAGAGTCATTGGCAATAAGATCCAGGGTGGATGAGGACCTGTAAGAGTATGTGTGTGTGTGCATGTAAGACACATGCCTATTTTGAAAAGAAGAAAGACAATGAGCATAAAGATTTAAATGCAAAAGAGTCCAATGGTTTGTATTTAATGATCATATGATAAGATGAACATAAATGAAACCCTTGACAAATAGACCATAGTGCCCCGGGCCAAGCATATGGCTTAAAAAGTCATTGTTTAAATATTACAGACGAAATGTTCTTGAATTGAAAGAAAAGAAGTAACAAGTAGATTACTCCTCAATAAAGGAGATGGGCACGAAGTCCTTTGCATGCCAATTCTTTAGCTCCATTGTAGTTGGATACACTCAATCTTCAAATGCAGTTTCTTCATCTGAATCACCCACAATGTTGACTTCATGGCTTCTAATACGGAGAGGGGCCTTCCCTGCGCGAATGCTCCTCACTTCCTTCCGAGCCTTGATGGTGAAGCCTAAACCAAACTTGTACACTTTGAATGGTATATCTAGGAGTTTCCCCCAAGTATCATAGTTTCCTTCTTCAATTGCAGCACGAGCATCTTTGATTGAAACCATCTCCGGCACGACTTTAACTGTTTTAGATTCATCAGAGGAACATTTGGTAGCAACAACCATTGGTTGCACAATTCAAAGGCTTGACATGGGGTCTCAATGAATTCTCCATCCATCTCTACGTACTTGAAAGATTTGAGGTGGCTTACCATAAACTCTTCCTCACCACAGACAGTGACAATTCTTCCCTTTACAGGATATTTAAGTTTTTGATGAAGAGTTGAGGTTACTGCCCCAACTTTATGGATCCACGGGTGACCCAACAGACAAGAATAGGCAGGACGGATATCCATGATGTCGAAGGTGGAAATGAAGATTTGGGAACCCACCTTGATTGGAAGATCTACTTCTCCATGAACAGTCCTTTTTGATCCATCGAAGGCCCTCACGATGATATCACTTGGCTTCAAGACTAAACCTTCACAATCTAGACGATCTAACACCCCCTTGGATAGTACATTTAGAGAAGAACCAGTGTCGACCAACACATGTGCTAAGGTATTCCCTTTGCACTCGATTGAAACATGTAGAGCTTTATTGTGGTTCTTCCCAAGTGGTGTTAGGTCAGCATCTGAAAATCCCAAGCCATTATCAGCCATCAGGCTAGCCACGCAATTCTCAAATTGGTCAATTGTTGTCTCATGGGGGACATGAGCTTTTTTAAAGAATTTGATTAATGTCCGAGCATGGGCATCGGAACAGAGTAGTAATGATAACATAGAAATCTTAGAAGGGGTTTGCCCCAACTATTCCATAATCTGGAAGTCACTCCTTTTTATTATCTTCAAGGTCTCGTCCATCTCACGAGCGGATGGTTCTCCATTAGCACCGTCCTTTGCGGGTATTTCTATTATGAATGGCTCAATAACCTTCTCTTTCCCTCTGGCATCAGTACTTGGCTTAGTGGCAGTGATGCGGATGGGTGTCTTTGTAACAACTGGTGGTGAGATATTGGGTGAAAATATTCTCCCAGTTCAAGTTACCTTACTTGAGCCAGCTATGTTACCAACATCATCATCTTTTTCTTCTTCGATCCAAGCGTCTTTTTTTATCCCATGATAAAACACCTCAGCACCATAGTTCCATGGCACTGCCTTATTTAAAGAATAGGGTATTGGTCCGGGATTAGTAATTATTAAGGGAGCAACAATGGATTCATTTGAAATCCTAATAGGACCTTTGGAGGAGATCCTAAGAGGCTTGTTTGAGATGGTGATAATGGATAGATCTTCACATTTGTTAGTCAAACTTTTGGCGAGTGGGGTCTTCTCAAATAGGATCTCGTGGCTATCCATTAGGCGTTGAATGCATTTCTTCAGCCCTTCGCATCCATTGAGTTGTCTTGTACAACACACACAGTTTTTTACACAGCTAGGGAAGATCCAAGCTTTCAACGGATTCTTTTTGATGATATCCAGCGGAGTAGTCAATTCTTCAATAGAGGCAACAATTTTTTTATCTTCAACAGCATTAACACCCTTGCCATGCTTCGGCCTGGGTGTGGTGATTACATTTGGAGTCGGAGGAGGATCAAATTCAATAGTCTTGTTATCGATCAAATCCTGTATTTTATTCTTAAAGGCCCAGCATTGGTCAGTCTCATGCCCGGGGCTACTTGAGTGGTAAGCGCATTGAGCGTTCATATTATACTTTGGTGAAGAGGTATCAGGGTTGGTAGGAGGACCGCACAATGTCACCAAATTATCCTTGAGAAAATGTTGTAAGGCTTGAGACAATGACATGCCTAAACTCATAAATTGTCTTCTTGGAGTTTCAAAACATTGGTGATTAGCAGATGGTCTTGGAGTAGGAGTTGGATTGGAGATTCGTGTGATACGGTGGGAGAACTGACTTGAGAGTTTTGCATTTGATTGCAAATGTTGCAGTTAGCAAGAGTCGCCACTGACTTTTCTTTTATCCAAAAGGAAATGTGAAAAAGCAAAGAAAATACCTTTGAGATTATTTCTTGAGTTCGGGGGTAGATTATGAAAAGGGAAGGTATTAACACCCTTTTCATTCATGGTTTTCCAAGGGCTCTTAGTTACTTTCTAGATCACTTGCTTTTTGTTCGAAAATGTGCTTTGTGTGGTTTTTGAAAGTATTTTTTTGAAAAGACGCCATCTTTTAGGAAAACTTTGTAATGATTCTCGTTCGTAAAAATGTATACAAAGTGTTGATCTTTTGAAAATGTTTTCAAGTTTGAAAGATGTTTTTGAAAGTGTTGGTGTTTGTTTTGAAAATAGCAAGGATGTTTTGTTTTGAAAGTGAGCAAGTAACTAGGAACATTCTACCTACTCAAAAGTCTTTCATGTTCATTTCATTTTTCCTTTGAAATTGTTATCTTACCATTGATTTGGTAAGTAACCTTATCTTTGGATGTGAACGGGACGGGCGTGGGTCATCGTATAACCATGATTAGAAATGTTGCAAGATATCTTAACATCTTTCTTTAGGGACTAAGATCATTTTGAAAAGGCAATATAGATAGCGTCATCAAGGGATTATGATCTTGTATTTTTGTTTGTTTTGCTAAGATACCTCACATGCATAATATGACCACTTTTGTAAGGCAACCAAGTGGATTTACCCTATGGGTGCTTGTGTGCAAGTGTATTTATTTTTCATGCTTTATTTAGTCTTTGATTAGGGTTTTCTACTTGTTGATTTTATCTTCTCATACAAACCCTAATTACTAGCATTTATATAAATCGACAAATTGCGAAAAATAAAATTACTACGCTATTACATCATTAGGAGAGGGGGTGTACAAATTTACAAATGGGGATTGCAATAAAATTAAACCTAATTATCTATTACAACCATATTGAATATTGTACAAAATTGAAAATAAAATGGAAGAATATAAATGGGAAAAGAAATGACTTTGTTTGGTTTTTTGTGAAAGGGGTTTTGTCTTGACCTAACTAAAGAAAATGATTAATTAAAATTAAATAAAATTAACTTAAACTAATTTAAGAAAAAAAATTAACTTGAAAATGATTTTTAGGGTTTTTTATGAAAAAATTTTAAATTAATAAAAATGAAATGAAGATTAATTAATTAAAATAATCTAAGTTCTAAATTAATTTTAACTAAAAAAAAATATTAATTTAACCTAAGTCTAAAAATTATTTATTTAAGAAAAAAGGAATTAATTTGTTTTTAAAAAAAATGTTTTTTTTAGTCTGTTTATTTTATTGAGAAAACAAAATACATAAGTATAAATAATAAATAAAAATAAATTTGGATTTTTTTATGATTTTATGAAAATAATAATAGTAATAATAATAATAATAATAATAATAATAATAATAATAATAATAATATTAAAGAAGAAAAGATAAAATAAAAATAAGAAAAAGAAAAAGAAAATAATTAAAGAAATTTGGGCTAGGGATGTTAAAAACATTCAGGAGGGTGGAAGGCTAGCAAAAATTCCCAGGCCCAAAGGAGGAAGGCCCAAGCGCTTATGGCTGGCAAAAAGGAAGAAAAAATGTTGCAAAAATGAACAAAAGGCAGCGCTGGGTCTCGAACCCGTGACCTTAAGATAAATGCGCGTTGCCTTTGCCACTGGGGTAGTTGTACATCCGTTAACATAAGAAAAACAAAAAATACATAACATTAATCCAGTCCTTAAAATGACTTCATCTTTAACCTCCAGCCAAAGGATCTCTAACTTGCTCATTTCTCAACCATTTGCAAAAATGTAAACATGAAAATTGCTTCATTTTGTCACATGAATTCAACCATATAAATATCATAAGCTATAAATCAAAGATGAATGAGAATTTCTAAAAGTACCAAATTCTGACCTAAATATTTCAGAAAGTTCAAACTCAAAATTCGCCTAACTCAATCAAAATAAATGAAATTTATGGACATGTATAGTTTCAGGGCAATGATGTCTACATTTTATGTTCACAAATGCAAGCCTAACAATGCCTAAATATGGAGATAGAAGTTCAAGAAAAATACCTCAAAACTGGAAATCTTGAAATGGATTTGAGCTTGTTTCAGGCAGTGGTGATGATCAGGTTAGCTTCCTTGGACCTCTAGGAAGCTAATCCAATGGATGGCTTGAGCTGAGGGTGGCTGAAATGGCCTGAAGAAGTCCAACTGTAACGCTCTGTTTTTTACTAGGGAAGTTGATGAAGATGATGTTACACTATGCAAACAGAGACAAGGATGGTTTGTGTATGATGTTAAGAAGCTTTTGGAAGTGTTAAGCCAAGAAACGCACGAGTGGTTTTGAAGATTGAAGTTCAAAGTCAGAAATGACACAAAAATTGAGGATTTGTGCAATCTGAGTTTTCAGGGAGTTTGGGAGCTTGTATCTCCGTGTGTTAGCTTGTAAATAACTTGTATAGTTATATGAAAGAGGTTAGAGGGTTTGAAGTTCACAGAACTGTGAGATATAGAGTTATGGATATGTTACTTGATTTTGAAGAAAAGTGGGAAAACAAGTTTCAATGTGTAGTACAAGCATGGTCTGGGTTTATGAGAGGCTCTAGACATGTTTCTTTTGTCTTTTACATTTCTTGTGTTCAGATGAAACAAGTTAGAAGCTCTATGCATTGACTTTGTGATTAAAGTCACTTTTCCAAAATGGAAGTGTGAACTTTGTTCCATTAATGGAATAATCACTTGGAAAAAGACTCAAACACTTAGATCATAGCTCAAATAGTTGTGTAATCTTCTAATTATGGACAGATTTAGAGGTTAGAAGCCTGCAAAGTAAGATTCATTCAGCATAGGCTTGGATTTGAAATCTTGTTCATCATGAAATGGCTTGTAATTTAAGTTTGAAAACCCTAACTTCATCTCTTCGAATCTCCTTTCTCATAAATGATCTCAAGGAGTTATTGGATATTTTGGAAATTTTGTAATGTTCTCTACATCCCCTCTTTGGATCACTTTCGAAAATTCCCCTTGGAGCTATATGAAAAAGTGCTATCAAGTTAGGTCAAAATTCTGACCAAAACTAGGGCAAAATTTCACTAAGTGTTCAATTTCAAGACCACAACTTTATGAATTAATAACTTGAGATACAAGCATTTTTAGAAGAATTTGCATAAAGAAATTTTGTATATATCATGGAGATATAAAACTTTCATGTTGAAAGTTTCTTCTGAATCATCTTGCATCATGGTGAAAAATTGGCTCAAAGTTATGAAAAAACATGAAGTTTTAAACACTTAGAAAAATTTCTAAGTTAGAAAACTTTGACTTTTCAAAATGAAATCTTGACTTTTTGATTTATTGATGAATAAGTTTTATATTTTGACATGTTTTGATGAATTCTGATCTTTGACATTGAATTTTGACCAAAAAGTCAAAGTTTGCCTTTTTAGTGTACAGTTGACTTTTGATCAGTTGACTGAGAATTCATTATCAATCCAATTGATATTGAGCAATGTTTTGGGTCATGCCATTAGGATAAAATGATGCAATTGAACTATTGAAATCATGCTTCAAACCAATTGACCATTTCTAGGTCAAAAATCAGAAATTGCCCTTTCTCACTCAAAACCCCAATTTTGACCATTTTGCCCTTTTGATGATTTGATCAAATTTCTTGAGGAATTGTGGTCCAAACTTGATAAAATGATACGTATGAGTTTATAATGTAGATGTGGATAAAAAATTATGAATTTTGACTATAAATTGGCCATAGTTGACTTTTTCCCCAATATAGTTGATTTTTAGGTCAACTGCTCAATTGACTGAGCAAAAGTGTGATCCAAGGCTTGAAACTTGACATGAGTAATCTTGGGGGTCCATAATGATCCATTAAAATCATATTAAGAATTGAAAGTTAAATTATCCTTGTGCAATCTCAAACCCTAATTTTGGTCATTAGTGTTCAAGGAGGTGTCTTGAGCTGATCAACCCTAGTGCAGTCTTGAACCAAGAGAGATCTTTGTGAGAAAATATTTGATAAATGAGAGGGAAAATTTTTGGGTACAACAGCTGCCCCTGTTCAATCTTCTTAAACCTGAAGAGTTAGATTGGCGGATCCGTCATTCGTGACTTGAAGGTGAAAGATGATTGAACATTAGAGTGCCCAGAAATTTGCACTCGAAGATGGATGGTGAATGGGCATATAGATGCCATTTGGAGGAATGTTGGTAAAAACTGGAAGAAGTTTCCGCACAAATCTCTTATTGATTTATACTAAAACTTGATGTTTTACCTGTGAGAAAAAGAGTCAGTAAAATGCTGATGCCTGCATGATGTTCACCAAATGTGGTATTATGTTAAATGAATATGGTATGTACATGTTATGATGTATGAATGTGAGATGTATGTTTTTGTCCAGGAAAATAAATCCTTGACTGTCACTGAGGAAATTCTGGGGGGTTAAATCCCTGATTGCCGTTGGGGATGAAGAATATGCATATCTTCAAACTTTGTTGAAAGGATGCTTTCACTGGATAATATCTATTGAATGTCAACTGTTATCTGGTCGGATCCAGGATTCACAATTTGTTGAGGATGAAGTAGTCAACTGCTATTTGGTCGGATCCAGGCTTCACGACAACTTACTGGGGGAAGAGACAAATTAACTGTTATCTGGTCGGATTCCAGGCTTTGTAGAAAATTTTCTTGAAATTGAATAGTTATCTGGTCGGGTCCAGGATTCATAACAACTTGCTGGGGATACAAAAGTTAACTGTTATCTGGTCGGATCCAGGCTTCGCAGTAACTTGAAGTGGTAACTACTATTTGATCGGGTCCAGGTTTCATGGTTTTTTGAAAGTTGTACTATTATTTGGTCGAGTCCAGGCTTCATAATATCTCTCTGGGAATCATAGTTAATTGTTATCTGGTCGGGTTCCAGGTTTCACAATAAACTGTTATTTGGTCGAGTCCAGGATTTGCATATTTCTGAGGTTGATGAATTCAATTACTATCTGGTCGGGTCCAGGTTTCACAATAAGTTGTTTGGGGATTTGGTTGTTATTTGGTCGGTTTCCAGGTTTCACAATGAATCTCTGAGGATGATTGTTATCTGGTCGGATCCAGGCTTCACAACAACTTGCTTGAAAATATGAAATTGAAAACTAATATCTGGTCGGATCCATGTTTCACAGTAATTTTTTGAGGCAGAGGTAAACTCTACTGGGGAAAAGAAGTTAAACCTTGGTCGGGTCGAGTCTAGGTTCTTCTATATCTTTGAAGAGTTAGACTATTATCTGGTCGGATCCAGGTTTCATAGTATCTTGAAATTGAGATCAATTGTCATCTGGTCGGGTCCAAGTTTCAGATACTCAAAATGTTACCAGGTCGGGTCCAGGTTTCAGTAATTCACTAGGGATAATGGAAAACTCTACTGGAGAAGAGGAGTTTTGCTAATGATTTTATAGGAATTAAACTACTATTTGGTCGGGTCCAGGATTCGACAATTGAAGAAGTCAAACCATTATCTGGTCGGGTCTAGGCTTCAGTAATAACTTGAAAGTTATGCTAATATCTGGTTGGGTCTTGGTTTCATAGTATCTTTTTGGAAATAGTAAAGGCTTTGCTGATGGCTTTACTGGGGATCAGGGCTTGTGGCCCTATGATTTGCAATAATCTAAAAGGAGAATTCAAACTCGAGAGTGTAGACTCAGTCGGGTAGGACAGGCTCAGCTTTGGGTGGATACACTCAACTGGGAAGGATATACTCTGTTTGGGGATAATATCCTTGGATGGGGAAGATATACTCAGTTGGGGAAGACAGGCTCAGCTGGGGAGTTATGGACTATGTCGGGGGAATACAGACTCGGTTGGGGAGGATGTACTCGGATGGGAAATTTTATGGTTCCTCAATTGTTGTATGTTGGGGAAATTAAACCTCTTGGAGAAGTGAGTTTCTTTTAGAAAGAGATCCACGAGGCTTCAACTTGTAAAAATCGAATTAGCTGGAGAGTGAGCTTTCAAGAGGTTGAGACTCTGGTCTGGGATTATCCTATGCAAAGAGACTTTATGGGAAACTCCGTTGGGGAAAGTTTTATCGTAGCCGTCTTTGTGGGGATAATGATAATGCAATAACTGGGAATATTTCATATACATTAAAGAGATGCTTGCTACTGCTTAGCAGGACACATGTTCCAAATAGTTTTAATTATGTTCATATGCATATGTTCATTCAATTTTAGTTATTGGACAAATTTGCATTCAAAACAAAGAAATAAATTTTGCACTTCAAAGTATATTTGTATTAATATTTTGCCCATGAATAGGCATTTTTGTACAGAGACGAAGATCCTAGTAAGAGGAAATCCTCGAAAGGAAAACAAAATTGAGAATGAAAACAAATATCAATGTGAAATGATCTCATTGCCTTCCAACTCTACTATTACCCCAATGTCTTCGAATATCCCTTGTTGTTGATAGAAGTTGATTGGGTTGATCTTTGACCGTTTAAACTTGGGCCTTGGTGATAAAATTGTCTGTGTTAATTCCACGGGACATAGTCATACGCTTTTAATCCTTAACTTTTTCCTGGACCATCCTTTCGGGTTTTCATCCCACCAGGATACCCTTTTTTGCCCAAGTCTCTCTTTCGGGTTTTCAACTTACCGGGTGTACAATCTTATGCATATATCCCTAATTTTTGCCCAAACCTTTTGGTTTTCCAGGATGCCCTTATTTTGCCTAGGTGTGTTAACCTAGCGGGTCTCTTATGCGTGGTATTTTTTAACTATGTCTGTGTTTATAGGATGTGGGAAATCTTCACCATCCATGGTAGTCAGCATCATGGCACGGCCAGAGAAAACTCTCTTGACAATAAATTGCCCTTCATTGGTGGGAGTCCATTTGCCTCTGGGTCGCCTTGTGGTAGAATGATGCGTTTTATCACCAAGTCACCAACTTGATATACTCGAGGCTTGATATTTTTGTTGAAAGCCTTGATCATCCATTTTTGGTACGTCTGACCATGGCAAACAACAGCTAACCATTTTTCATCAATCAAGTTCAGCTGATCCAATCTTGTTTGAATCCACTCGTCTTCGCCTAGGCCGGCCTCATTCATAATTCTCAGCGAGGGAATCTGAACTTCCACTAGCAAAACATCTTCCATGCCATAGACTAGAGAAAAGGGAGTTGCCCCAGTTGATGTTCTAGCTGAAGTTCGGTAGCCATGTAGAGCAAACAGTAACATCTCATGCCAATCCTTATAGGTTACTACCATTTTCTGCACAATCTTCTTGATATTTTTGTTGGTCGCTTCGACTGCGCCATTCATTTTCGGTCTATACGGAGAAGAATTGTGATGCTTGATCTTATACCGAGTGCAAAGCTCAGTGATCATAGAATTATTGAGGTTAGTCCCATTGTCGATGATGATCCTTTTGGGGATACCGTAACAGAAGATGAGGTTATATCTGATGAATCTGGCTACAACATTCTTGGTGACTGAGGAAAATGAGGCGGCTTCGACCCATTTGGTAAAATAGTCGATAGCAACAAGAATGAAGTGATGTCCGTTGGAAGCGGTGGGCTTAATCTCTCCAATCATTTCAACGCCCCACATTTCAAATGGCCATGGAGTGGTCATGACATTCAGAGGGATAGGAGGTACATTGACCTTGTCAGCTTAGATTTGGCATTTGTGACAAGTTCTTGAATGTTGATGGCAATCAGTCTCCATCGTTGACCAATAGTAACCGGCTCTTAGGATTTTCTTAGCCATCATATGTCCACTTGAGTGAGTTTCGAAGAGACCATCGTGCATGTCTTCCATGATCTCCTCCGCCTCCTTCTTGTCCACACATCGGAGTAGATTTAAATCATGGTTTCTGTGATACGGTGGGAGAAATGACTTGAGGTTTTGCGTTTGTGTTTGCAAATGTTGCGGTTAGCAAGAGTCGCCACCGACTTTTATTTTATCCAAAAGGAAAGGTCAAAAAGCACAGGAAAGACCTTTGAGATGTTTTCTTGAGTTCGGGGGGTAGATTATGAAAAGGGAAGGTATTAACACCCTTTTCATCCATGGTTTTCCATGGGCTCTTAGTTACTTGTTTAGATCACTTGCTTTGCTTTTGAAATTGTTTGAAATGGTGCTTTGTGTGGTTTTGAAAGTATTTTAAAAAGAGGCCATCATTTAGGCAATCTTTGTAATGATTCTCGTTCGTAAGAATGTATACAAAGATGTTTGTGTTTTGAAAAATGTTTCAATGTTTTGAAAGGTTTTTGGAAATGTTTTGAAATGTGTGTGTTTGTTTTTGAAAATAGAAAGGATTGTTTGCAAATTGATCAAGTAACTAGAAGCATTCTACCTACTCAAAAGTCTTTCTTGTACATTTTTATTCCTTTGATATTGTTGATTTACCATTGATTTGGTAAATAACCCTATCTTTGGATGTTAAACGGGACGGGCGTGGGTCATTGTATGACCATGATAGAAATGTTGCCAAGTATATTTAGCATTTTAAGGGACCAAGATCATTTTGTTTTAGGCAACCTTTTGATAGCGTCATCGAGGGACTATGATCTTATTTGTTTGTTTTGCTTTGCCAAGATACTTTGCATGCATACCATGGCCATTTTGTTAGGCAACCAAATGGGTGAAACCCTATGGATGCTTGTGTGCAATGTGCGTCATTTTACATGCATTTGTCTTGTATTAGGTCATTCTATATGTTTGATTTTTGTCTTATCATACAAAACCCTAATTTTACTAAACATGGTATAATGCGATAAATTGCGTAAAATAAAACTAAGCTATTACAACAGTTATTATGGGAGGGGGGATACAAGTTTTTGAATGGGGATATTTGCACAAAATAAAACCCTAAAATACTATTACAACCCAATTGAATTATTGTTCAAGATAAATAAATATACAAATATTTAAATATGCAAATAAAATGTATTTATGCAAAAATGTCTTATATTAATTTTATGTATGAAAAAATAAAATTATTTAAGTCCTAAAGATAAGAAAAATAATATTGTTATTTTTGAAAGGGTGAAACCCTAGTTTTTTTTATTAAAAGAAAAATATGTTCTATATTATTTATTTTATCCATTTATGTACAAGAAATAATAAATAATATCATTAACAAATATTAAAAATTAAAATATGTATGAAAATAATTATTTTATGTGTGAAATAATAAAATAAAAATATATAGTATTTTTAAATTGTATTTACAAATTTATTTAAGAAAATAAATTCTATAAACCTAATAAACTATTTTTTATGCCAAAAAATAATTAAAAAAATAAAATAAAATGCAAAAAATAAAGAAAATATTTTTCATGATTTTTTTTGGTTCAGAAAAAAAATATTAAAGTCGATAAACATAAAAAATGAGAAAATATGCAAAGTATAAAAAATATGCAAAGGGGGTGCAAATAGTAATCAGGGGGGTGTGGAAAACAAAACAGAAGGCCCAAACGCGCCCAAGCCCAGGCCAGGTCGTCCCTGTACTCCAGTCAAACATCCTGCGCGCGCGTTTTGCCTTAAACCTGTAACTTGTTGTAGCTTGCATAAAAATGAAAACCCATAACATAAAAAATGTAGCTTGTAATCTCACGATTCCAATGATATAAAATTCATGACCTAACTCTCAAAGATCAGGGAGAATTTTAATGGCCCTAAATCGTGACCTAATTTTTTCAGCATGTTCAACATTCAAATTCTCTTAGCTCAGTTAATATAAATGACAATTATGCATATGTACAACTTCACCATGCTAGAGACTACATTTTTGCTTCACAAATCGTGGCTTGAGGATGCTTAAATAGAGAGATAGAGTTTTGAAAAATACCTCCTTCAGCTGGATTTGGATATGGCAATGTGTGCACTTTGAGTGAGGCCTGAGGATCGTGTGAGCTTCCTTGAAGTTCCCTCAAGCTTTTCCAATGCTTAGCTGGCCTTGTGGATGGATGAAACTCCCTGTAGAAGTCAAGTTGCAACCTTCCAAAGTGAAAATGGCAATGGCTGAAACAGGGCACACAGTTGTAGCGTAAAGGCTTGGATGGTTTGGATGTGATGTATGGAAGGTGTTTGAAGTGTTACAAGGCAAAACACACGAGCAAATATTGAGTTGGCAAGAGTTTTGCAGAAGCTGCAATGTTGGGCAGAAAAATGTGTTTTTTCAGTTTGGGGGAGTTTCAGATCATAAGCATTCATGTTCTAGCTTGAGATAAGTTTGTGAATATGTATAGAGTGATACAAAGTCCACTCTCTAGCATTTGTACAAGTTCTGATACCTTTTGCCACTTTTCTTGCATTTGAAGAAAGTTGAAGTGACTTAAGCCAAAATGCTTGTACTGCTTGCTTGCTAGCTGCAGAGAGTTGGTACAAGTTGCTTGATATATGTGGAAAATGCTTGCACACAAGGAACAAGTCAAAGGCTCAAGGCTGATAAAGTTTGCAAAAGCCTGCTTTATGAAAATGGCAATGTGCCTTTTATGCCATTTATGAATTTATTCCTTATACAATGCTTCAAAAGCCAAAACAAAGCCATTATCCACCGAGTTAGCATTTAATTATGGAGTATAGAAGGGTTTTAGGACCTATAATGTAAGTTACAAGCATGCTTGATCAGATTTGCAACTTGGTGCATTGTGAAAATGGCTTGAACAAAAGTGACCAAATGCCATTTTCTCTTCTTCGATTCTCCCTAATCACAAATGATCTTGGAGAGTTCTTGGACATTTTGGAAAGCTTGTAACATGCTCTACAATCCATCTTTGAAATGAATTTTGAGATACCTCTTGGAACTAGTTGAAAAATGTCCATGAAGTTGGGTCAAAAACCTGCCTAAATTAGGGCAAATTTTCACTAAGTTAAAAAGTTTATGGACCCCTATTCACAAATTCATATCTTGAGATCCAAGCATCTTTTGGGAAAACTTTGTGAATTAAAGTTGTATATTTCATGGAGGACTACAACTTTCATGTTGGAAGTTTTCTTTGAATCCAATTGCACCATGGTGAAAAAGTGGTGAAAAGTTGGGGGAAAATAAGAAAAATTCCATACTTAGAAAAATTCTAAGTTATGAAAAATTTTCAATTTAAAACCCTAATTTGAAATTTTAGGTTTCTTGGTCAACAAGTTTCACATTTTGACATATCTTGATGAATTATGACCCTTGACACTTGATTTTGACAAAAAAGTCAAAGTTTGACTTTTCAGTGTACAGTTGACTTTTGCTCAGTTGACTGCAAAATTCATTTGTCAATCATATGCATTTGAGATCTTTTGAACTATGTGATTAGGTCAAGATGATTCTATTGAGTCCTTGAAATCATGCTTGAACCCAATTGGTCATTGGCTAGGTTAAAAATCAGAAATTGCCCTTTCTCAGTCAAAACCCTAATTTTGACCATTTTGCCCTTTTGATGATTTGATCAAATTTCATGAGGAGTTGTGGTCCAACCTTGTTCAAATAGTTCATATGAGTCTAAAATGTTGTTGTGGATAAAAAATTATGGAGTTTGACTGTAAATTGGCCATGGTTGACTTTTTCCCCAATACAGATGATTTTTAGGTCAATTGTCCAATTGACTGAGCAAAAATGTGATTCAAGGCTTGAAACTTGTCATGGGCAATCTTAGGGGTCCAAGATGGTGTATTAAAGTCACATGAAGTATTGATGGTCCAAAAATCCTTGTGCAAACTCAAACCCTAATTTTGGGGTATCAGTGCAAGATGAGATGTCTTGAGCTGAGCAAACCCTAATCCTGTCTTGAGTCCAAGAAGTCTTGTGAGGAAAATCTTGATAAATGAGAGGGAAAATTTTGGGGTACAACAACTGCCCCTGTTCAATCTTCTTGAACCTGAAGAGTTAGATTGACGAGTTTTATCGTTCGTGACTCGAAGGTAAAAGATGATTGGACACTAGAGTGCCCATAAATTTGCACTCGTCAAAGTATAGTTGAGGGAATGGGCTTAAAGATGCCATTTGGAGATGTTATAGAATCTTGTTGGAGATGGGATTAAAGATTCCATCCAAGAATGTTTGTTGAGTTGTAAGTTGTAAGTCAGAAGAATAAGTATCAGAATGGTGTCCGCGTCTGGAACGTATCTGAGTTGTATCTGGAGACTGAATCTGAATGAGCAATGGAATAGCGTCCGTGTCTGGAGCGTATCCGAGCTGTGTATGAATGAGACAGAATGGATTCCGTGTCCGGAGCGTATCTAAGCTGGGGGAAATCAGAATAAGTGACAGAATGGCAACCGTGTCTGGAGCGTATCTGGACTGTATCTGAAATTTGAATCTGAATGAGTGATAGAATAGCATTCGCGTCTAGAGCGTATCAAAACTATATCTGAGATTTGAGTCTGAATGAGCAACAGAATGACTTCTGTGTCTGGAGTGTATCCGTATTGTATCTGAATCGGAAAACTGAATAAGGGCCATAATGGCATCCGTGTCTGGAGCGTATCTGAACTAGAATCTGAATAAGTGATAGAATGACTTCCGTGTCTGGAGTGTATCTGGATTGTATCCGAAGTTGAGACCCGAATGAGTATCAGAATGGAACCCTTGTCTGGAGCGTATCTGAACTTTATATGAAATCTAAATCTGAATGAGCAACATAATGACTTCCGTGTCTGGAGTGTATCTGTACTGTATCATGATTGTATACCGTTAATGGTAGCTTGTTAATCTTATCCTGAAAAGGGTAACACGTTAGCTGAAACACAAAGTTATGTTGCATGAAATGTATGATGCAATATATGTGTTTTATCAATGTTTATGATATATGGATGTAATGTATGCGCATGTAAGCTGATTTGTTGTATTGCTGAGGAAAATAAATCCTTGACAGCTGGGGATAATAAAACCCTTGACTGCTGCCGGGGAAAATAAATCCTTGACTGCTGAGAATAAGAAATCCTCGGCGACTATTAGGGATTAAAAATCCTTGACAACTTCTGTGGGGATATAAAGATCCTTCATGTATTGAAGTTGGAGTATTGACAAAAATTCTGCTGCGAGCAATGCCATATACTGCTTGAGTAATCTGCTTGGGGAATCCAGAGAACTTTGACGACTTCTATTGGGGATTACACAATGGGAATCCTTGTTCCTCCGGGGAAAAGAGAAAACTCTGATGACTTCTGCGGGGAATTAAGAATGTGAATCTTCAATCTGTTGAGGAGCAATGAAAACTTTGGCGACTTCACTGGGGAATTAAGAATGAGAATCTTCATTCTGTTGAAAAATAAAAACTCTGCGGGGAAGAAGGCTTACTATTGGAGAGTAAGTTCAGGAGTTTTCGGTCGTCTACCACTCTACTGGGGATTTATCCTAGGTTGGGGAGAGACAAAAGTTAACTGTTATCTGATTGATTTCCAGTCTTCAAGATAACTTGCTGGGGAAATTGGATTGACTGAAAGGTTTCTGCTGGGGATTGATAGTTTGAAACTTTGGCTCCGCTGGGGATCTGGGAGTTTGAAGTTTTAACTCTGATGGGAATTAAGGGTTTAAAATCTTAGCTCTGCTGGGGATCTAGATGATGCACTGTAGGGATTGCTTTATGGAATAGCCTAAAGATGTTTTCCTATCCTTTCAGTCTGTCAGTAATTGTTCTTTCCACCTGTTTATTTGTAAACAGTAATTATGTTCAAATGCATATGTTCATCAATGAATCATTGGACGTTTTTGCAAATAAAACACAAGTGTAAAAAAGGAAAAGACAAATAGTTTTCTGCACTTTAAAGAGGTATCTTTGTATTTACTTTGAATAAGTATTTTGTACAAAGGAGACAGACATCCTAGTAAGAGGATGGTTTATAAAAGTAAGAAAAATTTATACAAAGAAAGATAGCTATGTGTAAAAATCCCATGGGGTTCCCATTCCGCTATAGCCTTCGTATCTCTGAATATCTTGTCCATATGTTGCTTCGTTCGAAGATGATTGAGTTGATCAGGAGCTCAGAGTTTGTCTGTGAAGAGATTGTCCTTAAAGTGATCCGACGAGACATAGTCATACGCTTTAATTCCCTAACTTTTGCCTGGACCTCCCTTTCGGGTTTTCAGTCCACCGGGAAACCCTTTTTTGCCCAAGTCGCCCTTTTGGGTTTTCAACTTACTGGGTGTACAGATTTTTTATTTATTTATCCCAAATTTTTACCTGAACCGCCCTTTCGGGTTTTCGATTCACCGGGATGCCCTTTTTTTGCCTAGGTGTGTCAACCTAGCGGGTCATTTATCTGTAGTATCTTTTAACTATGTCTGCATTCGCAGGGTGTGGCAGGTCGTCGTCGTCCATGGTGGTTAAGATCATTGCCCCACCAGAAAAGATGTTTTTGATCACAAATGGTCCTTCATAGGTAGGAGTCCATTTGCCCCTGGGATCACTTTGTGGCAAGATAATGCGCTTGATCACTAGATCTCCAACTTGATATATCTGGCGTCTGACTTTCTTGTTGAAAGCTTTGACCATCCGTTTTTGATACGTCTGACTGTGGAAAACAGCAGTAAGTCTTTTCTCGTCAATTAAGTTCAACTGATCAAGCCGGGTTTGGATCCGATCATCTTCACTCAAACCAGCATCTTTCATGATTCTCAAAGAGGGAATCTGAACCTCGATAGGTAAAACAACCTTTATGCCATATACCAAGGAATAAGGTGTTGCCCCAGTTGATGTGCGTGTCGTGGTACGGTACCCGTGAAGAGCAAACAGTAACATTTCATGCCAGTCCTTGTAGGTGACTGTCATCTTTTGTATGATCTTCTTGATATTTTTGTTAGCAGCTTCGACTGCACCATTCATCTTTGGCCGATAGGGGGATTAATTGTAATGTTGAATCTTGAACCGCTCGCACAAAGCGGTGATCATAGTATTGTTAAGGTTCGTACCGTTATCAGTGATGATCCTTTCGGGTATACCGTACCGGCAAATAAGATTCTACTTGATGAAGCCGACAACAACATTCTTAGTAACGGATGCGAAGGAAGCTGCTTCGACCCACTTTATGAAATAGTCAACTGCCACCAGAATAAAGCGGTGTCCATTGGATGTTGTAGGCTTGATCTCTCCAATCATGTCGATTCCCCACATAGCGAAGGGCCAAGGAGCTATTAAGACATTTAGAGGAACCGGAGGCACGTGCATCTTGTCTGCATAGATTTGACATTTGTGACACGTGCGGGAGTGTTGATAGCAGTCAGCTTCCATGGTAGACCAGTAATAGCCTGCCCGTAGAATCTTCTTTGCCATTGTATGCCCTCTAGAGTGAGTGTCGAAGGTACCTTCATGCAATTCAACCATGATCTTTTCAGCTTCAATCTTGTCCACACAACGGAGCAGAATAGAATCATGATTGCGTTTGTACAAGATGACATTACTTAGGAAGAACTTAGCCGAGAATCTCCTTAAGAACTTTTTGTCATTGACTGAAGCTCCTTCAGGGTATTCTTGCACCTCAAGATACCTTTTGACTTCATGAAACCACGGCTGGTTCACTACTTCCTTGGTATTAATCTCATGACAGTGTGTGGGTTCGTCCATCTGTTCAATGGTGATTTGGGGAGCCTCATTATCCCAGTTAAGTTTAAACATGGATGACATTGTAGCTAGAGCATCTGCAAGATGATCTTCTTCTCGCGGGAAGTGCTCGAATGTAATCTGCTCGAAATGTGGTAACAATGTCAAGACATGTTCTTTGTAAGGGATGAGGTTTGGATGCTTAGTGTCCCACTCTCCTTTGATTTGACTGATGACCAAAGCTGAGTCCCCAAACACATCTAAGGATTTGATTCCCAAGTCTATGGCAGCCTTGAGTCCAAATATGCATGCCTTGTACTCTGCCATGTTGTTCGTACAGTTGAAGCAAAGTCTGGCGGTGAAAGGAGTATGGAAACCTTCTGGGGATATAAGTATCGCGCCGATATCGTTGCCAAGTGCATTGGAGGCCCCATCAAAGTACAGGGTCCATCGGGATCCTTGTTCAGGTCCGTCATATGGTCTGAAATCTTCAACATTGTCCAATGTCATGATGTCTTCGTCAGGGAAGTCGAACTTCATGGATTGGTAATCTTCTACATCTTGATGGGATAGATGATCAGCTAGCACATTTCCCTTTAGAGCTTTTTGGGTCGTGTATTGTTTATCGTATTCCATTAGGATCATCTGCCATCTAGCTATTCTTCCAGACAAAGCAGGCTTCTCAAAGATGTACTTTATCGGATCCATCTTAGATATCAGCAAAGTGGTATGAGTCAACATGTACTGCCTTAGCCGGCAGGCAGCCCATACCAAGGCGCATCAAGTTTTCTCGAGCAGTGAATATCTAGTTTCAAAGTCTGTAAACTTTTTGCTAAGGTAATAAATGGCACGCTCTTTTCGGCCAGACTCGTCATGCTGCCCCAGTACGCACCCTATTGAGTTCTCTAAGACGGTCAGATACATGATTACGGTCTTCCCTCGACAGGTGGCATCAAGATAGGAGGTTCTAGCAAATACTCCTTGATTTTATCGAAAGCAATCTGACAGTCATCATTCCATCGAACTACATGATCTTTCTTCAACAGCTTGAAGATTGGTTCACAAGTATATGTTAGGTGAGAAATGGACCTAGCAATGTAGTTTAGGCGTCCCAAGAAACCTCTAACCTCCTTCTCAATGCGAGGAGCTGGCATTTCTTGTATAGCTTTATCTTTGGCAGGATCAACCTCGATGCCTTTGTTGCTGACAATGAATCCTAAGAGTTTACCGGACCTGACTCCGAATGTACACTTGTTTGGATTCAATCTGAGCTTGTACTCCATCAACCTGACAAACAGCTTTTGCAGGTGATCAAGGTGTTCTTCTTCAGTTTGTGATCGGGCTATCATGTCATCTACATAGACCTCTATCTCATGATGTATCATATCATGAAACAAATCTACCATGGCACGTTGATAGGTTGCCCCGACATTCTTCAGCCCGAATGGCATCACTTTGTAGCAGAATGTACCCCACTGTGTGACAAATGTAGTTTTCGCCATGTCCTCAGGTGCCATTTTGATCTGGTTATAACCTGAGAATCCGTCCATGAAAGAAAATACTTTGTGTTGAGCTGTGTTGTCAACCAGGATGTCGATGTGTGGAAGTGGAAAGTCATCTTTAGGGTTGACTGTTTTTTGGAAATGCTGGTTTGCATTTTGCGTTTGTTTTTGCAAAATGTCGCGGTAAGCAAGAGTCGCCATCGACTTTTATTTTATCCAACAAGGAAAGGAAAAAAGCATAGAAAAATTCCTTTTTTTGAGATTATCTCTGAGTACGGGGGGGGGGGGTAGATTATAGAAAGGGAAGGTATCAACACCCTTTCTATCCGTGGTTATCCACGAGCTCTTAGGTACTTGCTCAATTGTTTTCAAAAATTGTTTTCTTTGTGCTTGTGGGTTTGAAAAGTTTTTGTTTTTTTAACTTCGATTTAACTCTTGCTTCCGTCCTCAAGAGTGTAATGAAGTGTTTTTTTGAAAACTTTGTTTGAAAGGAGTGTAAGTGTGAAAAGTTTTGTTTCGGATGAGCAAGTATCTAAGAACTATCTACCAACTCGAAAAAGGAACGTTCTATGCTAATTTCCTTTAGACAGTGCTATCCCACTATTAGTGAGTAGGTAGCGCCGTCGTTGGAGTTTGAGGGTCAATTCGAATGAGGGACATACAGTCACTAAAGCAATGTTAGGACGCCTTAGTGGTAACCCTAATGTCTTAGATCATTTTTTTGAGGCAACAATATCCGAGGCAACCATTTCGAGGCGACTATGATCTTTTAGACAAGAGGACGACCTCTAAAACGACCTATACTCAATGACCGTGTACGAAGGTAACCAAGTGGGGTGTATCCTAAGAGTGCGCATGCGCGAGTGTGTCATTTTCAGTTATTTTTATCTTTGCACATGTTAAGGGTGATCTAATTTGATTTTAAGATTAAACATTCAGTCTTGTCATGCAAACCCTATTATCAAACATCTAGCAGTTATAATTTGCGGAATTAAAATGCAGAAATTAAATTACAAGGCGTCGGGTATTTACATCGCCAAAAGCAACCCTTTGAAAATAAAATAAAATAAAGCGGTAAATAAATAAAATGTCCTAATTATCTATTACATACCGGAAATAGATACATCAATATGGATAAAGAAAAGTAAATCGCGACGCGAAATTAAATCGGATGCACAATTAGGGTTTTGACCCTTTTAAAAGAAAATGGTTTTTGTTGTTTTTTATTTAAGAAAAGAAATTAATCCTAAAATTAAATACTAGATTAATTATTAAATAAATTAATTGATGAAAAATAATAAAAGACATATTTTTGGAGTTTTTATTAATTTAAGAAAGAAATTAAAATAATTAAACTAAAGTTAAAACCTAATTAATTCTAATTAATTTTATTTATTTACAAAAAAAATTAAAGTTTCCTAGAATTAAAAACCTAATTAATTAGTTAGTGTTTATTAATAAAAATAAAATTCTGAAGAAAAAAAAAGTATTTTTGTGACTTTTTAATAAAAAGAAAAATTGTTTATTGGTTAGTAAATTAATTAAAATAAAATAAAATAACTAAATTAATAAAAAGAAAATGTAAGAGAAAGAAGGAATTGGGCCTGGAATTTGGAGGTGTATATAGCAAGGGATTTGGCCCATCAAGTTGGCCCGTTTGACTTTTTCTGATCTAGTGCTCCTGCATTGACTGGCTTATGATGCGCCTTCCCAGCTTGACCACCAGATCTGGCCATTTGGCCATCTGGCGTATTGATTAGTGAGGGAGTATGGTGAACTATGGACTTGCTTGCACACTGGATCTCCTGAAAAATTAGAAGAAAAAGCAAATTTCTGGAGGCAGGGATAGAACCCCTGACCTCCAGCCTTGGAATGCCTTAAACGTTGAGGTGTCTACCACTGCACCATGTTGCTTTGTTTGTTATACTAATATAATGCAATAATAATATATAGAACAAAATCAATGGCCAGCAAAAATTAAAAAACGCGCGCAATTTTTGAACGAGCAAATGGACGGATGACACTTCATCGTCCCTGTCCTCCAAGGACTGTAATTTTACCTGCGGATTTTTATCCGCAGCTAAAAGCGCGGCTTCAATCCAAAATTCTCCTCAGGCTATGAAAATGAGTTCTAAGGCCAGGGTTGAGTTCGTCTCAACCTCCTGGATGCAACCATGTCCTTCATGTGGACTAATTGTACCTGAAACGAAAAAGCCCAAAAAAACTCCAAGAAACCCTAACTATGGTGGTTCTTGTTACAAATCAGATAAATGAAATTCATTAATACCAAAAGCTTGCAAATGTTATTATGATCACAAATATGCAATTATTTTACTCAATGGATGCCAGAATAATACAAATTGAATTCAAGAATGAGGCGGATTCGTGGACCACTTACAGCACTCTAGGAAGCTTGAAAACACGCGGTTTGGATTGGTTTAGCTTCTGGAGATGGCCAACAATCGATTGAGACAAGTCTCAAGCCCTGAAAATGTCTCTAACCTTGATTTCAAAGTCACACTTTTTTCTGGTTTTTGCAAGTTTGGTTCTTCCTCCACGATTTCTCTTTAACCCTGATTCTTGTGCCTCTCACTTGCTTATGTATTGTTTAGTGTATTAGGGTAATAAACTTTGTCCAAATCCTCCTACATTGATGATTGCATATTTGATTTGATCTTCCATTAAAACCTTCCAATTTTGGCTTGAATCCAATCTCCTTGTGCATAATGGCCTTACTACGAATTTGATTGCAAAGCTAGCTGTAATTGGAGCCTAAAACAACCAGAAAATCATTAATTATCAATGCCTTAGATTTTATGTGATTTTATTTGATTTAAAATGAATTAATTCAAATAAAAATCAAATTAAATAATAAAAATAAGATATGGACACATGGCTAAAGCTAGAGCACGTGGGCAATAATGCAAACTCAAATCAAGTGAAACAGTATGGGCCCATTTGGCAAAATTTGAATTTTTGGGGATAGTTGACTTTTGGCAATTTTGCAAAAAAGTCCAACTTCGACAATGCATAACTTCTTAAATTTTGAACTTTTGGAGGTGTTCTTTGAATTTTTAGAAAGCTTGAGATGTCCTCTAATCTACTCTTTTGGTATCATCTTATTTTGATATTCCATGCTCAAGTTAGAAGCTTTGACAAAAAAGGTGTTTTTGTTGACTTTCAAAAATGACCTATAATGTCAAAATTCATAACTTCTTGTGAGTGCATGTTTTGATCTTGGGGTATGAAGATGGATTGTGGGAAATTGCATCCTCTTAAAAATGAGATTTGGATGGGTCATTTATCATAAAGTATGAGAAAGTTATGTTTGGTCAAAGTTGAGTTGACTTTTCCTACAAAACCCTAATTTAGCAACTTTTGATTCTTGATGAATTTTGAGCAATCCCTGATGAATCATGATCAACCCTTGATAAAATGATGAAATATCCTCCAAATTGAGAATTTTGACAAAAAATCTTGAAGTTTGACTGTTTGTAGGTCACAGTTGACTTTTGCCCTAGCATAGTCGATTTTGGGACCTTTGAGCAATTGACTGAGCAAACTTCCTCTGCAAGGCTTGAAATTTGACATGGATGATCTTGAGAACATATTAGGAAATTGGTGAGCACTTGAGTTCATTTGGACTCAAGGATCTTGATGCAATACAAAACCCTAATTTGGGGTAGACTGCCTTAGGAGAGAGCTTGTCTGACCAACTCTTGAGCAACCTTGGGCAACTTGGAGATTTTTCTTGAAATGTTTTGAGAAATATGGGAGGGAAAATTTTTGGGTACAACAGCATCCCCTGTTCAATCTTCTTAAACCTGAGGATGTAGATTGGCTTTCATGCCTTTCGTGATCTGAAGGTGGAAGATGATTGAACACTAGAGTGCCTAGAAATTTGCACTCGCATGAAGTGGTGGTTGCTTTGTGATGTCGAGAATGGGCTTACAGATGCCATTTGGAGGTTACTTCCGGGAGGATGGGCTTAAAGATGCCATCTGAAGGAGTGTCGATCGCATAAGAGATCCCTTAGCGAGAGCTTGCATACCTGCTGTTGAGGAAGATTCTGCTAGGGAAGTCTGATCTTTGTTAAGATTTAGGAACTTACTCGTGATTCAACTGAGATGTTAAGATTTAGGAACTTGCCCATAATTCAACTGAGGTTTTAAGACTTAGGAACTTGCCCGTAATTCAACTGAGGTGTTGAGATTTAGGAACTTGCCCGTAATTCAACTGAGGGGAAACATCTTCGTCGAGATTTAAGAACTTGCTTGTAATTCAACTGAGAAAATTCTTTGCTGAGACTTAAGAACCTGTCTATACTTCAACGGAGGAACTTTGTCGAGATTTAGGACCTTGCCTGTAATTCAACTGAGAAAAACTCTGTTGAGATTTAAGAACTTGTCAGTAATTCGACTTGAGGGAAACATCTTCATCGAGATTTAAGAACTTTCCTGTAATTCAACTAAGAAAATTCTCTGCTGAGATTTAAGAACCTGTCTGTACTTCAACGGAGGAACTTTGTCGAGATTTAGGACCTTGTCTGTACTTCAACTAAGGAAAACTCTGTTGAGATTTAAGAACTTGTCAGTAATTCGACTTGGGGAAACATCTTCGTCGAGATTTAAGAACTCGCCTGTAATTCAACTGAGAAAACTCTCTGCTGAGATTTAGGAACCTGTCTATAATTCAACGGAGGAACACTTTGTCGAGATTTAGGACCTTGTCTATAATTCAACTGAGAAAAACATCTCTGCTAAGATTTAAGAACTTGTCAGTAATTCGACTGGAGGAAACATCTTCATCGAGATTTAAGAACTCGCCCGTAATTCAACTGAGAAAACTCTGCTGAGATTTAGGAACTCGTCTGTAATTCGACGGAGGAACTTTGTCGAGATTTAGGACCTTGTCTGTAATTCAACTGAGAAAAACATCTCTGATGAGATTTAAGAACTTGTCAGTAATTCGACTGGAGGAAACATCTTCATCGAGATTTAAGAACTCGCTCGTAATTCAACTGAGAAAACTCTCCTGAGATTTAGGAACTCGTTTGTAATTCGATGGAGGAACTTTGTCGAGATTTAGGACCTTGTCTGTAATTCAACTGAGAAGGACTCTGTTGAGATTTAAGAACTTGTCAGTAATTCGACTGAGGTAAAAGCTTCATAGCTTTGAATTTTGTGAGAATTTAACCGCATCCTTCCTGAAAGGTAAAGGTTAGTTGTATGTAATGCATGATATGCATCAGGCAATGATGTTCTCAAAATAAATGAGATTGTGTTGTATGATGCGTATATGCATGTGTCATGATGTATGAAATGTAATGTTTCTAGCTGGAGGAAATAAATCCGGGATAGCTGCTGGAGAAAAGAGTTGAATTCTTCGTTTCCACTGGAGATAGTGGATGAAGATGATTGTGAGAATAGACCTGGAGGAGAGGATAACTCCATTGGGGAATAAACTGATGAGGAGATTACTCTGTGGGGAAGAGATGCTCTGTAGAGGATTCTGCTGATAAATTCCGCTATGGATGAATTACCGTTGCTGGTGATACCGAATCCTGTTGGGGATTGAATTTCTGTTTGTGAAAAGGATGAACTCCGCTGGGGATGATCTTCCAGTTGCGACTTCACCGGGGATAACCTTTTAGAATCTCTTGGGGACAATCTTCCAAAGTCTACTGGGGATGATTCTCCAAATTCCACTAGGGAAGCTTTTTCAGATTGCATTGGGGAAAATTCAAACTCCACTGGGGATATTTTATACTCCGTCGGGGATAATAATACTTTTTTAGTGCTGATGGTAGATAAAATCTTCTTGGGGAGAATATTACCGATTTATTCACAGTTGCGAGTCTCAGCCGGGGAGAGTTAACATTACTGTCTTTCTCTTACTCTGCGGGGAGTGTATATGACTGGGACGCGGGCTGAGGATATGGCAATGACTTTGCATTGAGACTTTTCTGCCCCTGTATCTGCGGGAGAAGGTGCCTGCAGAGGCCTTGTGGATCGAGTATTTATTCCAACCTATGAGGTGCTTGGTAATTGCCGATTGAAATGACAAATCTTCTTCTGGTAGGCAAGTGACGAGATGACGGGACATAGTCGTACGCTTTGATCCCTAATTTTTTCCTAGACCTCCCTTTCGAGTTTTCAGTCCCCCGGGATACCCTTTTTTGCCCAAGCCACCTTTTCAGGTTTTCGGCTTGCCAGGTGTACATATCTTTTTGTTTTTATCCCTGATTTTTCCCGAACCTTTTTGGTTCGCCGGGATGCCCTTATTTTTGCCTAGGTGTGTCAATCTAGCGGGTCCTTGTTCATGCGTAGTATTTTCTGACCATGTCCACGCTCTCAGAGCGTAGGGAGTTGTCACTGTCGCTAGTGTCGTGTTGCCATACTACCAGAAGATGTTCATTTGATCATGCAAGATTCGTTGCGGGAATCCATGTATAATACTCCAAGTGACTCAGATGGAGATTTTCCCCTGGCTATTTGGCATCTTTGAGAGATTCTATGAATCTTAACTTGACTGCCCCAGATGATGGACAATGATCATGTCGTGCCCCTTGGTTGGTTGTGTTTTTCCACTTGAGGTGATCTTTTTTTATTGAGAAGGTTTTTTGTTCACTAGATCTTCGTCGTGCGAATTTCTCTACTGTTTGAACAAATAGTCATATGCAAACAATGTTATTTTAAGAATGCAAAGCTTATGTCTGTCTTGAAGTTTTTGAAAATGCATTTTTTCAGTAAGATAGGAAAATTTCGTAAAATGTGACGTCAACTCAGGATTTACAACAAGCCCTACAGGAGTCAGGATACCTTTTGTAACAGTATGGTTTCGAACTAACCCATACTTCAGCTAGGACTTTTAAGGGTTATAACGTGGCCTAGTTCACGGTTTAAGAAACAAAGGATAAAGGCTCAAATTTTATTTGTACCCACCCGTTCTTCGTGATGTTCTTCGATCCTA
The DNA here is from genome assembly GCA_948472305.1 of Vicia faba. NCBI lineage: Eukaryota > Viridiplantae > Streptophyta > Magnoliopsida > Fabales > Fabaceae > Vicia > Vicia faba. The sequence continues at coordinate 398,165,443 of OX451739.1, forward strand.
AACTCAGCTAATTGTGCATTTAGATCCTGTTTGAGTCTCTTGCTCTGATATTCCAGTGACGGTTCGGATACTGACAGTTTATTTTGAATAGGCAGTCATTTTTGTTAAGAGTTTGTAGGATCTCTTTCTTTTTAATTTTATTATCCCTGTCTTTTGCCTGAACTGTTTCTTTTATGATTACAGTCAGCGGGATGCCCCAGTTTTGTAAGTCTCCTTCATAGGTTTTGACTTAATGGGCTTTTATTTCTGAGAGATAATGACTGCCTGTCCTGACGATTATAAGGAACTATCACCATCTTTTATTTTGGAAGGACATCTTCAAAGCCATTCATTGTGCACCTGAATTAACTGAGAAAACTACCCTGCCACAGGTTGTGATTAAGGGTTTTAATTCGTGTGAAAAGAAAAACTCCAACTTCTTTGGCTCAAAGGGGTTGACGAGGGATTATCTTCCTTATAACTCTACTGTTTAGGATTTGAAACAACGCCTGTACATCGTCAGCAGGGTCTGTTCAAAAGCATACTGTAGAGATTTTGATATCTTTTTCGTCATCCTCCCTCTAAAGGCTTAGAATTTTTTAATCGAGAGTTGATCATCACAAAAATGAAAGCAATTTGAATATAGTGAATGCGAATGGATTGATTCAAAATAGACATATGCGATGCATTGATAAAGTAACAAAGTTTGAGATGAATACATGTTTGAACAATCAAAAGAAAATTACAAATTGAAAATTCTAATGAGCAAAAGTCTTCTCGTCTGGTCTTGTCACTTCAGAGGACGTGCCTTGGAGGGATGGTAGAAGAACTCAGCCTGGCCATCTTGTGTGAATTCCAATGCTCCTTCATCAATCAGGTATTGAATTTTGTACTTCAACTTCAAACAGTCGTCAGTATCATGCCCAGGGCTGTTAGAATGGTATTCACACCTTGCATCAAGATTGTAGTTGGGTGAAGAAGTCTTAGGATTCAGATGAGGTCCTACTAATGTCACCAGATTCAATCTCAATAGGTGTTGTAAAGCTTGGGACAACGGCATGTTGAGCTGGGTAAACTGCCTCTGATTAACTCGTTGTTTATGGCACGGTTGTTGTTGGACCCGTGAGGTAGTAGAAACTTGGATAGGTCCATTCTTCACCATACCAAACTCTTGTCTTCTTGGAGGCTGACCAATGACTTGGTCCCCGTCCTTGACTGTTTGCTTCATGCTGTTGTATTTGTCTTGATGAAGCTGGTTGATAATTGTTTACAGCTCTTCTTGTTCCTGGGCTAAGCTTTGGATAAGGGCCATCTGCCCCAGCATTTGGGTTCTCATTGCACCTACCTCAGCTTGCAATTGTTCCGGCCGTTCATCCTTATTGTCTTTAGGACTTTTCTTGACCAAATTCCCAACGAGGAGTGTTTTCAACTCTTCCTGCCCCTTGGATAGGTTTAGGAAGATTTCCCTGAACTGTGCTTCTTGAGTATGAAAATCATGGTTGTCTTGTTGGAAAGCCATTGCTTAAATAAACAGCAAGAACATGAGAGACCTGTACTGGGAGACCTGTTATGCAATGATATGTATGATATATGTATGCAATATTTTCAAGGATATGGCGAGGTAAACAAGAAACTTGTTAGATTTTAAATTTTAGCTTGATTGAAGAAACTTCGTGTCGTTGAGAGTCCTTCTTCAAGAGTTAAGCTCACCATATCGAGTGGGTCATAGCCACTAACTCAAGTTATCGTGTTTTGATGTCTAGACGGCATTGGCCAGAGGAAAATAAATCCCCTTTTCCCCTTGCTGGATGTTTGATTTACCATAACATGCATCACAAACCCTTGAGATCCTTGAAATGGTTAAGGAAATGTTAAGGCATGATGTTATGATGTGTATGCTACGCGTTTAAGCAAAAGTACGAGGTGATGTAAACAAGTACATCCGGCAAGAAATCCAAGTTATTGGATAAGGACTGTAAACAAAACCTGCAAGGAACTCATGTTGTCAGATAACAAAAAATGTGCAAGTAGTTCAAGTTTGAAAGCACACAAGTCACACAATAGCCCTTAAATTTCAGGCTGGCAAGGAGTTTAGGTATTACCCTCTTTCAGTTTTGTTGGTTCAACCTGCCCTAGAAATAGTAACCGGGTTCTAGAGGATCTCAATATCACTGACCACCCTCGATCGGTCATAATTCCAGTTTGGCAACCTTTTCTTGCGGCCGGAATCATCGCGAGAGTTTGGTCTCAATGAGTGTAGCATACTGCTACTGTTCTATGGCTAAGTTGGTCAATTATAGGTTCTAAGGCCAGTTGGTGCTTAATGACCCCTTAGAAGACCCATATTCTCCTTGTTCCACCATAAGGGATATCGGTACAAACTAAAGTGCCACACCAATGTAGCCACTGCTTCAACCGTATCAGTCTACGCCGTACAGTTCCCTCACAGTTTATTGCTACTTACCTAAAGGGTATCCCCCAGATCCGGGTTAGGATCTATAGTAACTCCGATTCAAACTCGCAAAGATAAAGCATACAAGTCAAGAAAATGAAAACATTTTGAACTATTCCTAAGGTACACCCCACTTATAAAAATGTCCCCAGCAGAGTTGCCAGTTCTGTGATACAGTGGGAAGAACTGACTGTTTTTTGGAAATGCCGGTTTGTGTTTTTCGTTTGTTTTCGCAAAATGTCGCGGTAAGCAAGAGTCACCACGGACTTTTATTTTATCCAACAAGGAAAGGAAAAAAGCACAGAAAAATTCCCTTTTTTGAGATTATCTCTGAGTACGGGGGGTAGATTATAGAAAGGGAAGGTATCAGTACCCTTTCTATCTGTGGTTATCCACGGGCTCTTAGGTACTTGCTCAATTGTTTTCAAAAATTGTTTTCTTTGTGCTTGTGGGTTTGAAAAGTTTTTGTTTTTTAACTTTGATTTAACTCTTGCTTCCGTCCTCGAGAGTGTAATGAAATGTTTTTTGAAAACTTTGTTTGAAAGAAGTGTAAGTGTGAAAAGTTTTGTTTCGGATGAGCAAGTATCTAAGAACTATCTACCTACTCGAAAAAGGAATCATTCTATGCTAATTTCCTTTAGACAGTGTTATTCCACTATTAGTGAATAGGTAGCACCGTTGTTGGAGTTTGAGGGTCAATTCGAATGAGGGACATACGGTCACTAAAGCAATGTTAGGACGCCTTAGTGGTAACCCTAATGTCTTAGATCATTTGTTTGAGGCAACAATATCCGAGGCAACCATTTCGAGGCGACTATGATCTTTTAGACAAGAGGACGACCTCTAAAATGACCTATACTCAATGACTGTTGTGATAAGATGGGAAGAACTGACTGTCTTTTGGAATGCTGGTTTGCGTTTTGCGTTTGTTTTCGCAAAATGTCGTGGTAAGCAAGAGTTGCCACCGTCTTTTATTTTAACCAACAAGGAAAGGAAAAAAGCACAGAAAAATTCCTTTTTCGAGATGTTTCTTGGGTCTGGGGGGTAGATTATAGAAAGGGAAGGTGTTAGCACCCTTTCTATCCGTGGTTATCCACGGGCTCTTATGTACTTGCTCAAAGTGTTTTCAAAATTTTTCTTTCTTTTTGCTTTTGGGTTTGAAAAGAGTTTTTGTTTTGAAAAGGAGTGTAAGCGTGAAAATTTGTTTCGTTTTGAAAGAGTAAGTACTTAAGAACCATCTACCTACTCTAAAAAGGAATCAATCTGTGCTAATGTCCTTTAGACAATGCAATCCCACTATTGATGAGTAGGTAGCACCGTCGTTGGAGTTTAAGGGTCAATTCGATTAAGGGACGTGTGGACACTAAAGCAATGTTAGGACGCCTTAGCGGTAACCCTAATGTCTTAGATCATTTTTCCGAGGCAACCGTTTCGAGGCAACTATGATCTTTGGACAAGAGGGCGACCTCTAAAACTGCCTATACTCAATGACCGCGTTCGAAAGGCAACCAAGTGAGGTGTACCCTAAGAGTGTGCATGTGCGAGTGTGTTGTTTTCAGTTCATTTTATCTTTGTACATGTCAATGGTTATATATGTTGATTTTAAGTTAAACATTCAATCTTGTCATGTATTCCCTATTACCAAACATCTAACAGTTTATAAGTTGCGGAAATTAAATTGCGGAAATTAAACTAACTATTACAAGGCGTCAGGTATTTACATCACCAAAAGCAACCCTTGAAATTAAAATGCGGAAAATAAATAAAGCGATAAAAATAGTCCTAATTAACTATTACATTCCGGAAACAAATACAATATTGAAATAAAATAGATCGTGTGCGGGAAATTAAATCGAGCGAGTTCTAGGGTTTTGACCCTTTGTTTGAAAGAAAGTATTTTTTGGTTTGTTTTTGAATTAAAAAGAAATTAAACTAAGTTAATCATTAAATTAATAAATTAATTAATTAATAAAAATATTTTTTTGGTTTTTTTGGTATTTTAAGAAATAAAAATAAATTTGATCAATGTTAATAAAACCAAATCGTCTAAGTTAATTTTAATTAATGCAAAATATATTAAAATTTATTCCTAGTTAAATCTAAATTAATTAAATTAATATTATTAACAAAAATAAAAATGCTGGAATTTAATTTTAATAAAGAAAATATTTTTTGGTTTTTAATTTTATGAAGAAAAAGTTTTAATTGGTTAGTTAGTAATAAAAATAATAGCAATTTCCATGGCCCAATTGTCCATTGGCCTGGTTGACTTTTGGATCCAGTGGCACTTTGACTAGGGAGTATGGTGGACATCCCATCTGGACCACCAGATCTGGCCTGGGGCCATCTGGAAAGTGATTGAGTGAGGCTGTATGATAGGCCACGCGCTTGAGTTTACACTGAATAACCTGTAGAAAAATAATAACAATGCATATGGGGACCTAGGATTCGAACCCAGGTCCTGTTGGATATTGAATACACACCTTTGCCACTCAACCATCATGCTTCAATTGTTAATACAATGGACAATAATAATTATAAGTGAAAACACATTAATATGCCAGAAATAAACAAAAACGCGCCAAGTATTTGAACTGTCCAACCAGGGGGAGACGCGTCATCATCTTCTTCCTTCAACCCTGTAAATTTACCTGCGGATTTATATCTACAGCTAAATTCGTATGTGCATCCTAAAATCCATTCCAGTCCATGAAAATTGAATCCAAGACCATGGTTATGCTCGTCTATCTCCCCTGGTTACGTCCATGTCCATCAATGGCACTGATTTTGACTGAAAAAGAAATGCCCAAAAAAACAAACCACGAACCCTAGATTCGGGTATGGGGTTACAGGCCATATAAATGCAATTGGCTAATGCAGAATGCTTGTAAATTGGACGATAATCATGAATATGCAAAGATTTTGTAAGAAAAGTGCAAGAATAAGGATCTACGAATTCAAACGAAAAGCATTTTTTTGAGACACTTACAGAGCTTTTGTGCGTGTATGGAGACTGGCTTTGGGTTGGTTTTGCTTCAGTGATTGTCCAGCAATGGATTAGTTTTGAGTTTCGCTTATAAAAATGCCTCCAAGGGTGATTTCAGTTTCACACTTTTTCCACCTTTTTTCAAGTTTTGTTCTTGGTCTTCTTGCAGTCTCCAGCCTTCAAATTCCTGTGCTTTCACTTGTATATGTATGCTGCAATGTATTAGGTTAACAAATTGGTCTTGAATCTTTCCACATCAATGCCTTGAGATTGGATTTGATCCTCCATTGATAACTTGCCTAATTTGCCAAAAATCCAATTGTTTTGCACATGGAATGCTTGATACGAGTTTGATCATGATATTGATGATGATTAGGTCCTGAAAATAGAAAAAGATCTCATGTAATCAAGTTTTTGGATTTTATTTGATTTAAATTGATTTAAAATTAAATAATTCAATAAAAAATCAAATAAAATAATAAAATTGATAAATGGACACAAGGCTGAAGCTAGGACACGTGTGGAATGTGGCAAATCCAAATCAAGTGGAAAAGAATGGGCCCATTTGACAAAATTTGAAGTTTTGGGGATAGTTGACTTTTGGCAATTTTGCAAAAATGCCCAACTTCAACAATGCACAACTTCTTCAATTTTGAACTTTTGGAAGTGTTCTTTGACTTTTTAGAAAGTTTGAGATGTACTCTGACCAAACCTTTTGGTCTCATCTCATTTTGATATTCCATGCTCAAGTTATAAGCTTTGGCAAAAAAGGTGTTTTTGTTGACTTTCAAAAATGACCTATAATGTCCAAATTTGTAACTTTTTGTGAGTGCATTTTATGATCTTGGGGTATGAAGATGGATTGTAGGAAATTTCATCCTTTTAAAAATGAGCTTTTGATGGATCATTTATCATAAAGTATGAGAAAGTTATGCTTGGTCAAAGTTGAGTTGACTTTTCCTATAAAACTCTAATTTAGCAACTTTTGAGTCTTGATGAATTTTGAGCAATCCTTGATGAATCATGATCAACCCTTGATCAAATGATGAAATATCCTTCAAAATGAGAATGTTGACAAAAAATCTTGAAGTTTGACTGTATTTTGGTCACAGTTGACTTTTTCCCTAGCATAGTCGATTTTTGGACCTTTTGAGCATTTGACTGAGCAAACTTCCTCTGCAAGGCTTGAAACTTGACATGGATGACCTTTAGAACATATTAGTACATTGGGGAGCACTTTAGGTCATTTGGATTCAAGGACCTTGATGCAACACAAAACCCTAATTTGAGGTTGACTGCCTTAGGAGATAGCTTGACTGTCCAACTCTTGAGCAATCTTGATCCACTTGGAGATTTTTCTTGCAATGTTTTGAGAAATATGGGAGGGAAAATTTTGGTGTACAACAGCTGCCCATGTTCAATCTTCTTAAACCTGAGGATATAGATTGGCTTTCGGGCCTTTCGGGATCTGAAGGTGGAAGATAATTGAACACTAGAGTGCCCAGAAATTCGCACTCGCATGAAGTGGTATCAGCCTGGTGATGTCGGGAATGGGCTTACAGATGCCATTTGGAGACTGTTGATAGGTGGTCTGAACTTCGACTGGAATAGGAATCATGGAGATCTTATCGTCGATTTGACTGAACCAGAGAAGGTCTTGGATTAACTTTGAATGGATCGGAATCAGAAAAATCTTAGGATCGATTTAACTGAACCAGACAAAAGTCTTGGAATATCTTCAACTTGAATACGAATCATGGAGATCTTATCGTCGATCTGACTGAACCAGAGAAGGTCTTTGGATTAACTTTGAATGGATCGGAATCAGAAAAATCTTAGGATCGATTTAATTGAACCAGACAAAAGTCTTGGAATATCTTCAACTGGAATACGAATCAAGGAGATCTTAGGGTCGATCTGACTGAACCAGAGAAGTTCTTGGATTAACTTTGACTGGATTGGCATCAGAAAAATCTTAGGATCGATTTAACTGGACCAGACAAAAGTCTTGGAATATCTTCAACTGGAATACGAATCAGGGAGATCTTATCGTTGATCTGACTGAACCAGAGAAGGTCTTTGGATTAACTTTGAATGGATCGGAATCAGAAAAATCTTAGGATCGATTTAACTGAACCAGACAAAAGTCTTGGAATATCTTCAACTATAATACGAATCAGGGAGATCTTAGGGTCGATCTGACTGAACCAGAGAAGGTCTTGGATTAACTTTGACTGGATCGGCATCAGAAAAATCTTAGGATCGATTTAACTGGACCAGACAAAAGTATTGGAATATCTTCAACTGGAATACAAATCAGGGAGATCTTATCGTCGATCTGACTGAACCAGAGAAGGTCTTTGGATTAACTTTGAATGGATCAGAATCAGAAAAATCTTATGATCGATTTAACTGAACCAAACAAAATTCTTGGAATATCTTCAACTGGAATACGAATCAGGGAGATCTTAGGGGTCTTGGATTAACTTTGACTGGATCGGCATCAGAAAAATCTTAGGATCGATTTAACTGGACCAGACAAAAGTCTTCCATAGTTGTAGTTTCTTTTTGAGGGGACTACCAGGTCATATAAGTAGTCAGCGGTGTTTATTGATTCGTCTTTCCTTGAAAAGGTAAAGAGTTAGTCATATGCAATGTCATGATGCATGATATATATCAAGCAATGATGCTCTCAAAATAAATGAGATTGTATGGTATGATGCGTATATGCATGTATCATGATGTATGGAAATGTAATGTTTTAACTAGGGAAAATAAATTCCAGAGCTGCTGGAGACAAGAGTTGAATTCTTTGCTTCTGCTTGGGATGGTGAACGAATGGAATAAACCTGCTGGAGAGGATGACTCCGTTGGGGAATATACTGATGAGGAGATTAATGTGGGGAAGAGATGCTCTGCTGGGGATTCCACTAATAAATTCTGTCGGGATGAATTACCGTTGCTGGTGATATTGAATCTGTTGAGGATTGAATTCCTGTTTGTGAAAGGAAAGAACTTCGTTGGGGATGTTCTCTCAGTTGCGAATTTACTGGGGATAACCCGTTAGACTTTTGTGGGGATAATCCTCTGAGTTCTGCTAGGAATGATCCTTTGAACTCGGCTGGGGAGATTTATTTTTGTACTCCGCTGGGGATAAACTTTCAAAGTCTACTGGGGATGATGCTTCAACTCCGTTGGGGGAAGCTTTTTCAGACTGTACTGGGTGGATTTTAACTCCACTGAGGGTATCTTGTATTCTGCCGGGGAATATTCTTATACTCCATTGGGGAGTATTAAGACCGTTGGGGATATCAAGCCTTTTTAGTGATGATGGTGGATAAACTCTGCTTGGGGAGAGCATTGCTGATTCATTCACTGTTGCAAGTCACAGCTGGGGAGAGCTACCATTACTGTCTTACTCTGCGGGGAGTGAAGGTATCTTAACCATATTCTTCAGCTGGATTTACCTTGTACCTGGTGGACAGAGTAACTATGCAGCTTGGACACTTCTTATTGCCCCTGTTTCTGATATTACCAATAATTCGTCTTTTGTTTCGCATGTAAATATTTATGAGCAACAATTAATGTCAAATTCATATATCAAAAATGAACATTGGACGTTCTTTGCAAAACAAAACAGAAAAAGGAAAAACAATTTGAAATTTGTCTGAAAACGAATTGTATTGATTTTGGAGTTTGGCCTGTAAATAGGCGTTTTTGTACAAGAGGATGACGTCCTAGTAAGAGAACATCGCCGAACGAATAGAAATTATACAATTTGTGAAAAGAAAACAAAACAGCTATGTGAACAATCCCACCGGGTTCCAACTCTGCTATTGCCTTTATGCCCTCAAGCATCTCATCACTTTGCTGCTTGGTTGAAGGTAGATCAGATTGATTAGTGTCGTCCCAGCTTAATAGTTGATACCGATGTCTGGATGCAGGGTGATCCAATGAGACATAGTGTTACGCTTTGATCCCTAATTTTTTCCTGGACCGCCCTTTCGGGTTTTCAGTCCACCGGGATAACCTTTTTTGCCCAAGCCGCCTTTTCAGGTTTTTGACTTGCCGTGTGTACATATTTTTCCATTTTCATCCCTTATTTTTGCCCGAACCCTTTTGGTTCGCCGAGAAGCCCTTATTTTTGCCTAGGCCAGTCAACCTAGCGGGTCTTTGATTATGCATAGTATCTTTTCACTATGTTTGCATTGACGGGGTGAGGAAGGTCGTCACCGTACATGGTGGTTAGAATCATAGCTCCTCCTGAGAAAATATTCTTAACCACAAATGGCCCTTCGTAAGTAGGGGTCTATTTTCCCCTGGGATCACCTTGAGGTAGGATAATGCGCTTGATTACCAGATCCCCAACTTGATACTCTCGTCGTCTAACTTTCTTGTTAAATGCCTTGATCATCCGTTTTTGGTACGTCTGACCATGACAAATAGCGGTAAGTCTCTTTTCGTCGATTAAGTTCAGCTGATCAAGCCGGGTCTGAATCCAATCGTCTTCGCTTAAACCTACATCCTTCATGATTCTAAGAGAGGGTATCTGAACTTCAATGGGCAAGACTGCCTCCATGCCATATACCAAGGAATAGGGTGTTGCCCCTGTTGACGTCCGTGCTGAGGTACGGTACCCATGAAGAGCAAATGGTAACATCTCGTGCCAGTCTTTGTATGTCACTGTCATCTTCTGCACAACCTTCTTAATGTTCTTATTAGCCGCTTCTACAGTCCATTCATCTTCTGCTGGTAGGGAGAAGAGTTGTGATGCTGTATCTTGAATTGCTTGCAGAGCTCAGTGATCATCTTGTTGTTGAGATTGGTACCATTATCCGTAACGATCCTCTCTAGTACACCGTATCGACAGATCAGATTGTGCCGAATGAACCGTGCCACGATGTTCTTGGTTAGAGTAGCAAAGGAAGTTGCTTCAACCCACTTCGTAAAGTAATCAATTGCTACCAGGATGAAACGATGCCCGTTGGATGCCGTAGGTCTGATCTCGCCGATCATATCAATGCCCCACATTGCAAAAGGCCAAGGTTCCGTCAAGACATTTAGAGGGACTGGAGGTATGTGCACCTTATCAGCGTAGACTTGACACTTATGACATGTCTGAGAATGCTGATAACAGTCAGCTTCCATTATGGACCAATAATATCCTGCCCGGAGGATTTTCTTTGCCATGGTGTGTCCACTGGAATGAGTCCCGAAAGTACGTTCATGTAACTCTGTCATGATCCTTTCTGCCTCGTTCTTATCCACACATCACAGTAAGGTTGAATCATGGTTACGCTTGTAAAGGATACCATTGCTGATGAAGAACTTCGCCGTGAACATTCTCAGAAACTTCTTATCATTAACAGATGCACCTTCAGGGTATTCCTGAGCTTCAAGATACCTCTTCACCTCATGAAACTAGGGTTTATCTGCTACCTCTTCAGTCTTAATATCACAGCAATGTGCAGGTTCGTCCAATTTTTCAATGATGATCCGGGGAGTCTCGTTGTCCCAACTGACTTTGAACATAGAAGACATCGTAGCTAGCGCGTCCGCCAACTGATTCTCCTCTCTAGGGAAATGCTCAAAGGTTATCTCCTCGAAATGTGGAAGCAACGTCAATACATACTCCTTGTAAGGAATAAGATTTGGATGTTTCGTATCCCACTCGCCTTTGATCTGACTGATCACGAGAGCGGAATCTCCGAAGACACTTGGAAACTTAATCCTTTGGTCAATTGTTGCTCGAAGAACCATAATGCACGCTTCGTACTCCGCCATATTGTTGGTGCAGTTGAAACATAGTCGGGCGGTGAACGAAGTATGAGAGCCTTTAGGAGATATGATCACGGTGCCAATGCCATTACCCAAAGTGTTCGAATCTCCATCAAAGTACATAGACCATCGGGATCCTTCCTCAGGTCCTTCATCCGGTCCAGGTGTCTCACAATCAGTTACCAACATGATATTCTCGTCCGGGAATTCAAAATTCATAGACTGGTAATCATCCACTGCCTGATGTGCCAAATGGTCTGCCAACACACTTCCCTTGATTTCCTTTTGGGTCGTGTACTGGATGTCATACTCAGTTAAGATCATCTGCCATCTCGCTATTCTTCTGGACAAGGCAGGCTTTTCGAAGATATACTTGATTGGATCCATTTTTTATATCAACAGAGTAGTGTGAGTCAACATATACTGCCTCAGCCGGCGAGCATCCCATGCCAAAGCGCAACAAGTTTTCTCGAGCAGTGAGTATCGGGTCTCACAGTCGGTAAACGTTTTGCTAAGGTAATAAATAGCATGCTCTTTTCGGCCATACTCGTCATGTTGACCCAGCACACACCCCATTGAGTTGTCAAGTATTATCAAGTATAAGATCAGAGGTCTCCCTTCAACTGGTGGCATCAGAATAGGTGGCTCTTGGAGATACTCTTTGATCCTTTCGAAAGCGGCCTGGCATTCATCGTTCCAACGTACTACTTGATCTTTCTTTAGCAGCTTCAAAATTGGTTCACAAGTAGCAGTCAGGTGCGAGATGAATCGGGCAATGTAATTTAAACGTCCCAGGAAGCCTCTGACTTTATCTGTTTGGGGAGATGGCATCTCCTGTATAGCCTTCACTTTTGCAGGATCCACTTGAATACCTTTATCGCTTACGACGAAACCCAGCAGCTTACCAGATCTCACCCCGAAGGTGCACTTGTTCGGATTCAACCTCAGCTTGTACAACTTCAGCCTGTCGAACAGCTTCTGCAGATGGTCAAGGTGTTCCTCCTTAGTCTGGGATCTTGCAATCATTTCGTCGACGTATACTTCAATCTCATGATGGATCATGTCATAAAACAAAGCAACCATGGCATGCTGATACGTTGCCCCAGCATTCTTCAATCCAAAAGGCATGACCTTGTAGCAAAAGGTACCCCACTGGGTAACAAAGGTCGTCTTCTCCATGTCTTCGGGAGCCATTTTAATCTGATTATAACCGGAGAAACCATCCATGAAGGAAAAGACCTTATGTTGTATAGTGTTGTCAACCAGAACGTTGATATGAGGTAGAGGAAAGTCATCTTTGGGGCTTGCCCTATTCAGATCTCTATAGTCAACACACATTCGAACCTTACCATCCTTCTTTTGCACATGAACCACATTGGCCACCCACTGAGGGTAAGAAGTAACTGCTAGAAAACCAGCATCAAACTGTTTCATCACTTCAGCCTTTATTTTCTCAGACATCTCTGGGCGCATTCAACGAACTTTCTGTTTCACTGGAGGACATTCTTCCTTGGTAGGTAGGCGATGAACCACAATATCAATATCCAACCCAGACATGTCTTCATAAGTCCAGGCAAAGATCTCAACGTAGTCACACAACATCTGAATCAACCGTTGCTTCACACTAAGCTCCAGATTTGCCCCGATCTTGACCTCTTTCTTGTCTGTATCTGTACCCAGATTCACTGTTTCCATTGGCTCTTCGTGCGGCTGTATAGCCCTCTCTTCCTGGAGTAGCAGTCTTGCAAGTTCACCAGGCACTTCGCAATTATCTTCTCCTTCGTCTTCGGCTAAGTTGATCGGATTTTCGAAGTCATAATTGGCAGTAGCAGAGTCGTTACCAGTGAGATCCAGAGTGGAGTAGACCTGTATATGTGAGTGTGTGTAAAATAGTTGTTTTGCAATATATAATAAAAGAAAAACAAGGAGCACAAAATTTGAAATGCAAGAACGTCCAATGATTTTATTAATGATATATGAAAATGAGACACATAAAGCCCTCACAAATGAAGCCACGGTGCCCCGGGTAAGACACCGGGCCGTAGAGTTTAAAACATTGTCTATTACAAATTCAAAACAAAAGTTTCATTACTGGGTAACGAAAGAAATAGGGATGAAGTCCTTTGTTGTCCAGTTTCTTGGTCCACCATTAGTAGTAGGATAGATCCAACTGTCGAACTCAGACTCTTCAACATCGTCTTCAATGGCATTCACTACTGAATTGCTGATGAATAGGGGAGGTCTTCCGATCCGTGCATTCCGAACAGCCTTTTGAGCCTCTGCAGTTAAACCCAAACCAAACTTATTAGTCTTCTGTGTAAAATCAGGGAGCCGGCCCCACTTTGCACACCCACCTTTCTCAACAACAGCCCGGGCATCCTTGAAGGAAGCCATCTTCATAGGAGTATCTTCAACAACAGTCTCAGTTGACGCCAGTGTCTGGGGAACTTCTTTAAAATGCTGAAATGGGGTCTCAATGAACTCCCCATCCATTTCTACATATCGGAAAGAGTTGAGGTGGCTCACCATGTACTCCTCTTCTCCTTGTACTGTCACAATCTTCCCTTTCACTGGGTACTTCAGCTTCTGGTGGAGCGTTGAGGTCACTGCCCCAACTTTGTGGATCCATGGGCGACCCAGCAAACAAGAATAAGATGGCTGAATGTCCATCACATAGAATGTAGAGGCAAAAACCTGAGAACCAACCTTAATCGGGATATCAACTTCTCCGTGCACCATCCTCTTAGACCTATCAAAGGCCCTGACGACAATGTTGCTTGGTTTCAACTCCAACCCTTCACAGTCCAACCGGTCTAGATCTTTCTTAGGAAAAACGTTCAACGAGGAACCAGTATCCACCAATACATGAGCAAGAGTGGTGCCCCTGCATTCAATGGAGACATACAAGGCATCATTGTGATTCTTCCCTTTAGTAGTCAAATTGACGTCAGAGAAACCCAACCCATTATCAGCAGTCAGACTAGCCACGCAATCTTTAAACTGATCAGCTGACGCTTCTGGCGGTATGTGTGCAGTCTTCAGGAATGCAATCAGAGCCTTGGCATGGGCCTCTGAGCATAGCAACGGTGACAACATAGAAATTTTGGACGGGGTTTGCCCCAGCTGCTCGACTACATTGTAGTCACTCTTTTTGATGATATTCATAATCTCTTCCATCTCTTGTCTAGAAGCTTCAACAGTAATCGTCTTTGGTGCCTCCGTCTGGGCAGGCTCACCGGTGGTCCCTTTTCCCCGAGCGTTAGATGAATCGGCGACAGGGGTAAGAATAGGAACTTGAATAGGAATAGTAGCCGGTACACTGGCAGGTGTAATAACAACAGGTTTTCGGGCAGTTGGTGGAGAGATATCAGGTGAGAAAAGTCTTCCGCTGCGGGTGACTTTGGCAGGTCTAACAATATTGCTGACGTCAGTATCAGCATCTAACTCTTGTTTAACTCCGTGAAAATAAACATCATCCCCATAGTGCCAAGGGACAGCTTTATCAGAGATATAGGGGATAGGCCCCAGAACAGTGATGATCAGTGGTGCGATTCTTGGAACAGATGTAATTCTAACAGGCTTTCTCGAGGAAGCCTTGGAAGAATTGTCGAAAATGGTGATAATAGCAACTTCTTCAATATGAACTAAAGGAACAACAGTCTTCTCAAACAGAATTTATTTACTATCCATCAGGCGCTGGACACCTGATTTCAAAAGATAGCAACCGGTTGGTAGGGCAGAACACATACGGCAACCTTCGTCACAGCCCGGAAATAAACCTGCTAACAAAAGGTTCTTCTTCAAAGTCATCAAAGGGGTAACAATGTCGTTCATAGAAACCACAAACGAGTCTTCATCTATAGCATTCACTCCATGCTTGGGCATAGGAGCAGTCACAACATTAGGTCTTTCGGGCGCCTCGAACTCAATCTCCTTAGCATCAATTAAGTCATGTATTTTGTTCTTCAAAGCCCAACAATCATCTGAATTATGTCCCGGGCTATCAGAGTGAAAAGCACAGCGGGAATTAGGGTTGTACTTTGGTGATGTTGTATTTGGATTCTTCGGGGCTTCCCTTGGAATCACCAGATTGGTTTTTAATAACTGCGGCAGAATCTGAGACAAAGTCATGTTGAGATGGGTGAATTACCTTCGAGGTCTCTCGGCCTTTGACTGATTATTGTGCTGAGTAGCACCAACAGGTCTTGAAATAACAACCGCATTAACAGCTTGGCGGTGTTCAGGTCTATTCTGGCTTTTCGAATTGTAGACATCACTGGACTCTTTCTTAAAAGGCTTCTTCTCGGTGCTCAATGAGGCACCCTTTTGTTTCTTACCAGCCTTAGTACCAGCCTCAATCCTTTCACCGGTCATAATTAGCTCTGTAAACCCAGACGAAGAGCTTCCAATCAGATGGTTGAAAATGGACCAGACAAGGTCCCCAGAAACATATCAACAAGCTCCCGTCAGCCAAGGGTGGTTTCACTCTTCCGGTGAGGTCCCTCCACTTCTGAGCATAATCTTTGAAACCTTCTCTTGTTCCCATAGACATACCCTGGAGTTGGGTATGCGTGGGAGAGAGGTCGGAATTGTATTGGTACTGCCTGTAGAAAGCAGTAGCCAAATCCTCCCAACTGCGGATACTGGCTCCGTCCAACTGATAAAACCATTCAAGCTGAGTCCCTGAGAGACTGTCTTGAAAGAAGTGGATCCATAGGTTCTTATCAGCGGTGTACGGCTGAATCTTCCTTACATATGACCGGAGGTGCAGCTTCGGACAAGAAACCCCATCATACTAAGCAAAGGCTGGTGCTTTGAATTTGTGGGGAATCACCACCACAGATGATAGACCCAGATCACCAAAATCCATACCAGGCACTTTCTGAACTTCCATCGCACTCAACCGGTCTTCCAGTTGTTTGTATTTATCCTCGGCCGGAGGATACTGGTCTTCGTCAAAATCCGTCTCATTGTCTGAGACCACAGGGCTAGGAGCCCTCCTTTCTTCCTGATTATCTTTCCCTCCAAATGAGGTGGTCAAATCAACTTCATCCCGTAGCCTGTTTCCAAACTTGTGACCTGTGTTAAATAGGATTGTCCTCTTCTTCTTCTTCTTCTTCTCTTTCAGAATCAGGGTCTTCAGATCTTGCCGACCCTTAGCTAGATTCATGAATAGCTCTTGGAATTGGTCATTCTGGGCCTGTAGGGCCTTAATTGCTTGCTCAGTTGATGGTTCAGAAGACATGACGAGTGCTGAAATAAACAGCGAAGAAGATAAGAGACCTGTAATGGGTACCTGTTATGAAGTGCATGGGATGAAATGCATATGATATGATTTCAAAGACATTGGGAGATTCAAATTCTTAAACCAAAAAGGAAACACACTTTTATTAGGTAAACTTAAAATTCAAATTGATCAACAAATTGCCCTTAAGGCGTTACAAGAAAGGAAATACTGAAAAGGAAATAAAAAATGGAAAGGAAATAAAAAATGGAAAGGAAATAATCAAAGGACAATCATTGCTCCCATGGTCACTTCTTGTCGGTGCGGACATACTCATTGAGAATCCACTCGTTCTCCAGCTGTCTAGTCAACTTCTGGATCTTCTGCTCTTGCTCGTTAAACTTTTCTCGGTAAGCGTCCCGCTCTTTTCTCCGCTGCATCCAAGACCTTTTCAGTGCCCCAATGTCAGTGGGCATATGGGGACGGAGGATGGTCGGAAGAACCCCTTCTTCATTAGCAACTTCAACAATGATAGGCAGGACGGCTTCATACGGCATACCCAGCTTTTGGGCACAGATACAGACCCATTTGAGATATGGCTCCATCGAAAGAGAAGTCTTTGGACCCAGCTCATGTGGATCAGATCTGTGAACTCTATCCCAAGCCCTTATGAATCTGCGGCGTTGCTCGTCTCTATCCCCCTGAAAATCAAAGATGATACTAGGCATTAACAGCTCATGAGGTCCTTCTCTTCTGGCTCGCCCAAACTGACATAAGGCCAAGCATGGATTGTAAGAAATTCCTCCATTGGTTCCTATTAATGGGACATTGGGGTACTCCCCACATCGATCAATAATAGCCACCTCGTCCATACCCTTGATAGTCCAGATGATGTCATTATGAGAGAGGGACATAACTCTATAGGCCCAGCCCATGCCTTCTTTGTTCTTCAACACTGATTTGGGGAGGTGCGAAATAAACCACCTCGCCAATAATGGAGCACAACACATCAAGGTTCCCCGCTTACGAGCAGTACAGGCATAAAGATGATGGAGAATGTCACCCAAGAGAGTGGGTACAGGATTACAAGAGATAAATATTTTCACCACATTCACATCAACAAAGGAGTCAGGGTTCGGAAACAACACCAAGCCATATATCAGAAGAGCCAGAATATCTTCGAATTCCTTGAAGTCTAGACTATCCCATAAATAATTTGCCTTACCAACCAAGAACTTAGTCAGAAAGCCCTTTGCTCCACTTCTAGTCTCCCAATTAGCCATTACATCATCCTTTGTCATATGAAGGGCTAAGGCAATCTCTTCTGTCCTAAAGATCTTCTCCCAACCAGTAAACGGGGTCTGCTCCAAAATAGAGATACCGAGCAGATCAGAGAACTCTTCTAAGGTGGGAACCAACTGGTAGTCCTGAAAAGTAAAGCAATGGTACAGCGGATCATAGAACTAGACCAAAACACTCATCAGCTGCTCGTCCAATTTGGAGGTGACCAAACTGAGAAGATACCCATGTCTTCTGATGAAGGAGGTAGTATCAGGCATCTTTGTAACCAATTCGTTAAGCATGGTGGGAACCTGGACAAAGTTAATCCGGATGGTATTCCTACTCATGGGCATCATGACCTACAAAACAGAACAAAGAAGAATCCCTTATGTCTTTGAAATAGGTTAGTCCAATGCAAGATGTATGCAATTTTATGATGTCATGATGTCATGATAGAAAGCACATCACAAGTATCCACAAATAGAAAACATGGTAAAGGCACACAAGTCACACAGAGAGCCCTTAGATTTCAGGCTGGCAAGGAGCTTAGGTACTACCCTCTTTCAGTTCATTTGGTTTAAACCTGTCCTAAAAATAGTAACCGGGTTCTAGAGGATCTCAATATCACTGACTACCCTCAATCGGTCATAATTCCAGTTTAGCAACCTTTTCTTGCGGCCGGAATCATCGCGTGAGTTTAGTCTCAATGAGTGTAGCATACTGCTACTGTTCTATGGCCAAGTTGGTCA
This sequence comes from Vicia faba, assembly GCA_948472305.1. Taxonomy (NCBI): domain Eukaryota; kingdom Viridiplantae; phylum Streptophyta; class Magnoliopsida; order Fabales; family Fabaceae; genus Vicia; species Vicia faba. The sequence continues at coordinate 398,183,892 of OX451739.1, forward strand.
ATTTAAAGGTTCTAAGGTCAGTTGGTGCTTAATGACCCCTTAGCAGACCCATATTATCCTCGTTGCGCCACAAGGGATATCGGTACATACTAATGTGACACACCAACATAGCTACAACTTCAACCGTATCGGTCTACATCGTACAGTTCCCTTACAGTTTATTGCTACTTAACTAAAGGGTATCCCCAGATCCGTGTTAGGATCTATAGTAACTCCGATACAAGCCCACAAATATAAAGCATACAAAGCAAACAATTGAAAACACAATGATCTAATCCTAAGGTACATCCCACTTATTAATACTCCCCAGCAGAGTCGCCAGTTCTGTAATACGGTGGGAAGAACTGACTGTCTTTTGGAATACTGGTTTGCATTTTGCGTTTGTTTTTGCAAAATGTCGCGGTAAGCAAGAGTCGCCACCATCTTTTATTTTATCCAACAAGGAAATGAAAAAAGCACAGAAAAATTCCTTTTTCGAGATGTTTCTCGGGTCCGGGGGGTAGATTATAGAAAGGGAAGGTGTTAGCACCCTTTCTATCCATGGTTATCCACGGGCTCTTAGGTACTTGCTCAAAGTGTTTTCAAAAAATTTCTTTCTTTTTGCTTTTGGGTTTGAAAAGAGTTTTTGTTTTGAAAAGGAGTGTAAGCGTGAAAATTTGTTTCGTTTTGAAAGAATAAGTACTTAAGAACCATATACCTACTCGAAAAAGGAATCAATTTGTGCTAATGTCCTTTAGACAATGCCATCCCACTATTGATGAGTAGGTAGCACCGTCATTGGAGTTTAAGGGTCAATTCAATTAAGGGATGTGCGGTCACTAAAACAATGTTAGGACGCCTTAGCGGTAACCCTAATGTCTTAGATTATTTTTCCGAGACAACCGTTTCGAGGCAACTATAATCTTTGGACAAGAGGGCGACCTCTAAAACTTCCTATACTCAATGATCGCGTTCGAAGGCAACCAAGTGAGGTGTACCCTAAGAGTACGCATGTGCGAGTGTGTTGTTTTCAGTTTATTTTATCTTTGTACATGTCAATGGTTATCTATGTTGATTTTAAGTTAAACATTCAATCTTGTCATGCATTCCCTATTACCAAACATCTAACAGTTTATAAGTTGCGGAAATTAAATTGCGGAAATTAAACTAACTATTACAAGGCGTCGGGTATTTACATCGCCAAAAGCAACCCTTGAAATTAAAATGCGGAAAATAAATAAAGCGATAAAAATAGTCCTAATTAACTATTACATTCCGGAAACAAATACAATATTGAAATAAAATGGATCGCGTGCGGGAAATTAAATCGAGCGACTTCTAGGGTTTTAAACCTTTGTTTGAAAGAAAGTATTTTTTGGTTTGTTTTTGAATTAAAAAGAAATTAAACTAAGTTAATCATCAAATTAATTAATTAATTAATTAATAAAAATATTTTTTTGTTTTTTTTGGTATTTTAAGAAATAAAAATAAATTTGATCAATGTTAATAAAACCTAATCGTCTAAGTTAATTTTAATTATTGCAAAATATATTAAAAGTTATTCCTAATTAAAGCTAAATTAATTAAATTAATATTATTAACAAAAATAAAAATGCTGGAATTTAATTTTAATAAAGAAAATATTTTTTGGTTTTTAATTTTATAAAGAAAAAGTTTTAATTGGTTAGTTAGTAATAAAAATAATAGCAATAAATAAATAAAAGAAATAATAAAACAAAAAATAGAAAGAGTTAGGGTTTGGGCATGATTAGGGAGGCTTGCTTAGCAATTTCCATGGCCCAATTATCCATTGGCCTGGTTGACTTTTGGATCCAGCGTGGCACTTTGACTAGGGAGTATGGTGGACATCCCATCTGGACCACCAGATCTGGCCTGGGGCCATCTGGCAAGTGATTGAGTGAGGTTGTATGATAGGCCACGCGCTTGAGTTTACACTGAATAACCTGTAGAAAAATAATAACAATGCATATGGGGACCTGGGATTCGAACCCGGGTCCTGTTGGATATTGAATACACGCCTTTGCCACTCAACCATCACGCTTCAATTGTTAATACAATGGACAATAATAATTATAAGTGAAAACACATTAATATGCCAAAAATAAACAAAAACGCGCCAAGTATTTGAACTGTCCAACCAGGGGGAGACGCGTCATCATCTTCTTCCTTCAACCCTGTAAATTTACCTACGGATTTTTATCCGCGGCTAAATTCGTATGTGCATCCTAAAATCCATTCCAGTCCATGAAAATTGAATCCAAGATCATGGTTATGCTCGTCTATCTCCCCTGGTTACGTCCATGTCCATCAATGGCACTGATTTTGCCTGAAAAAGAAATGCCCAAAAAAAAACCATGAACCCTAGATTCGGCTATGGGGTTACAGGCCAGATAAATGCAATTGGCTAATGCAGAATACTTGTAAATTGGACGATAATCATGAATATGCAAAGATTTTGTAAGAAAAGTGCAAGAATAAGGATCTACGAATTCAAACAAAAAGCATTTTTTTGAGACACTTACAGAGCTTTTGTGCGTGTATGGAGACTGGCTTTGGGTTGGTTTTGCTTCAGTGATTGTCCAACAATGGATTAGTGTTGAGTTTCGCTTCTAAAAATGCCTCCAAGGGTGATTTCAGTTTCACACTTTTTCCACCTTTTTTCAAGTTTTGTTCTTGGTCTTCTTGCAGCCTCCAGCCTTCAAATTCGTGTGCTTTCACTTGTATATGTATGCTGCAATGTATTAGGTCAACAAATTGGTCTTGAATCTTTCCACATCAATGCCTTGAGATTGGATTTGATCCTCCATTGATAACTTGCCTAATTTGCCAAAAATCCAATCTTTTTGCACATGGAATGCTTGATACGAGTTTGATCATGATATTGATGATGATTAGGTCCTGAAAATAGGAAAAGATCTCATGTAATCAAGTTTTGGGATTTTATTTGATTTAAATTGATTTAAAATGAAATAATTTAATAAAAAATAAAATAAAATATTAAAATTGTTAAATGGACACAAGGCTGAAGCTAGGACACGTGTGGAATGTGGAAAATCCGAATAAAGTGGAAAAGAATGGGCCCATTTGACAAAATTTGAAGTTTTTGGGATAGTTGACTTTTGGCAATTTTGCAAAAATGCCCAACTTCAATAATGCATAAGTTCTTCAATCTTGAACTTTTAAAAGTGTTCTTTGACTTTTTAGAAAGCTTGAGATGTCCTCTAACCAACCCTTTTGGTCTCGTCTCATTTTGATATTCCATGCTCAAGTTATAAGCTTTGGAAAAAAAGGTGTTTTTGTTGACTTTCAAAAATGACCTATGATGTCCAAATTTGTAACTTTTTGTGAGTTCATTTTCTGATCTTGGGGTATGAATATGGATTGTAGGAAATTGCATCATTTTCAAAATGAGCTTTGGATGGGTCATTTCTCATAAAGTATGAGAAAGTTATGCTTGGTCAAAGTTGAGTTGACTTTTCCTACAAAAACCCTAATTTAGCAACTTTTGAGTCTTGATGAATTTTGAGCAATCTTGATGAATCATGATCAAACCTTGATAAAATGATGAAATATCCTTCAAAATGAGAATGTTGACAAAAAATCTTGAAGTTTGACTGTATTTGGGTCACAGTTGACTTTTGCCCTAGCACAATCGATTTTTGGACCTTTTGAGCATTTGACTGAGCAAACTTCCTCTGCAAGGCTTGAAACTTGACATGGATGACCTTGAGAACATATTAGGACATTGGGGAGCACTTGAGGTCATTTGGATTCAAGGACCTTGATGCAACATAAAACCCTAATTTGAGGTTGACTGCCTTAGGAGATAGCTTGACTGTCCAACTCTTGAGCAATCTTGATCCACTTTGAGATTTTTCTTGCAATGTTTTGAGAAAAATGGGAGGGAAAATTTTGGGGTACAACAACTGTGTACGAAGGCAACCAAGTGGGGTGTACCCTAAAAGTGCGCATGTGCGAGTGTGTCGTTTTCAGTTATTTTTATCTTTGCACATGTTAAGGGTGATCTAATTTGATTTTAAGATTAAACATTCAGTCTTGTCATGCAAACGCTATTATCAAACATCTAGCCGTTATAATTTGCGGAATTAAAATGCGGAAATTAAATTACAAGGCATCGGGTATTTACATCGCCAAAAGCAACCCTTTGAAAATAAAATAAAATAAAGCGGTAAATAAATAAAATGTCCTAATTATCTATTACATACTGGAAATAGATACATCAATATGGATAAAGAAAAGTAAATCGCGATGCGAAATTAAATCGGATGCACAATTAGGGTTTTGACCCTTTTAAAAGAAAATGTTTTTTTGTTGTTTTTTATTTAAGAAAAGAAATTAATCCTAAAATTAAATACTAGATTAATTATTAAATAAATTAGTTGATGAAAAATAATAAAAGACATATTTTAGGAGTTTTTATTAATTTAAGAAAGAAATTAAAATAATTAAACTAAAGTTAAAACCTAATTAATTCTAATTAATTTTATTTATTTACAAAAATAAATTAAAGTTTCCTAGAATTAAAAACCTAATTAATTAGTTAGTGTTTATTAATAAAAATAAAATTCTGAAAAAAAGTATTTTTGTGACTTTTCAATAAAAAGAAAAAAAAAATTTATTGGTTAGTAAATTAATTAAAATAAAATAAAATAACTAAATTAATAAAAAGAAAATGTAAGAGAAAGAATGAATTGGGCCTGGAATTTGGAGGTGTAGATAACAAGGGATTTGGCTCATCAAGCTGGCCCGTTTAACTTTTTCTGATCCAGTGCTCCTGCATTGACTGGCTTATGATGCGCCTTCCCAGCTTGACCACCAGATCTGGCCATTTGGCCATCTGGCGTATTGATTAGTGAAGGAGTATGGTGAACTATGGACTTGCTTGCACACTGGATCTCCTGAAAAATTAGAAGAAAATGCAAATTGTTGGAGGCAGGGATCGAACCCCTGACCTCCAGCCTTGGAATGCCTTAAACGTTGAGGTGTCTACCACTGCACCATGTTGATTTGTTTGTTATGCTAATAAAATGCAATAATAATATATAAAACAAAGTCAATGGCCAGCAAAAATAAAAAAACGCACGCAATTTTTGAACGAGCAAATAGACGGATGACACTTCTTCGTCCATGTCCTCCTAGGACTGTAATTTTACTTGCGGATTTTTATCCGCAGCTAAAAGTGCAGCTTCAATCCAAAATTCTCCTCAGGCTATGAAAATGAGTTCTAAGGCCAGGGTTGAGTTCGTCTCAACCTACTGGATGCAACCATGTCCTTCATGTGGACTAATTGTACCTGAAACGAAAAAGCCCAAAAAAACTCCAAGAAACCCTAACTATGGTGGTTCTTGTTACAGATCAGATAAATGAAATTCGTTAATACCAAAAGCTTGCAAATGTTATTGTGATCACAAATATGCAATTATTTTACTCAATGGATGCCAGAATAATACAAATCGAATTCAAGAATGAGGTGTATTTGTGGACCACTTACAACGCTCTAGGAAGCTTGAAAACACGCGGTTTGGATTGGTTTAGCTTCTGGAGATGGCCAGCAATCGATTGAGACAAGTCTCAAGCCCTGAAAATGTCTCTAACCTTGATTTCAAAGTCACACTTTTTTCTGGTTTTTGCAAGTTTGGTTCTGCCTCCACGATTGCTCTCTAACCCTGATTCTTGTGCCTCTCGCTTGCTTATGTATTGTTTAGTGTATTAGGGTAACAAACTTTGTCCAAATCCTCCTACATTGATGATTGCACATTTGATTTGATCTTCCATTAAAACCATTCAATTTTGGCTTGAATCCAATCTCCTTATGCATAATGGCCTTGATAAGAATTTGATTGCAAAGCTAGCTGTAATTGGAGCCTAAAATGACCAGAAAATCATTAGTTATCAATGCCTTAGATTTTATGTGATTTTATTTGATTTAAAATTAATTAATTCAAATAAAAATCAAATTAAATAGTAAAAATAAGATATGGACACATGGCCAAAGCTAGAGCACGTGGGAAATAATGCAAACTCAAATCAAGTGAAATAGAATGGGCCCATTTGTCAAAAATTGAAGTTTTGGGGATAGTTGACTTTTGGCAATTTTGCAAAAAAGTCCAACTTCAACAATGCATAACTTCTTCAATTTTGAACTTTTGGAGGTGTTATTTGACTTTTTAGAAATCTTGAGATGTACTCTAATCAACCCTTTTGGTCTCATCTCATTTTGATATTCCATGCTCAAGTTAGAAGCTTTGACAAAAAAGGTGTTTTTGTTGACTTTCAAAAATGACCTATAATGTCAAAATTCATAACTTCTTGTGAGTGCATATTTGCATCTTGGGTTATGAATATGGATTGTAGGGAATCGCATCCTCCTAAAAATGAGCTTTGGATAGGTCATTTCTCATAAAGTATGAGAAAGTTATGCTTGGCAAAGTTGAGTTGACTTTTCCTGCAAAACCCTAATTTAGCAACTTTTAAATCTTGATGAATTTTGAGCAATCCTTGATGAATCATGATCAACCCTTGATCAAATGATGAAATATACTTCAAAATGAGAATGTTGACAAAAATCTTGAAGTTTGACTGTTTGTAGGTCACAGTTGACTTTTGCCCTAGCACAGTCGATTTTTGGACCTTTGAGCAATTGACTGAGCAAACTTCCTCTGTAAGGCTTGAAATTTGACATGGATGATCTTGAGAACATATTAGGACATTGGTGAGAACTTGAGGTCATTTGGACTAAAGGATCTTGATGCAACACAAAACCCTAATTTGGGGTAGATTGCATTAGGAGAGAGCTTGTCTAACCAACTCTTGAGCAACCTTGGGCAACTTGGAGATTTTTCTTGCAATGTTTTGAGAAATATGGGAGGGAAAATTTTGGGGTACAACACACGCACATTCTCACTTTTCCGTCCTTCTTAGGCACGGGCACAATGTTAGCAAACCATTGTGGATAGGAAGTAACAGCCAGAAATCCAGCATTGAACTGTTTCATAACTTCTGCTTTGATCTTCTCTGACATGTTAGGTCTCATGCGGCGGACCTTTTGTTTCACTGGTGGACATTCTTGTCTTGTGGGTAGACGGTGTACCACAATGTATGTATCGAGTCCCGGCATTTCTTCGTATGACCAGGAAAAGATCTCCACATAATCATGCAATAGCTGAATTAGGCGCTCCTTGAAACTCGGCTCTAGATTGGCACCTATCTTGATTTCCTTCTTATATTCCTCAGTACCCAAGTTGATTGTATCCAACTGTTCCTCATGAGGTTGAATTGCTCTTTCTTCTTGTTGTAATAGTTTGGCCAATTACCCTGGCACCTCACAATCTTCCTCACCTTCGTATTCGGCTTGGTAGATCAGATCTTTAGAGTCACTAAAGGCTATAGCGGTATCGTTACCCATGGGATCCGGAATGGAAGGGTACTGCGGTATGAAAGTAATCGGAACAAAGTCTTTTGCTTCCCAGTTGCACAGTCCTCCGCCAACAGTAGGAAAATCCAATCTTCCGGGCTGCCTTCCTCTTCACTATCCTCTAGTGCATTAACCCCTCGGGGGCTGATCTTCACAGGTGGCCCTCCGGCATGGGAGCGGCGCACAACCTTCTGACCAGTCGAAGTAAACCCCAAGCCTAAGTTGTCTGATTTGTAGGGAATGTCTAGAAGCTGACCCCAGATTGTGCATCCCCCCTCTTCCACTACTACCCTTGCATCCTTGAGAGATGACATCCGAGGTGGAGGTCTTGTGATTACAGGAGCTGAGGATACCACTTTGGTCGCTGCTATTTCAGGAGAGACTTCTTCAAAATGTTGGAAAGGGGTCTCTATGAATTCGCCATCTAATTCCACATAACGGAAGGAATTCAGATGACTAATCATATATTCCTCTTCCCCATGGACAGTTATGATCTTCCCTTGTACGGGGTATTTGAGCATCTGGTGCAAGGTGGAAGTGACAGCTCCGACACTGTGGATCCAGGGGCGTCCCAACAGGCAAGAGTAAGAAGGACGGATGTCCATCACATAGAATGTCGAGTTGAAAACCTGAGTTCCCACCTTGATTGGGATGTCCACCTCTCCATGGACCATTCTCTTAGATCCATCAAAAGCTCTGACCACTATATTGCTGGGTTTTAAAGTCAGCCCCTCACAATCCAACCTATCAAGGGCTTTCTTCAGAAAGACATTCAGAGATGACCCAGTATCAACCAAGACATGAGCTAGGGTTGTTCCTATGCACTCCACTGAGACATGTAGTGCATCGTTGTGTTTTCTCCCTCGGGGTTTCAAGTCAGCATCGGAGAAACCCAAGCCATTGTCAACTGTTAAACTGGCCACACACTCTTGGAATTGATTCGCGGACGTCTCTTGCGGCACGTGCGCTGTCTTCAAAAACTTGACCAAAGCTTTAGCATGTGCCTCAGAGCAAAGCAACAATGCTAACATAGAGATTTTGGAGGGGGTCTTCCCTAGTTATTCCACCACATCATAATCACTTTTCTTAATAATCCTCAGGATTTCTTCCATCTCCTTCTTGGATGTTTCAGGAATGACTAGTGATTGAGCCTTCGTCAGGACAGGCTCCTCTTGAACATTCTTTCCTTTTTTCTCAGCAGCGGAAGTAGGGATAGGAACTGTATTGTCTTTTTCGGCAGGTACATTTGTAGGTACAATCACAGGGGTGATCTTCGGAATGGCCACGGGTCCAAAGACTGTTGTTGGAGGAGCAATCTCTGAAGAAAATATTCTTCCACTACGGGTAACCTTGCTTGTTCCGGCAATGTTACTGATGTCGGGATTATCCTCTTCGGAGCTTTCTTCTTCAACAGTCTATTCAATCTGTTTAATACCATGATAGCAGATTTCTCCACCTTAGTTCCATGGTACCATTTTATCAGATTTGTATGGGGCTGGCCCGGGCATTGTTATCTTCAACGGAGTAGTCATTGGAGCAGATGTAATCCTAACAGTTTTTTAGGAACCCTAGAAGGATTGGCTTATATGGTTATTATTGAAACTTCTGGAATTGGAATGGGTGAAATAGGAGCTTTCTCAAACAAAATTTCCCGGTTATCAATCAATTGTTGGATTCCTTTCTTCAACAGAGGACAGTCAAATGGTGAGGATAGGAAAATACGACAATCTTGGTCACAACCTGGGAACACCCCTGCCTTCAACAAATTCAACTTGATGGTTAGGAGAGGAGTTAACAGTTCATCCACAGTAGAAACAAATAGATATTCTTCCACAGCATTGGCATTGTGTCCATGCCTAGGCATCAGAGCGAAGATAACATTCGGTTTTTCCGGCGCTTCAAATTCAACTTCCTTTGCGTCAATCAGATCTTGTATATTATTCTTCATAGCCCAACAGTTGTTGGTGTCGTGCCCTGGACTTTCAGAATGGTAAGCGCATCTGGCGTTGGGATGGTAATGTGGAGAAGAAGTGTTAGGGTTTTTAGGGGCCTCTTTTAGCATGGCTAGATTCAACTTCAAGAGATGTGGTAGGACTTGAGCAGGAGTCATGTTTATCTTGGTGAATTTCCTTACAGGCCTTTCCATCCTTTGCTGGTTATTTCTCGGCTGATCAATTCTCGGCTGGTTGTTTCTTGGTTGGTCTGATGCAGACTTTTGAATCTTCACGGCCCCCACAGTTAGTCGTCTTTAAATTCTTCCCTGATTCCTTTGGGCATAGATAGCAGACACTTCTTTCTTTCCAGTGAAGGGCTTTTTTACAGCAGCGGAGGTAGACGCGTCCTTCTAAATTTTCTCGCTTCTAATACCGGCTTCCACCCTTTCGCCAGTTAAAATCAATTCAGTGAAACCTGCAAAGGAGCTTCCAATCAGGTGATTAAAGAAAGGACCTGACAGAGTCCCCAACAACATGTCCACTAGCTCCCTTTCAGATAAAGGTGGTTGCACCCTTCCGGCTAAATCCCTCCACTTTTGGGCATAGTCTTTAAAGCCCTCATTGGTAGCCATAGCCATACTCTGTAGCTGAGTACGGGTTGGTGCCAAGTCGGCGTTGTATTGATACTGTTTATAGAAGGCGGCTGCTAAGTCTTCCCAATTATGAACATCTGCTCTCTCTAACTGGTAGAACCAATCAAGCTGCGTTCCTGATAAACTGTCCTGGAAAAAGTGGACCCACAAATCTTTGTCAGAAGAATGTGGTTGAATCTTCCTGACATAGGATCTGAGGTGCATTTTGGGACAAGACACCCCATCATACTTAGCAAACAGTGGCACTTTAAACTTAGGAGGGATTACAATTCCAGAAACCAACCCTAACTCCTCAAAATCCAGCCTCGGTACTCTCTGTATCTCCATAGCAGCTAGACATTCTTCCAAGTTTTTGTATTTGTCATCGGCCGGAGGGTACTGTTGTTCAGAGTAGTCCTCATCTTCCTCTTCTTCTGCTTCAGAATCTGATGGCACTGCCATTCCTTTTCCTTTTCCTTCCCCCTCTTCAGATGTTGATGGGAGTTTCAAGGTCCGTCTGGCTTGTCCTTCAAACCTTCTTCCCATGATGACCACACCGGCTCTCTTCTTCTTCTTTTTCTCTTTCTCCTTCTCTAACAGAGTCTTGAGTTCCTCCTGCCCCTTGGCTAAGGTCAAGAGTAGCTGTTGAAATTGTGAATTCTGAGCTTGCAAATCTTTGACCGTTTGTTCAATATCCATCTTGCTGAAATAAACAGCAGAGAGATGACGAACTTGGTGTGAAGACCTGTTTATACATATGATGAATGATATGTATTCTTGCAATGCTTTCAAGGATTCAAAAATTCAAATTTGTTTTAAACAAAAAAGAAACACACGTCATATTAATAAGATAGAATTGTTAGTACATCAATGCCCCTTGGGAAAAATAATACAAAATTCTAAGGTAAAAAGACGTTGCGCATCCTCTTTGGTGCAATGTAGGTGTTGAGAGTCTGCTCTTCATGAAGTAGTCGAGTGAGTTCCAAAACCTTCTTCTCGCTTGCATAGAATTGGGCTTCGAAGGTATCGCGCTCTACCTTGAGCTGTATCCAACTCCTTCGTAAGTCTTCGAGTGATGTTGGCATGTCAGGATGTAGGATGGTGTATGGAACCTCTCCTTCCATAACATGCTCTATAATCACTGGGAGAATGGAGGGGTAAGGCATCATAAGACTTTGGGCGCGGGTTCGTTCCCACTTGAGGTAAGGCTCAAGAGGGATGGAATTCTTGTGTCCCAGAGTCTTGCTATCCACCTTGTTGGGCATCTTCCAAGCTCGGATGAATCTCTGACGGAGTCTTTAGTCGTTGTTGTCGAAGTCGAAAACCAATCCTTGAATCAGCAGGTCATGTGGGCCATCCCTTCGGGCATAACCAAACTGTCTTAGAGATAAGCAAGGGTTGTAGGTGATGCCTCCCCTAATGCCAAGTAGAGGGACATTAGGGAATTCTCCACAACGGTCAATAATGATGACATTCTCTTTGGATCGAGAACACCGATGAATATCTGAATGTGTAAGAGTCATCAATCGTTGTGACCACCTCAAACCTTGCTCATTCTTCAAGACTGATTGGGGAAGATGAGAAATAAACCATCTTGCCAGGAGAGGAGTGCAACACATGAGAACACCTCTTTTCCTCATTGTACGAGTGTGAAAAGAGTGGAGGATATCCCCAAGCAATGTAGGCATCGGGTTGTGAGTCATGAAGATTTTGACAACACTTACATCTATAAGTTGGTTAGGATTAGGGAACAAGACCATCCCATAGATGAGAAGTGCTACAATCTCCTCAAAAGCTTGCAAGTCTAGAGAATTCCAACAGCTTTGGGCCTTCTCAAACAAGAACTTTGCCAAGAAGCCTTTGACACCACTTCTAGTTTCCCAATGTGTTGTGACATCCGATGAGTGTAAGTGCAGGGCTTGAGCAATCTCTTCTGGCTTTGGATCTCTTTCCGTACCGTTGAAGGGTAGTTGATTGAGAATAGGAATCCTCAAGAGTTGAGAAAATTCATCCAAAGTAGGCACAAGTTGGTAGTCAGGAAATGTGAAGCAGTGATGCAAAGGGTCAAAGAACTAGAAAAGAACTTTCATCATATCCTCCTCTGTGTTGGTGGTGACCAAGTTGAATAGACGACCATGCCTCTCGGTGAATGGAGAATTCTCATGAATCATTGAAGCTAGCTCCTTGAGTTGTGGAGGAATTCTTACAAGGTTGACTTGGATAGTTTTCCTGCGAAGTGAATCCATAACCTACAAAACAGGAACAAAGATGAATCTCCAAAATCCTTGAAATGGTTAGTAGATGCACATGATTCTCATGATGTCCATGATGTTATGCACAAGTATATATGTACAAGAAAATCACACAAATTCCTAGTTTAGGCTTGCATGGGGTTTCATAGGTAAGTACCCTCTTGAAGTTTAGTTGGCTCAACCTGTCCTAGAAATAGTAATTGGGTTCTAAGGAGCTCAATATCACTGGATTGTTTCCTTGTTCATTGTTTCAATTCAGCCTCTTTATTAGCGACCGGAATATTCCAAGGAACCAACCCTCAATGAGTGTAGTATCGAGTATCTACCAACTTCGGACTGCACCAAAGCCGGTCATCTCACTACATCCTCAAAGGCCAAGTTGGTCAAGTAAAGGTTCTAGAAGTTCGTTAGTGCTTCATGACATTACTCAGCGGCCCCGTATTCTCTTTTGATTGACTCAAAGGCTACCGATACCCGCAAATATGTCGCACTAACATAGTTATTGCTTAGACCGTGTCAGTATACCCCGCACAGTTTCCACAACGTATTGCTATTTACCTATGAATGTTTCCCAAATTCGGGTGGAGGATTCAAACCCAAACAAAAGAACCGAGATGTAAAGCATTTAAGTCAATCAAGATAAGCATGTAAAGGTGATCTAAACCCTAAGGTAACCCCACTTTTACAATAGATCCCCAGCAGAGTCGCCAGTTCTGTGATGCGGTGGGAGAATTGACTTGAAGTTTTGCGTTTATGTTTGCAAATGTCGCGGTTAGCAAGAGTCGCCACCGACTTTTATTTTATCCAAAAGGAAAGGTCACAAAGAACAGGAAAGACCTTTGAGATGTTTTCTTGAGTTCGGGGAGTAGATTATGAAAAGGGAAGGTATTAGCACCCTTTTCATCCATGGTTTTCCATGGGCTCTTAGTTACTTGTTTAGATCACTTGCTTTGCTTTTGAAATTGTTTGAAATGGTGCTTTGTGTGGTTTTGAAAGTATTTTGAAAAGAGGCCATCATTTAGGAAATCTTTGTAATGATTCTCGTTCGTAAGAATGTATACAAAGATGTTTGTGTTTTGAAAAATGTTTCAATGTTTTGAAAGGTTTTTGGAAATGTTTTGAAATGTGTGTGTTTGTTTTTGAAAATAGCAAGGATTGTTTTCAAATTGATCAAGTAACTAGAAGCATTCTACCTACTCAAAAGTCTTTCTTGTACATTTTTATTCCTTTGATATTGTTGATTTACCATTGATTTGGTAAACAACCCTATCTTTGGATGTTAAACGGGACGGGCGTGGGTCATCGTATGACCATGATAGCAATGTTGCCAAGTATCTTTAGCATTTTGAGGGACCAAGATCATTTTGTTTTAGGCAACCTTTTGATAGCGTCATCGAAGGATTATGATCTTATTTGTTTGTTTTGATTTGCCAAGATACTTTGCATGCATACCATGGCCATTTTGTTAGGCAACCAAATGGGTGAAACCCTAGGGATGCTTGTGTGCAATGTGTGTCATTTTACATGCATTTGTCTTGTATTAGGTAATTCTATTTGTTTGATTTTTGTCTTATCATGCAAAACCCTAGTTTTACTAAACATGGTATAATGCGATAAATTGCGTAAAATAAAACTAAGCTATTACAACAATTATTATGGAAGGGGGGATACAAGTTTTTGAATGGGGATATTTGCACAAAATAAAACCCTAAAATACTATTACAACCCAATTGAATTATTGTACAAGATAAATAAATATACAAATATTTAAATATGCAAATAAAATGTATTTATGCAAAAATGTCTTATATTAATTTTATGTATGAAAAAATAAAATTATTTAAGTCCTAAAGACAAGAAAAATAATATTGTTATTTTTGAAAGGGTGAAACCCTAGTTTTTTTGATTAAAAGAAAAATATGTTCTATATTATTTATTTTATCCATTTATGTACAAGAAATAATAAATAATATCATTAACAAATATTAAAAATTAAAATATGTATGAAAATAATTATTTTATGTATGAAATAAAAAAATAAAAATATATAGTATTTTTAAATTGTATTTACAAATTTATTTAAGAAAATAAATTCTATAAACCTAATAAACTATTTTTTATGCCAAAAAATAATAAAATAAAATAAAATAAAATGCAAAAAATAAAGAAAATATTTTTCATGATTTTTTTTTGGTTCAGAAAAAAATATTAAAGTCAATAAACATAAAAAAATATGAGAAAATATGCAAAGTATAAAAAATATGAAAAGGGGGTGCAAATAGTAGTCAGGGGGGTGTGGAAAAAAAACAGAAGGCCCAAACGCGCCCAAGCCCAGGCCAGGTCGTCCCTTTCCTCCAGTCAAACATCATGCGCGCGTGTTTTGCCTTAAACCTATAACTTGCTGTAACTTGCATAAAAATGAAAACCCATAACATAAAAAATGTAGCTTGTAATCTCACGATTCTAATGATATAAAATTCATGACCTAACTCTCAAAGATCAGGGAGAATTTTAAGGGCCCTAAATCGTGACCTAATTTTTTCAGCATGTTCAACATTCAAATTCTCTTAGCTCAGTTAATATAAATGACAACTATGCATATGTACAGCTTCACCATGCTATAGGCTACATTTTTGCTTCACAAATCGTGGTTGAGGATGCTTAAATAGAGAGATAGAGTTTTGAAAAATACCTCCTTCAGCTGGATTTGGATATGGCAATGTGGAGACTTTGAGTGAGGCCTGAGGATCGTGTGAGCTTCCTTAAAGTTCCCTCAAGCTTTTCCAATGCTTAGCTGGCCTTGTGGATGGCTGAAACTCCCTGTAGAAGTCAAGCTGCAACCTTCCAAAGTGAAAATGGCAATGGCTGAAACAGGGCACACAGTTGCAGTGCAAAGGCTTGGATGATTTGGATGTGATGTATGGAAGGTGTTTGAAGTGTTACAAGGCAAAACGCACGAGCAAATATTGAGTTGGCAAGAGTTTTGCAGAAGCTGCAATGTTGGGCAGAAAAATGTGTTTTTTCAGTTTGGGGGAGTTTCAGATCATAAGCATTCGTGTTCTAGCTTGAGATAAGTTTGTGAATATGTATAGAGTGATACAAAGTCCACTCTCTAGCAGTTGTACAAGTTTTGATCCCTTTTGCCACTTTTCTTGCATTTGAAGAAAGTTGAAGTGACTTAAGCCAAAATGCTTGTACTGCTTGCTTTCTAGCTTTAGAGAGTTGGTACAAGTTGCTTGATATCTGTGGAAAATGCTTGCACACAAGGAACAAGTCCAAGGCTCAAGGCTGATAAATTTTGCAAAAGCTTGCTTTATGAAAATGGCAATGTGCCCTTTATGCCATTTATGGATTTATTCCTTGTACAATGCTTCAAAAGCCAAAACAAAGCCATTATCCACTGAGTTAGCATTTAATTATGGAGTGTAGAAGGGGTTTAGGACCTGTAATGCAAGGTACAAGCATGCTTGATCAGATTTGCAACTTGGTGCATTGTGAAAATGGCTTGAACAAAAGTGACAAAATGCCATTTTCTCTTCTTCGATTCTCCCTAATAACAAATGATCTTGGAGAGTTCTTGGACATTTTGGAAAGCTTGTAACATGCTCTACAATACATATTTGAAATGCATTTTGAGATACCTCATGGAACTAGGTGAAAAATGTCCATGAAGTTGGGTCAAAAACCTGCCTAAATTAGGGCAAATTTTCACTAAGTTAAAAAGTTTATGGACCCCTATTCACAAACTCATATCTTGAGATCCAAGCATATTTTGGGAAAACTTTGTGAATCAAAGTTGTAGATTTCATGTTGGAAGTTTTCCTTGAATCCAATTGCATCATGGTGAAAAAGTGGTGAAAAGTTGGGAAAAAATAAGAAAATTTCCATACTTAGAAAAATTCTAAGTTATGAAAAATTTTCAAATTAAAACCCTAATTTGCAATTTTAGGTTTCTTGGTCAACAAGTTTCACATTTTGACATATCTTGATGAATTATGACCCTTGGCACTTGATTTTGACCAAAAAGTCAAAGTTTGACTTTTTAGTGTACAGTTGACTTTTGATCAGTTGACTACAAAATTCATCTGTCAATCATATGCATTTGAGATCCTTTGAACTATGTGATTAGGTCAAGATGATGCTATTGAGTCCTTGAAATCATGCTTGAACCCAATTGGTCATTGGCTAGGTTAAAAATCATAAATTGCCCTTTCTCAATCAAAACCCTAATTTTGACCATTTTGCCCTTTTGATGATTTGATCAAATTTCATGAGGAGTTTTGGTCCAAACTTGATCAAATTGTTCATATGAGTCTAAAATGTTGTTGTGGATCAAAAATTATGAAGTTTGACTGTAAATTGGCCATGGTTGACTTTTTCCCCAATACAGCTAATTTTTAGGTCAATTGTCCAATTGACTGAGCAAAAATGTGATTCAAGGCTTGAAACTTGTCATGAGCAATCTTAGGGGTCCAAGATGGTGTATGAAAGTCACATGAAGTATTGATGGTCCAAAAATCCTTGTGCAAACTCAAACCCTAATTTTGGGGTATTAGTGCAAGATGAGATGTCTTGAGCTGAGCAAACCCTAATCTTGTCTTGAGTCCAAGAAGTCTTGTGAGAAAAATATTGATAAATGAGAGGAAGAATTTTGGGATAAAATAGTTGCGCTTGTACAATATCCCGTTACTTAGGAAATATTTGGCTGCAAATATTCGCAAGAACTTTCTGTCATTGATAGATGCCCCATCTGGATACTCTTGTGCTTCAAGGGATCTCATCACCTCATGGTACCATGGATTTTCCGCATCGGTGTCAAGCTCATAGCAATGTGCAGGTCCATCGAATCTTTCAATTTTTATCATAGGGGCTTCGTTGTCCCATCTGACCTTGAACATTGAAGACATGGTTACCAAAGCGTCAGCCAACTGGTTTTCTTCCCTAGGGAAGTGCTCAAAAGTGATCTCTTCGAAGTAAGGAATTAGGGATAGCACAAGTTCCTTGTAAGGGATAAGATTAGTGTGTTTAGTGTCCCAATATCCTTTTACTTGGCTGATTACTACGGCGGAATCCCCGAACACATCCAAATGCTTGATCCTTAAGTCAATAGCAGCTTTCAGACCTAAGATGCATGCTTCATACTCGGCCATATTGTTTGTGCAATCGAAGCATAGTCTGGCAGTGAATGGAGTGTGGAAATCTTCAAGAGAGATGATTACAACACCAATTTTGTTACCTAAGGCGTTGGAAGCCCCATCAAATACCATAGTCCATTGGGATCCTTGTTCAGGTCTGTCATATGGTCTAGGTTTTGCACAGTCGGTTACCAGCATGATGTTCTCATCAGGGAAGTCGAAGTTCATTGACTGATAATCATCCACATCTTGATGGGAAAATGGTCGACTAGTACACTTCCTTTGATGGCGTTTTTCATAGTGTATTGAATATCATACTCAATCAAGATCATTTGCCATCTAGATATCCGTCCGGAAAGGGCAGGTTTCTCGAAGATGTACTTGATTGGGTCCATCTTAGAAATCAATAGAGTGGTATGAGTCAACATATACTGTCTTAGCCGGCGAGCAGCCCATGCCAGAGTGCAGCAAGTTTTCTCGAGCAGTGAATATCTGGTTTCACAGTCGGTAAACTTTTTGTCCAAGTAATAAATAGCATGCTCTTTTCGGCCAGACTCGTCATGTTGGCCCAAAATACACCCCTTAGAGGTCTCTAATACAGTCAAGTACATAATCAGTGGTCTTCCTTCAATTGGAGGCATGATAATAGGAGGTTCTTGTAGGTATTCTTTGATTTTGTAGAAGGCAGCTTGGAATTCATTGTTCCATCTGACTACCTGATCTTTCTTCAAGAGTTTGAAGATTGGCTCACAAGTAGCAGTCAAGTGAGATATGAAGTGAGCAATGTAATTGAGACGACCCAAGAATCCTCTGACTTCTTTTTCAGTAAGTGATCGGCATTTCTTGGATGTCCTTTACCTTGGCAGGATCAACTTCAATGCCTTTATTGTTGACAACAAAACCTAGAAGCTTTTCAGATCGTACTCCAAATGTGCACTTGTTAGGGCTTAACCTCAGCTTGTACTTCTTCAGCCTCTCGAATAATTTATACAGATGATCGAGATGTTCTTCTTCGGTTTGTGATCTGGAAATCATATCATCCACATATACCTCTATCTCATGATGAATCATATCATGAAACAAAGCGACCATAGCCCTTTGATATATTGCCCCTACATTCTTTAATCCGAACGGCATGACCTTGTAGCAGAAGGTGCCCCATTGCGTAATGAAAGTAGTCTTCTCTATGTCTTTGGGAGCCATCCTTATCTGATTATAGCTAGAGAATTCGTCCATGAAAGAGAAAACTTTATGCTGAGTAGTATTATTAACTAAGACGTCAATGTATGGTAGAGGGAAGTCATCCTTGGGGCTTTCTCTATTTAGATCCCTATAGTCTACGCACATGTGAACTTTTCCGTCCTTTTTAGGCACTGGTACCACATTGGCAACCCATTGGGGATAGGATGTCACAACTAGGAACCCTGCATCAAATTATTTCATCACTTCAGCTTTGATCTTTTCAGACATGTCGGGCCTCATGCGACAAACCTTTTGTTTAACTGGATGGCAGTCATCTCTTGTCGGCAGACGATGAACTACGATGTCGGTATCCAACCCAGGCATTTATTTATAAGACCAAGCAAATACTTCCACATAATCATGCAACATCTGAAGCAACATGCTCTTGACACTGCTTTCCAAGTTAGTGTTGATCTTGATTTCTTTCTTATCTGACTCAGTACCCAGGTTGATAACTTCAACTGACTCTTCGTGCGGTTGAATAGCTTTTTGCTCTTGTAATAGAAGTCTGGCTAGCTCTCTCGGTATGTCACAATCTTCCTCGCCTTCTTCTTCGGCTTGGTTGATAGGACATTCAAAGTCATAGTTGGCAATAGTAGAGTCATTGGCAATAGGATCCAGAGTGGATGTGGACCTGCAAGAGTGTGTGTGTGTGTGTGTGTGTGTGTGTGTGTGTACATGTAAGATACATGGCTATTTTTTTTGAAAAAATGTATTTGCAAGAAAGGAAAGACAATGAACACAAATATTTGAATACAAAAGAGTCCAATGTACTGAATGATCATATGATTAAATGAACATAAATAAAACCCTTGACAAATGGACCAAAGTGCCCCTGGCCAGGCACATGGCTTAAAAGTCATTGTTAAAATATTACAAACAACATGTTCTTGAATTGAAAGAAAAGCAATAACAAGTAGATTACTGCTCAATGAAGGAGATGGGCACAAAGTCCTTTGTATGTCAATTCTTCAGCTCTGTTGTAGTTGGATACATCCAATCTTCAAATGCAGCTTCCTCATCAGAATCAACCACGGCGTTGACTTCATGGCTTCCAATGCGGAGAGGTGGCTTTCCAGCACGAGCACGCCTCACTTCCTCTTGAGATTTGACAGTGAAGCCTAAACTAAACTTGTCTACTTTAAATGCGATATCAAGGAGTTACCCCCAAGTATCACAGTTTCCTTCTTCAATTGTTGCACGGGCATCCTTGATAGAAACCATTTTTGGCGTGGCCTTAACAGCCTTAGGCTCACCAGAAGAACATTTGGTAGCAGCAATCATCGGTGGTACAACCTCAAAGGCTTGACACGGGGTCTCAATGAACTCTCCATCCATCTCTACGTACTTGAAAGAGTTAAGGTGGCTCACAATAAACTCTTCTTCTCCACAGACGGTGACTATTCTGCCCTTGATTGGATATTTGAGTTTCTGGTGGAGGGTTGAAGTTACTGCCCCAGCTTTATGGATCCACGGGAGACCTAACAGACAAGAATAGGCAGGACAAATATCCATAATATAGAAGGTGGAGTTGAAGATTTGGGAGCCCACTTTGATTGGAAGATCTACCTCCCCATGAACAGTCCTCTTTGATCCGTCAAATGCCCTTACAATGATATTACTTGGTTTCAAGACTAAATCCTCACAGTCAAGACCGTCTAACGCCCCCTTGGGTAATACATTAAGAGAAGAACTAGTGTCGACAAGCACATGTGCTAAGGTAGTCCCTTTGAACTCAATAGAAACATGTAAAGCTTTATTGTGATTCTTCTCGAGAAGTGTTAAGTCAACATCTAAAAATCCCAAGCCATTATCAACTGTCAGGCTAGCCACACAATTCTCAAATTGGTATGTTGTTGTCTCATGGGGGCCATGAGCCTTTTTCAAGAACTTGATTAATGATCGAGCATGGGCATCAGAGCAAAGCAGCAATGACAACATTGAAATCTTAGAATGGGTTTGCCCCAACCGTTCTATAATTTTAAAGTCGCTTATTTTTATGATCTTCAAAATCTCGTCCATCTCGCGAGTGGATGGTTCTTCATCAGCTACGTCCTTGGAGGATACTTCAATCACATCAGGCTCAACAACGTTCTCCTTCATTCTTGTATCAGTACTTGGCTTGACAATAGTAATGCGGATAAGCGTCCTTGTAACAACTGGTGGTGAGATATTGGGTGAAAATATTCTCCCAGTTCTAGTTACTTTTCTTGAGCCAGCTATGTTATAAACATCGTTTTATTTTCCTTCTTCGATCCATGCGTCTTGTTTAATCCCATGATAGAACACTTCAGCACCATAATTCCATGGTACCGCCTTATTCGAAGAGTAGGGGATTGGTCCGGGATTGGTAATTATTAGGGGAGCAATAGTGGGTTCATTTGAAATCCTAATAGGAACTTTGGAGGTGATCCTAATAGGTTTGTTTGAGATGGTAATAATGGAGAGGTCTTCACATTTGTTAATCAAACTCTTGGTAAGTGGAGTCTTCTCGAATAGAATTTCGTGGCTATCCATCAGGCGTTGTATGTCTTTCTTCATCCCTGCACATCCATTGAGTTATCTTGTACAGCACACATAGTCTTTTACACATCCAGGGAAGATCCCAACTTTCAACAAATTGTTCTTGATTACATTCAGCGGAGTAGTCAATTCTTCAACAGAGGCAAAAAAAATTGTATCTTCAACAGCATTAACACTCTTGTCATGCTTTGGCATCGGAGCGGTAATTACATTCGGCGTTGGAGGAGGATCAAACTCAATAGTCTTGTTGTCAATTAAATCTTGGATTTTGTTCTTCAAGGCCCAGCACTGGTCAGTATCGTTCCCGGGGCTGCTTGAATGGTAAGCACACTTAGCGTTCGGATTATACTTTCGTGATGAGGTGTCAGGGTTGGCGGGAGGATCGCGCAATGTCACTAAATTATCCTTGAGAAAATGTTGAAGGGCTTGAGACAGTGACATGCCTAACCTCATAAATTTTCTTCTTGGAGTTTCAAAACATTGATGGTTTGCAGATGGTCTTGGAGTAGGAGTTGGATTGGAGATTCAGACAGCATTGACAGACGGGTGATCGTTCTTCTTGGTATGGGCCCTTGCCCCGTACACAACATTGACTTCCTTCTTTGCAGCAAAAGGTTTATTGATAGGATTGGGAGTGGAGGTAGATTCCACATAGATCTTCCCACTTTTAATGCCACTTTCAACTCTTTTGCCGGTTAAGATCAATTCGGTGAAGCCATAAGAAGAGCATCCAACCAACAGATTAAAGAAAGGACCAGATAAAGTGCCCATGAACATGTCGATGTGCTTTCTATCAGTCAAGGGAGGTTGGGCCCTACTAGCAAGGTCTCTCCACTTTTGCGCATATTCCTTAAATCCTTCATTCTTCCTCATGGTCATATCTTGCAACTGAACCCTCGTTGGTGCCAAGTCGGCGTTGTACTGATACTGATGGTAGAAGGCATTAGCTAAATCCTCCTAAGTATTAATACGAGAACCATCTAACTAATAAAACCATTCAAGTTGTGTTCCATCCAAGCTCTCTTGGAAAAAGTGAACCCAGAGCTTCTTATCAGCAGTGTGTGGCTGTATCTTGCGCAAATAAGATTTCAAATGGAGTTTTGGAGAAGAAACGTCATTGTACTTTGCAAATATTGGTATTTTGAATTTGTGGGGAATGACTACCCCAAAGATCAAACCCAAATCATCAAAATCTAAACTGGGGACGGCTTGGATTTCAACAGCTTTCAATTTGTCTTCTAACTGCTTGTATTTGATATCACCGGGTGGATACTGCTCGTTGAAATGATGTCATCATCAGATTCTTAATCATTAGCATATTCTGCCTAAGTACTCTTGACCTCACCGATCTGGTTCTCGTCCTCTTCAGATGAATCTCATCCTACTTGGATTTGACGGACTGTCTCCTTGAACCTTCTACCCATGTTGAGTAGAGCTTTCTTCTTTGGCTTCTTCTTAACGGCCAGCAAAGCCATCATATATTGCTTCCCCTTGGCTAGGTCTAGTAGAGTCTCCTAAAACTGAGAATTCTGGGTTTCGAGATCCTTCACAGTTTGCTCTAGATCCATCTTGCTGAAATAAACAACAGAAAGATAAGGAAACCTGTTATGCAAAAACATGTCATGTTATGATGCATGGAATATGTACATGCAAATGATTTCAAGGATTAATGAAGTTTAAATTTGTATAGACAAAAGAATGAACAAACGTTAATTTTCATTAGACAAAACAAGAAAGATTACATCATGCCTCTTGGGCTTACAAAATAACTTTCTAAGATAAAAAGACTGAAAAGCATCCTCTTTGGCGCGAGATAAGAGTTCACACTTTGCTCTTCTTGTAGCTGCTTCGTAGGCTCCAAGACCCTCTTTTCACAAGCATAGAAATGAGCCTCGAAAGTATCTCTTTCTTCCTTCAGCTGGATCCAACCCTTTTGTAAGTCTTCAAGAGAAGTAGGCATGTCGGGATGGAGGATAGTATAGGGAAAATCTCCTTCGACCATAGGCTTCATGATGATTGGCAAGATGGAGGGATAAGGCATCATAAGTTTCTGAGCACGAGCTCATACCCATTTAAGGTAAGGATCGAGGGGAATGGAATTCTTGTGTCTTAGGGTCTTGCTATCCACCTTGTTCAACATCCTCCAGGCTCGGATAAACCTTTGACGGTGACCTTGATCGTCGCTCTCGTAGTCAAATACCAGACCTTGAATAAGCATCTCGTGTGGACCATCCCTTCGGGCGTAACCAAATTGTCTTAAGGCTAAACTAGGGTTGTAGGTGATACCTCCTCTAATGCCAAGTAAAGGGACATTAGGGAATTCTCCACAATGGTCGACGATAGTAACATTCTCCAAAGAGCGGGAACACCAATGAATATCTTAATGTCTGAGCGTCATCAACCTATGAAACCATCTTGAACCTTGCTCATTCTTCAACATCGATTGGGGAAGATGCGAAATAAACTATCTTTCCAAGAGAGGAGTACAACACATAAGGATACCTCTTTTCCTCATAGTGCGAGTGTGAAAGGAATGTAGGATGTCCCCTAGCAAAGTAGGCACCGGGTTACGAGACATGAAGATTTTGACGGTGTTCACATCTATGAGTTGGTAAGGATTTGGAAACAAAACCATCCCATAGATGAGGAGAGCCACAATTCCTCAAAGGCTTACATCTAAAGAGTTACAACAGTTTTGGGCTTTCTCAAACAAGAACTTTGCTAGGAAACCTTTGACACCACTCCTTGTTTCCCAATTAGTTATGATATCAGATGGTTGCAAGTGTAGAGCTTGAGCAATCTCTTCTGGCTTTGGATCTATTTCCGTACCGTTGAAAGGTAGTTGATTGAGAATGGGAATCCTCAAGAGTTGGGAGAATTCTTCCAAAGTCGGCACAAGTTAATAATCGAGAAATGTGAAGCAATGGTGTAAGGGATCAAAGAACTGGAAGAGCACCTTCATCATGTCCTCATCAGTGTTGGAGGTAACCAAGTTTAGTAGGGTACCATGTCTTTCGGTAAATGGAGAATTCTCGGGAACCCTTGATGCTAGCTCTTTGAGTTGAGGAGGGATCCTTACAAGGTTGACTTGAATGGTTTTTCTGCGAATAGAACCCATATCCTACAAAACAGAACAAAGATAAATCCCAAAAATCCTTGAAATGGTTATTGAGTATGAGTATGATGTTATGATGTTTATGATGTTACGTACAAGTAAATATACACAAACAAAGCAAACAAGTCCTTAGGTTTAGGCTTGCATGGATTCTCATAGGTAAGTTCACTCTTAAAGTTTAGTTGGCTCAAACTTGTCCTAGAAATAGTAACCGGGTTCTAAGAAGCTCAATATCACTGGTTTGTTTCCTTGGGAATTGTTTCAGCGCAAGCCTCTTTAATGGCGATCGAAATATCCCAAAAAATCAATCCTGAATGAGTGTAGTATCGAGTTCTACCAACTTCGTACTGCACCAAGTCCGGTCATCTCACTACGTCCTAATGGCCAAGTTGGTCAAGTAAAGGTTCTAAAATTTCATTAGTGCTTTATGACATCACTCAACGGCCCCGTATTCTCCTTGACTACTCAAGGGCTACCGGTACCCACAAATATGTCGCACTAACATAGTTATTGCTTAGACTGTGTCGGTATACCCCCACAGTTTCCACAACGTATTTCTACTTACTTATAAGGTATCCCAAATCCGGGTAGAGGATTCAAACCCAAACAAAGAACCCTAATGTAAAGCATACAAGTCAAACAAAGAAAGCAAGTAAATGTGATTTAGCCCTAAGGTAACCCCACTTTTAGAATTTTCCCCAACAGAGTCGCCAGTTTTGTGATATGGTAGGAGAACTAACTTGAGAGTTTTACGTTTGATCACAAATATTGCGGTTAGCAAGAGTCACCACCGAATTTTATTTTATCCAAAAGGAAAGGTGAAAAAGCATAGGAAAGACCTTTGAGATTTTTTATTGAGTTCAGGGGATAGATTATGAAAAGGGAAGGTATTAGCACCCTTTTCATCCATGGTTTCCCATGGGCTCTTAGTTACTTGTTAGATCACTTGCTTTTTGTTCGAAAAATGTGCTTTGTGTGGTTTTTGAAAGTATTTTGAAAAGGCGTCATCGTTTAGGCAAACTTTGTAATGATTCTCGTTCATAAGAATGTATACAAAGTGTTGATCTTTTGAAAATGTTTTCAAGTTTGAAAGACGTTTTTGAAAGTGTTGGGGTTTATTTTAAAAATAGCAAGGATGTTTTGTTTTGAAAGTAAGCAAGTAATTAGGAACATTTTACCTACTCAAAAGTCTTTCATGTTCATTTCCGTTTTCCTTTGACATTGTTATCTTACCATTGATTTGGTAAGTAACCCTATCTTTGGATGTGAACGGGACGGCCGTGGGTCATCGTATAACCATGATTAGAAATGTTGCAAGGTATCTTAGCATCTTTATTTTAGGGACTAAGATCATTTTGAAAAGGCAACATAGATAGCATCATCGAGGGACTATGATCTTGTATTTTTGCTTGTTTTGCTAAGATACCTCACATGCATAATATGGCCATTTTTGTAAGGAAACCAAGTGGATTTACCCTAGGGGTGCTTGTGTGCAAGTGTATTAATTTTTCATGCTTTGTTTATTCTTTGATTAGGGTTTGCTACTTGTTGATTTTATCTTCTCATACAAACCCTAATTACTAGCATTTATATAAAGTGATAAATTGTGAAAAGTAAAATTACTACGCTATTACATCATTAGGGGAGGGGGGTGTACAAATTTACAAATGGGGATTGCAATAAAATTAAACCTAATTATCTATTACAACCATATTGAATATTGTACAAAATTGAAAATAAAATGCAAGAATATATATGGGAAAAGAAATTATTTTGTTTGGTTTTTTGTGAAAGGGGTTTTGTCTTGACCTAATTAAAGAAAATGATTAATTAAAATTAAATAAAATTAACTTAAACTAATTTAAGAAAAGAAATTAATTTGAAAAGGATTTTTAGGGTTTTTTATGAAAAGGTTTTAAATTAATAAAAATGAAATGAAGATTAATTAATTAAAATAACCTAAGTTCTAAATTAATTTTAACTAAATAAAATAAAATAATATATTAATTTAACCTAAGTCTAAAAATTATTTATTTAAGAAAAAAGGAATTAATTTGTTTTAAAAAAATGTTTTTTTAGTGTTTTTATTTTATTGAGAAAACAAAATACATAAGTATAAATAATAAATAAAAATAAATTTGGATTTTTTATGATTTTATGAAAATAATAATAGTAATAATAATAATAGTAATAATAATAATAATAATAATAATAATAATAATAATAATAATAATAATAATAATAATAATAATAATAATAATAATAATAATAATAATAATAATAATATTAAAGAAGAAAAGATAAAATAAAATAATTAAAGAAATTTGTGCCAGGGGTGTTAAAAACAGTCAGGAGGGTGGAAGACTAGCAAAAAGGAAGGCCCAAGCGCTTATGGATGGAAAAAAGGAAGAAAAAATGTTGCAAAAATGAACAAAAGGCAGCGCTAGGTCTCGAACCCGTGACCTTAAGATAAACGCGAGCTGCCTTTGCCACTAGGGTGGATGTACATCCGTTAACATAAGCAAAACAAAAAACACATAACATCAATTCAGTCCTGAAAATGACTTCATCTTCAACCTCCAGCCAAAGGATATGTAACTTGCTCATTTCTCAACCATTTGCAAAAATGTAAACATAAAAATTTCTCCATTTTATCACACGAATTCAACCATATAAATATCATAAGCTATAAATCAAAGATGAATGAGAATTTCTAAAAGTACCAAATTCTGACCAAAATATTTTAGAAATTTCAAACTCAAAATTCTCCTAGCTCAATCAAAATAAATGAAATCTATGGACGTGTATAGTTTCAGGGCAATGATGTCTACATTTTATCTTCACAAATGCAAGCCTAACAATGCCTAAATATGAAGATAGAAGTTGAAGAAAAATACCTCAAAACTGGAAATCGTGAAATGGATTTGAGCTTGTTTCAGGTAGTGGTGATGATCAGGATAGCTTCCTTGGACCTCTAGGAAGCTAATGCAATGGATGGCTTGAGCTGAGGGTGGCTGAAATGGCCTAGAGAAGTCCAACTACAATGCTCTGTTTTTTACTATGGAAGTTGATGAAGATGATGTTACAGTATGAAAACAGGGACATGGATGGTTTGTGTATGATGCTAAGAATCTTTTTGAAGTTTTAAGCCAAGAAACGCACGAGTGGTTTTTAAGATTGAAGTTCAAAGTCAGAAATGACACAAAAATGGAGGTTTTATGCAATCTGAGTTTTCAGGGAGTTTGGGAGCTTGTATCTTCGTGTGTTAGCTTGAAAATAACTTGTATAGTTATATGAAAGAGGTTATAGGGTTTGAAGTTGAGAGAACTGTGAGATATATAGTTATGGCTATGTTACTTGATTTTGAAGAAAAGTGGGAAAACAAGTTCCACTGTGTAGTACAAGCATGGCCTGGGTTTATGGGAGTCTCTAGACATGTTGCTTCTGTCTTTGACATTACTTGTGTTCAGATGAAACAAGTTAGGAGCTCTATTCATTGATTTTGTTATTAAAGTCACTTTTCCAAAATGGAAGTGTGAACTTTGTTCCATTAATGGAATAATCACATGGACAAAGACTCAAACACTTGGATCATAGCTCAAATAGTTGTGTAATCTTCTGATTATGGATAGATTTAGAGGTTAGAAGCTTGCAAAGTAAGATTCGTGCAGCATAGGCTTGGATTTGAAATCTTGTTCATCATGAAATGGCTTGTAATTTAAGTTTGAAAACCCTAACTTCATCTCATAGATTCTCCTTGCTCATAAGTGATATCAAGGAGTTCTTGGACATTTTGGAAAGTTTGTAATGTGATTTGCAACCCCTCTTTGAATCACTTTTGAAAACTCTCCGTGGAGCTATATGAAAAAGTACCATGAAGTTAGGTTAAAATACTGACCAAAACTAGGGCAAAATTTCACTAAGTATTCAGTTTCAAGACCATGAATTTATGAATTAATAACTTGATATCCAAGCATTTTTAGAAGAAGTTGTGTAAATAAATCTTGTAGATATCATGGAGATCTACAAATTTCATGTTGAAAGTTTCTTCTGAATCATCTTGCATCATGGTGAAAAATTGGCTCAGAGTTATTAAAAAACATGAAGTTTTAAACACTTAGAAAAATTTCTAAGTTAGAAAACTTTGACTTTTCAAAATGAAATCTTGAATTTTTTATTTATTGATGAATAAGTTTCATATTTTGACATGTTTTGATGAATTGTGATCTTTGACATTGAATTTTGACCAAAAAGTCAAAGTTTGCCTTTTCAGTGTACAGTTGACTTTTGATCAGTTGACTGAGAATTCACTATCAATCCAATTGATCTTGAGCAATGTTTTGGGTCATGCCATTGGACCAAAATGATGCAATTGAACTCTTGAAATCATTATTCAAACCAATTGACCATTTTCTAGGTCAAAAATCAGAAATTGGTCTTTCTCAGTCAAAACCCTAATTTTGACCATTTTGCCCTTTTGATGATTTGATCAAATTTCTTGAGGAATTGTGGTCCAAACTTGATAAAATGATACATATGAGTTTATAATGTTGATGTGGATCAAAAATTATGAAGTTTGACTGTAAATTGGCCATAGTTGACTTTTTTTCCAATACAATTGATTTTTAGGTCAACTGCTCAATTGACTGAGCAAAAGTGTGATCCAAGGCTTGAAACTTGACATGAGTAATCTTGGGGGTCCATAATGATCCATAAAAATCATATTAAGCATTTAAATTTCAATTATCCTTGTGCAATCTCAAACCCTAATTTTGGTCATCAATGCTTAGGGAGGTGTCTTGAGCTGATCAACCCTAGTGCAGTCTTGAACTAAGAGAGATCTTTGTGAGAAAATATTTGATAAATGAGAGGGAAAATTTTGGGGTACAACAATTCGGACAGCATTAACAGATGGATGATCATTCTTCTTGGTACGGGCCTATTCCCCGTACATAACATTGATTTCCTTCTTTGCAACAAAAGGTTTCTTGACAAGATTGGAAGTGGAGGCAGATGCCACATATATCTTCCCACTTTTGATGCCGCTTTCAACTCTTTCACCGGTCAAGATTAATTCAGTGAAACCAGAAGAAGCGCATCCAACCAATAGATTAAAGAATGGACCAGATAAAGTGCCCATAAACATGTCAATGTGCTTCCTATCAGTCAAAGATGGTTGAATGCCTACTGGAGAGGTCTCTCCACTTTTGTGCATATTCTTTAAATCCTTCATTATTTCCCATTGTCATATCTTGCAACTGGACTCTTGTTGGCGCCAAGTCGGCGTTATACAGGTACTGATGGTAGAAGGCGGTAGCTAAGTCTTCCTAAGTATTGATCCGGGAACCATCCAGCTGATAGAACCATTCTAACTGCGTTCCGGCTAAGCTCTCTTGGAAAAGTGAACCCAGAGTTTCTTATCAGCCGTGTGCGGCTGTATCTTGCACACATAAGATTTCATATGGAGTTTTGGACAAGAGACTCCATCGTATTTTGCAAAGACTGATATTTTGAATTTGTGGGGAATAACCACCCCAGAGATCAAACCTAAATCATCAAAATCTAAACCGGGGACGGCTTGGATCTCGACGGCCTTCAATATATCTTCTAACTACTTATACTTGACATCAATGGATGGATATTGCTCGTCAAAATAATCATCATCCTGGGTACTTCTAACTTCACCAATCTTGTTCTCATCTTCCTCATATGAGTCTTCCACTATCGAGATTTGATGAACCGACTCTTTGAATCTTCCGCCCATGTTGACCAGGGCTATCTTCTTGGGTTTCTTCTTGACTGCCAGTAGTGCCATCATATCTTGCTGCCCCTTGGCTAGGGCCAGTAGAGTCTCTTGGAATTGAGAGTTTTGTGCCTGAAGATCCTTCACGGTTTTCTCTAGATCCATCTTGTTGAAATAAACAACAGATAGAAAAGGAAACTTGTTATGCGGAAACATGTCATGTTATGATGCATGGAATGTATATGCAAATTATTTCAAGGATTAATGAGATTTAAATTTGTATATACAAAAGAAATGAACAAACGTCAATTTTCATTAATTAGTTTTGAAAAGATTACAACATCCCCCTTGGGCTTACAAAATAACTCTCTAAGATAGAAATACCGAGTGCATCCTCTTTGGTGCAATGTAGGCGTTCATGCTTTGCTCCTTATGCAGTTGCTCTGTAACCTCCAAGACTCTCTTCTCACTAGCATAGAATTGAGCTTCGAAAGTATCTCGTTCTTCCTTTAGCTGAAGCCAACCCCTTTGTAAGTCTTCGAGAGAAGTAGGCATGTCGCGATGGAGGACAGTGTACAAGACATCTCCTTCAACCAAAGGCTCCATGATAACTGGTAAGATGGAGGTATAAGGCATCACGAGCTTCTGAGCACGAGCCCGTACCCACCTAAGAGAAGGTTCAAGTGGAATAGAATTCTTATGTCCCAACGTCTTACTATCCACTTTTCTTACCATCCTCCAAGCTCGTATAAACTTCTGACGGCAACCTTGATCGTCACTCTCATAGACGAATACCACTCCTTGGATGAGCATCTCATGTGGACCATCCCTTCCGGCATATCCAAACTGTCGCAAGGCTAAGCAAGGATTATAAGTGATACCTCCCCTAATTCCAAGTAAAAGGACATTAGGGAATTCCCCACCACGGTCGATGATAGTAACATTCTCCAAGGATCGAGAACACCAATGAATATCTGAATGTCTGAGCATCATCAACCTATGGGACCACCTCAAACCTTGCTCGTTCTTCAACACAGACCGGGGTAGATGCAAAATAAACCATCTAGACAAGAAAGGAGTGCAACACATGAGGATCCCTCTCTTCCTCATAGTGCGAGAGTGAAAAGTATGTAGGATATCTTCCAACAAAGTAGGCCCCGGATTATGAGACATGAAGATTTTGACAGTGTTTACATCTATAAGTTGGTCAGGGTTTGGAAACAAAACCATCCCATAGATGATAAGGGCCAATATTTCTTCAAAAGCTTGTAAGTCCAAAGAGTTCCAACAATCTTGAGCTTTATCAAAAAAGAACTTGGCTAAAAACCCTTTGACACCACTCCTTGTTTCCCAATAAGTCGCGACATCAGATTGTTGCAAGTGTAGTGATCAGGCAACCTCTTTAGGTTTTAGATCTCTTTCCGTACCATTGAAGGGTAGTTGATTGAGAATGTTAATCCTCAAGAGTTGGGAGAATTCTTCCATAGTAGGTACAAGCTGATAATCGGGAAAAGTGAAGCAATGGTGTAGAGGATCAAAGAACTGGAAAAGTACCTTCATCATATCTTCATCAGTGCTAGAGGTAACCAAGTTTAGGAGGTGACCATGTCTTTCGGTGAATGAATAATTCTCAAGGACCCTTGATGCTAACTCTTTGAGTTGAGAAGGAATTCTTACGAGGTTGACTTGGATAGTATTCTTGCGGATACAAGCCATGTCCTACAAAATAGAATAAAGATAAATCCCAATAATCCTTGAAATGGTTAATGAGAATGAGTATGATGTTATGATGTTTATGATGTTATGTACAATTAAATATATACAAACAAGGCAAAAGAGTCCTTAGGTTTAAGATTGCATGAAGTCTTATAGGCAAGTACCCTCTTGAAGTTTAGTTGGCTAAAACCTGTCCTAGAAATAGTAATCGGGTTTTAAGGGATCTCAATATCACTGATCTTTCCCACAAGTTTCGTTCCAATCGATAACTGACTTGCCACTAAACAAGACTCGAGAGTCGAATCTCAATGAGTGTAGTATCGAGTATCAACCAACTTCGGACTGTACCAAAGTCGTCTATCTCACTACTTCATGACACCACACAGCGGCCCCGTATTCTCCTTGACTACTCAAGGGCTACTGGTACCCATAAATGTGTCATACTAACACAGCTATTGCTTAGACCATGTCGGTATACCCGACACAGTTTCCAAAATATATTGCCACTTACCTATAAGGTATCCCAAATCCGGGTAGAGGATTAGAACAAGCCCAAATAAGGAACCAAAATGTAAAGCAAACAAATCAAACAATGTAAGCAAGTAAAGGTGATCTAGCCCTAAGGTAACCCAACTTTTAAGTAATTCCCCAGTAGAGTCGCCAGTTTTGTGATATAGTGGGAGAATTGACTTGGTTGTTTTGCATTTTATCGCAAATGTTGCGGTTAGCAAGAGTCACCACTGACTTTTCTTTTATCCAAAAGAAAAGGCTAAAAAGAACAGGAAAGACCTTTGAGATTACTTGAGTTCTGGGGGTAGACTATGAAAAGGGAAGATATTAGCACCCTTTCCATCCATAGTTATCTATGGGCTCTTAGTTGCTTTCTAGATCACTTGCTTTTGTTTGAAAATGTACTTTGTGTGCTTTTTTGAAAGTATTTTGAAAAGGCGCTGTCGTTTTAGGCAAACTTTGTAATAGTTATCATTCGTAAGAACGTATACAAAGTGTTGAGCTTTTGAAGATATTTCATGTTTGGAAATGGTTTTGAAAGTGTTTTGAAAGTGTTGGTGTTTGTTTTTGAAAATAAGCAAGAGCGTTTGATTTTAAAATGATCAAGCAACTAGGAGCAATCTACCTACTCAAAAGTATTTGTTCATTTCTTCCTTTCCTTTGATATTGCTATCTTACCATTGATTTGGTAAGAAGCCTTATCTTTGGATGTAAAGGGACTGGCGTGGGACATTGTATAGTCATGATAGCAATGTTGTGAGATATCTTTGCATTTCTCTTTGAGGGACTAAGATCATTTGTAAGGAAAAATTTGTAGCGTCATCGAGGGACTATGATCTTTTATTTGTGATTATTTTTGCTAAGATATCCCACATGCATAACATGACCATTTTTATAAGGCAACAAGTGGAATTACCTTTAGGGTGCATGTGTGTAAAGTGTGTTTGATTGCATGCATTTTGTCTTTTATTTTTGGGTTGTCTACTTGTTGGTTTTATCTTGCCATACACACCTAATTACTAACATTTATATGAAAGTAATAAAAAAAGTGCAAAAAATAAATCCTACACTATTACAACCATATTGAAGTGCATAAAAATATAAAAGCAAAAATAAGGTATAAAGAAGAAAAAAAAGAGTTCCTTCGATTGGCGGGAGTAGTGTCGTTCAAATCTGCTTTTGTTGGCCTCCCTCGATTGGGGGCTATTATGCAGCAAGTCATGGCCTTCGATTGGCCATGGCAGCAACAAGGCGTGGCCTTCAATTGGGTATTGGTAGCAGCTGGGCATGCCTTCTGGTTTTTCCTTGTTGTTGAGTTGCCTTCTTCGATTGAGGTTAACAGCAACAAGTCACGGCCTTCGATTCTGGCTGGACCTAGTGCAAATGTGCCTTCTGATTTTGCCTTTCTGGGGCTTGGAAGTCAGCATAAGCATGCCTTATGGTTGGACCTGGAAGTTAGCATTGAAGCCCAAGGCTTCGTTTCATGTCTTTTTTTCCCTTGTCTCTTTCGTTTGAGTTTAATAACAACATGGCTTAAAGCCATGTTAGCATTTGTCTAGTGGCCAAGTTAATTTTTTTAAGGTATGTTTACTAAATTCAAGCAACAAGAAAACAAAAGATTAGCCAGAAAAATAGATTCAAAGGGCGCAAACGAAAGGGAGGTAAGATGATATATACATGCTATGTCTGAAACGAAGGATGCAAGGGTAAGAGTAACTTACCTTGCTGCAGCCTTGAAGGTGAGTTGGGCCTTGAGTGGCTTTGGATGCTGGATTCGAAGGAAGGAACAAATGGGATGCTCCTTGATTCGAAGGAATTTGGAATATGCTGTTCTTCAGAATCTAAGGAGGTGACAATGATTCTGGGTTTTTCATTTTACAAGTGTTGAAGTGTTTGAGAATTTTATGGTGTGTGAGAATTTTGAAGATACGCTCCCCTCCTCTTCTTCCTCTCTTTTTCTTTCTATGTGCAAATGAACTCTCTATTTATAGAGGAAAAATTTGAAATGTTTGGCAGTAAAAATAATAAAATAAAGGCTCAGCTGGAAAGTAAGCACCCACTTGTGCCATGATAGCAAGATGGATGGTTCAGATGGATTGCTTCCTTCTGAAGGAAAACAGGCGCAAGGCTCAAGAAAAACCTTTTCTAAAAAGTAGTATTATACTATTAAGGGCAAGTGGTCTTGGACAGCAAATGGGTAAAAGCCTATTTCAACTTGCATAGACAATTAAATATAGAGTGAGTCATAAGTTTGAGGCCCTTGCTCAACTGAAGTTTATATGTAGGCATGCCGAAGGATTTTGCTCAATCGAAAGCTTGCATGCAGGCATGCAGGAGGTCTTTGCTCAAACAAAGGCTTGCATGTAGGCATGCCCCTACTTGGTGAATCAAAGCAACCATATAGGATGCAAATGGTGCAAACAAAGGTAACCTTTAGAAGGCCAAGGCCTTCTGAATCAAAGGAAGCTTTCAGAGGATGATTTCCTTCTGAATCGAAAGAAGCTTTCAGCAGATAATTTCATTCTGAATTGAAGGAAGCTTCAATACCCAAATGAAAGATGTAACACAAGTGGCATGAAGCCCTTGCTCAACTGAAGCTTGCATTCAAGCATGGCAAGAGATGAATTTCCAAACGAAAACTTGCATGCAGGAACTTGTGTCTAAACAAAGGGTTTGCCTTGCAGGGGGCACATGTGGCCAGCAGGTCATGGTTTTCAAAGCAAAGCACACAGGAATCATGTTAGAACATAGTTTGATTCTACAACCTTCAGTCAGAGTTTTGATGATAACAAAGTACAAGATTAAATGAATTATGAGATTTATATATGACATAGATGCTACCTAAAAATATGTTGTGTATTTACAGGAAACTCTGATGGAATCAGCATCAGAATATCAGAATATCAACATCAGCATCAGAAGATGTGTCACATCAGAAGATCAAATATGTGCTACGCTGAAGTCTGATGAACAGAATTTGTGCTTACCATACTCTGACTCTGATCTAGATCTTAACAATGTCATCAGCACTCAAAAGCAATCAGAATAAGCTAAAGCCAACACACTCTGATCTTAATCAAGCAGAACAGTCTGAAGTGTTAACGTTACTGCATTCAAGGCAGATTAATTACCAACAGCTTTATTCCAAGACAAAGATCTTCTCAAAATGGAAAGAACGTAATGAGCATTGAAATGGAATTATTGGCATCAACGTATCTTTTCCAAGAAGTATTTAAACAAATCAGTGAGAAGTGAAATGGCTAATGCTCTATAATACTCTACACGCCTAAAGTCAATCATCTCCATCCTCACTCATACAGTTTGCTAAAGCTCTCAACTGCTTACTCCATAGTTCTAGCAATCTAGTTTTACATAAGCTTCATTTTGTGTATTATCACAGTTGTGATATATCGTTTTTCTAGAAAACATCAAACACACATAATAGTTCATTTATCTGTAAGAAAGAATTTCCTTGAGAAACCGGTCTGTGGTTTAGACTCAAGAAGGCTTTAGCAGTTGTTAAAGCAGTTTTGTATTCAGTTGAATATAGTGGATTAAGACCTCATTGGAGAGAGGCGAAATCACCTTGACGGGTGGACTGGAGTAGTTTGAGATCAAATGAACCAGGATAAAAATAACGTGTTGTCTGCATTTGATTTCAAGTTTCAACAATTCAACCCCCCTTCTTGTGTTTTTCACTTCTTCAATTGGCATCAGAGCGCCTGGTTCTGAGTTCATAACACTTAACCGTGTCAATACAAGATCCAGCGTTGAAAAACAATATGGCAGGAACACATCACAACATCAGCAATGACAACAACGAAGAAAGAGACAGATTCAGTGGCAAACCTCCAGTCTTTGTTGGAGAGAACTTTGATTACTGGAAAGACAGAATTGAAAGCTTCTTTCTATCCCATGATGCTGATATGTGGGATATGGTGACAGATGGATACACGCACCCAGTGAATGTAAATGGTCAGAAGATTGACAGGAAAGCAATGTCTGATCAACAGAAGCGTGATTTCAAAAACCATCACAAGGCCAGAACTATTCTTCTCAGTGTTATCTCTTACTCTGAATATGAAAAGATATCAAACACAGACACTACTAAGAACATGTTTGATTCTCTCAGAATGACGCATGAAGGCAACCTTCAAGTTAAAGAAACTAAAGCTCTTGCGCTCATCCAGAAGTATGAGGCATTCAAGATGGAAGAAAGTGAATCTATTGAAACAATGTTCTTAAGATTTCAGATTCTGGTTGCTGGTCTCAAAGTTCTGGACAAAGGGTATTCTACTGCTGATCATGTCAAGAAGATCATCAGAAGCTTGCCAAAACAGTGGAGGCCAATGGTCACAGCGCTGAAGCTAGCTAAGGATTTCAATACAATCTCTCTGGAGGAACTTGTCAGCTCCCTCAGAAGTCACGAGATAGAGCTGGAAGTTGATGAACCTCAAAAGCAAGGTAAGCCTTTAGCTCTAAAATCTAACAGAAAATCTGACTCTAAGGTTTTGCAGGCTGTTGAAGAAACCTCTGATGGGTCCTCATCAGAAGAAGATGAACTGTCTCTCCTTTCCAGAAGGGTGAACCAACTGTGGAAGCAGAGGCAAAGGAAGTTCAGGAATCCCAGAAGATCTGAGAACCAGAACGAATCCTCCTCCAGATACAGAAGGTCAGAATCCTCCTCTGGACACAGAAGATCTGAAGGCTCTTCAGGAAGCAGAAATCTAAACAACAAGGACATCATCTGCTATGAATGCAACGAGCAAGGACACTACAAGAGTGACTGCCCAAAGCTTCAGAAGGAAAAGCCCATAAGAAAGTTTGGCAAGGAAAAGAAGAAAAGTCTCATGGCCACATGGGATGACTCTGACACATCTGAAGCTGAATCAGAATCAGATGATGAGAGAGCAAACATAGCTCTCATGGCAAACATATCAGAAGACAGTGAAGCTTCTGAATCAGACTCTGAATCAGACACAGAAGAGGTATTTCCTGACTTTGCTATTAATTTTACTAAGGCTGAACTAGCTGAAAGCCTTAATGAGATTCTGGAAAGATATCAGCAGATCAGAGTCAAATTCAGAAACCTGAAAAGGGATCTTGCTTCTGACTCTGATAAAACTGAGAGTCTCAAGTTGGAAAATTCTGAGTTGAAAAATAAAGATTCAAAATTAGAAAATCTTTTACAAAACTCTCAGAAGGAAACAATTCTTGAAACTCCCAGTAGCGCTGATAAGATCATCAAGGAGTATGATCACAGCTTTCAGAAGTTTCTTGCTAAAAGCATAGATAGAAGCAAAATGGCTTCAATGATCTATGGAGTTAGCAGAAATGGCAGAAAGGGAATAGGATACCAAGGTAAGGTACCTACACCAAAGAATGCCATGGATTTAGTTATTAAACAAACTCCACTCAAGTCACACTTTGTATATGGGCACACACACGACATCAAATATACTAGTAGCAATTATTCTGTCAAACCAAAATTCAACCAGAGTTTTGGTAAAACTAACAAATCAGGACCCAAGAAAATATGGGTACCTAAGGATAAAATAATACATGTTGCAGATATCTTTAGAAGCAAAGCAGAAACACCAGTCATGGTACCTGGACTCTGGCTGCTCACGACACATCACGGGAAGAAGGCATATGTTCCAAAGCCTGGAACTTAAGCCTGGAGGCCATGTAGGCTTTGGAGGCAATCAGAGGGGAAAGATCATTGGCTCTAGAACAGTAGGTAATGGAAATCTTCCCTCTATCAGTAATGTCTTATTAGTAGATGGATTAATGCATAACCTGTTATCCATAAGTCAATTAAGTGATAACGGTTATGATATAATCTTTAATTAAAATTCGTGCAAAGCTGTTAGTCAGAAAGATGGGACTATCCTGTTTAATGGAAAGAGGAGAAACAACATTTACAAAATCAAACTTTCTGAACTGAAAAGTCAGAATGTAAAGTGTCTTCTGTCTGTTAACAACGAGCAATGGATCTGGCACAGAAGATTGGGGCATGTTAGTATGAGAAGAATATCTCAGATTAACAAACTCAATCTGGTCAGAGGACTTCCTAACCTGAATTTCAATTCAGATGCTCTATGTGAAGCATGTCAGAAAGGCAAGTTTGCAAAACCTGCTTTTAAATCTAAAAACGTTGTTTCCACCTCTAAGCCATTAGAACTTCTGCACATTGACTTATTTGGACCAGTTAAAACTGCTTCAGTCAGTGGCAAGAAGTATGGGTTAGTAATCATAGATGACTATAGCAGATGGACATGGGTAAAGTTCTTAAGACACAAGGACGAGTCACACTCTGTGTTTGTTACCTTCTGTAACCAAGTTCAGAATGAAAAGGATCTTAGAATCGTCAAAGTCAGAAGTGATCAAGGTGGAGAGTTTGAAAACAAAGATTTTGAATCATTTTTTAATGACAAAGGCATTCTGCATGATTTCTCTTGTCCTAGAACTCCCCAGCAAAATGGAGTTGTAGAACGAAAGAATAGAACATTACAAGAAATGGCCAGAACCATGATCAACGAAACTAACGTTGCTAAGATCTTCTGGGCAGAGGCAATAAACACAACGTGCTACATTCAGAATAGAATCTCCATAAGACCTATTCTGGAAAAGACTCCATATGAATTGTGGAAGAACAGAAAGCCCAACATTTCATATTTTCATCCATTTGGATGTACTTGCTTTATTTTGAATACTAAAAATTATTTGAACAAGTTTGACTCTAAAGCACAGAAGTGTATTATGTTAGGATACTCTGAACGCTCAAGAGGGTACAGAGTATACAATACAGAAACACAGATTGTGGAAGAATCAATCAGTGTTCGTTTTGATGATAAGCTTGACTCTCAAAAGTCAAAGCAAAATGAAGTATTTGCAGGTATGGAAGTTGAATTCACAGGTACTGAAGACAAGTCATCAGAAGCTCTTAACAGAGACACTCCCTCAACATCAGAAAGAGGCACTGCAAGCAATCCAGCATCTTCTGTTGATCAACCTTAGAAAAGACCATCCAGAAGCAGCATGGATCATCCAGAAGAAACTATCTTAGGAAGAAAGGAAGATCCAATCAGAACAAGAGCCAGCTTCAGAACCTCTGAAGAATCCCTCATGGGACTTGTGTCTCTGATTGAACCATCTTCAATTGATGAAGCACTTCTGGACAATGACTGGATTCTAGCAATGCAAGAGGAGCTGAATCAATTCACAAGGAATGACGTATGGGACTTAGTTCCTAAGCCAAAAGGATTCAACGTCATTGGAACAAAATGGGTGTTCAGAAACAAGCTGAATGAGCAAGGTGAAGTCATCAGAAACAAGGCACGATTGGTAGCACAAGGTTATAGTCAGCAAGAGGGGATAGACTATACAGAAACCTTTGCTCCAGTCGCCAGGTTAGAATCTATCAGACTTTTAATTTCTTTTGCTGTTAATAAAGGCATCACTCTGTATCAGATGGATGTCAAGAGTGCATTCTTAAATGGCTATATAGAAGAAGAGGTATATGTGCACCAACCCCCTGGTTTTCAAAGTTCAAAAAACCCAGAATACGTTTTCAAACTAAACAAGTCACTGTACTGTCTGAAACAAGCTCCCAGAGCTTGGTATGAAAGACTAAGTAACTTCCTGTTAGAAAAGGAATTCACCAGAGGGAAGGTGGACACAACCTTATTCTGTAAGACAGTTAAGAATGACATTTTAGTCTGCTAGATTTATGTTGATGATATAATATCTACTAATCCTTCTCTGGGAAGAAAATTTGCTAAGTGTATGCAGGCAGAATTTGAGATGAGCCTGATGGGGGAACTGAAATTATTTTTGGGCATTCAGATCAATCAAACCCCAGAAGGAACTTACATTCATCAGAGCAAATATGTCAGAGAACTTCTGAAGAAATTTGATCTCTCAGAATGTAAGCCATCAAAGATTCCAATGCATCCCACGTGCATTCTGGAAAGAGAAGAGTTAAGCAAAAAGGTAGAACATAAGGTCTACAGAGGTATGATTGGTTCTCTTCTTTATCTTACAGCTTCAAGACCTGATATTTTATTTAGTGTATGCATTTGTGCAAGATACCAATCAGATCCTAGAGAATCTCATTTAACAGTTGTTAAGCGAATTTTCAAGTATCTGAAAGGTACTACTAATCTGGGTTTGTTTTATAGAAAATCTAGTGACTACAGCTTAGTAGTTTACTGTGATGCTGACTTTGCTGGAGACAGATTTGAACGTGAAAGCACTTCTGGAAGCTGCCAGTTTCTGGGTGAAAATCTGATCTCGTGGTCCAGCAAAAGACAATCCACCATTGCTCTATCAACAGCAGAAGCTGAATACATAGCAGCAGCTGGATGCAGCACACAAATGCTCTGGATGAAAAGTCAACTTGAGGACTTCCAGATTTATGAGAGTAACATTCCTATCCTCTGTGATAACACCTCTGCTATTTGCTTAAGTAGAAATCCAATTTTGCATTCTAGGGCTAAGCATATAGAAATAAAACATCATTTTATTAGGGACTATATTCAGAAAGGAATTTTAAACTTAAAATTTATTGATACAGACCATCAATGGGCTGATATCTTCACAAAACCACTTTCTGAAGATAGGTTCAACTTCATTCTGAATCATCTCAGCATGAAGCTCTATCCAGAATAAAACTGTTTTAGTTTTATATATTAACCTTCAGAATTATGTTTATTACTCTGTGAACTTCTGATCAATCCTCCTTTCAGAATTTTTTAGAAATGCAGATTGTATCAGATCTATCCATGAAGATCTGAGCTCTTCAGTTCAAGGATAGAAGTGATGTTCACTCAAAGCAAACAAGTGTCATCCAGTCATTAGTTGTTTCCTGAGGCTGAACACGCGTTTACCCTTCTGAAAAGGCAAAGCGCTGATTGGATGCATTGAGACACATGTCACTGGTAACCGTTTAAGTATCTTTCTTAAATCCCCTAAAATCAGCAATCAATTAATGCTATTAATCATGATTTATTTCTCTCTCTTAAGCGTTTATGTTTTCAAAAACTTTTTCAAAATCTATTTAAACACCATTAACACACATTCATAACTTTTACCCTTACTTTCGTTTTCAAGCAATATTTCTGATTTGTGTTTGTGTTCTTCCTCTCAAGAAAACCCTTTCAATTTTTTTCTCAAGAACTCGTGTGAACATGGCTTCTAGCAGCAATCTCTCTTCAGGTTCCCAGAAAGATGCATCAGCTGAGCAATATGAGGTTCCTCTCAGAACGCTACTCACTCCAGTCAAGAATCTTGAAGTTCTGTTAGAGATTATAGTGGATTTCAACAGTTTGAAGGAAAATGGTTTTGATTTATCAGAAGAGATTCAAGCTCAAGGATGGGAAAGGTATTTTGACAGGTTGGTGGGTCCAACTTTTCCTATTTTGGTTAAGGAATTCTGGATTCACGCGTCTTCCTCAAATCACCAAGTCACCTCTTACATAATGGAGAAGAAAATTGTGATTACTGAAGACCTAATTGCAAAACTGATTGGATACAGTGGTGGTGGTATTCCCTGTATAGACATGGCTGAAAGGTGCTCAGATGTTGCTGTTGTAGCAAGGGAAATTTTCACGCTGGGGCTTCCCTCCAGCAAGATAAGGGATCTGAAAGATAAGCACAGAATTTGGGCAAAGATTATTATGGGTTGTTTCAACCACAGGAAGCCCACAAGCTCTCCTGATTACATAAACATAGATCAGTAGTTTCTGATCTATTTTATTTCTCAGAGGGTAAAGATTAATCTAGCTCATCTTCTGTTCAACCATCTGAGAACAAGCATCAAGGAGACAAGAGAAGATGAACGCACTAAAAGGGATTGGATACCCTTGGGCAGATTGATATTAGATATTCTGACTGAGAATAGGCTGATTGAACACTTGATAGAGGCACAAGAGATCAGCACCCTGGAACCTTCTGTTGGCAAGCAGCTGAATGCCAAGAATCTAAAGAAGATGAAGCTGATAGAGAACATTAAGAAGGAGCCCAGCGTCACTCCTTTTGCTGACATCTCCAGCAGAAGAGTCCCCCTGGACGACTTCCCCATGTTCTCAGAGATTGACTCCAAGCCTCAGATCATTCTGAGATACTTGGACGCTTGTAAAGCTGATGGTACAGCTCCTAATCTAAACATTCAAGATCTTCAGCAGAAGGCACCAGAGGTTGCTCTGAAGAAAACTAAGAAGAGAAAAGCTGCTCCAGAAGGATCATCACAACAGACTCCAAAGAAAAGAGGTAATCTTGTTTCTGTATCTGTTTTAAATTCAAGTGATGTTTCCTCATCTATTCCTACTCCCATTCCAACACCAACTAATATCCCAACACCATAAACCTTTGAAGATTTTGACATTGACTTTGACCCTTCTGAGTCATTAACCCTCAGAAGATCCCACTCCAAACCACAAAATCCAAACACTGCAACCATACCAGAACCAGAACTTGCACAAGTTCTGTCTGAGAT
Organism: Vicia faba; assembly: GCA_948472305.1. NCBI lineage: Eukaryota > Viridiplantae > Streptophyta > Magnoliopsida > Fabales > Fabaceae > Vicia > Vicia faba. Next base: position 398,226,627 of record OX451739.1, read on the forward strand.
AGACCAACATACTTCCACTCCCCAAACAGATAATCCAAATCCACAACCAGAAATTCCCATTTCCCCAGAACCTGATATTCCACTTTCACCAATACCAGAAACTCCACTCTCTCCCATACTAGAACTAGAAATTCCACAACCTTCCTCTCCCCAACCAGAAAGTAATCCACCATCTCCTCAACATGAACAATCTCCACAACCTGAGACTCAAAACTCTGAGGCTCAAACCTCTGAGTCCCATAAACCACAACCATTGGCCATTCAATTGCCTTGTGGTACAACTTTCAATATAGCTCAACTTCCATCCTCACCAGAAACAACTCCTCCAAATACTCCACATAGTCCAATCGTTATTTCTAATTCTCCTACTCCCTCACCTAAGAAAAATACAGAAAACCACAGCAAGACAGTCATTGATCTAACAATCCTTGAACGCCTTGCTGCAATAAACCAGAAAACTGCCATCCCTAAACCAAAACAACCAAATGTTGGTTCCATCATTTTGAACTTTGAATCAGATATGCAGAAGTGGATCAATTCTTTAAAACAAGCAAGTCTGGAAGTGGTTGATCCTGCTGTATCAGATCATCTCTGGACTCAATTCAGAAGATAGGTTTGCGCTGAAACCTTCAAGTTGCAAGACCAGAGTTATGGACAGGCTCAACAGAACTTCAGCAAACTGCTGAAGGAAATGGAAGGTCCAGTTCTGAGCAAGCTGCTGAAGGAAGAAGTTCTCCATCTGGACAGTGAGCCTTGGTCTGAAAAGCGTCCAGCATCTACAGTTCAACCTTCAGAAGAACAGATAATTCAAGATGAAGACTTGGGTCAAGCAGAAGAAGCTACATAAAGCTCTGAGAAGCAGCCTGTATCTGAAGATCCTCAAGCTTCCTCTCTTGACAGGCAGGCTCTGGAGGATTTGAAGAGATCAGATATGCTGATGAATGAACGGATGGACAAGCAGGATATCAAGATTGATTCTATAGCAAGCATGGTAGCCAAGAAGAACGAAACCAGCGAACAAATCAAGAGCATGTTGGAAGTTCTGTTCACACGACTTCCTCCTTCTTCTTAGATTTTTTCTTATGTTTTCCTTGTTTTCTTTACATGTTTGTCTGTAATATTTTTACTTGTTCTAAACTATCATTGCTTCTGTTTTAATACAAACGTGTTTTTACTCTGATCTGTTTAACTCTGATTATATATGCTTTTTGATCGCTGGCAAAAAGGGGGAGAAAGAATGATATTTTTCAATAACGGTTTACTGAGACAAAAGTCTCAAACATTCTAACATCCTTATATAATTGTTGTTCTGAAAATCTTATAGGTACAAGAATCTGATGAACTCTGATAAAGTAAAATTTTGATGCTCCAAGAAAGTTCAGTAAAGTTCTGATGCTCAAGGTCTCAAGGAATCAAAGGGAAATAATCAACTCAGGGGGAGTTTTTCTCATCATTACTCTGATATTTTTATTCCTTATCCTCTTAGCTCAGATACTTTTTACTCATTATCTGATCATCTCTGATATCGTTTCCTCTTTATCCTTAAACTCTGATACTTTCATCATTTTATTTTAATTGAAAAAATCTAGTTTTTGTCATCATCAAAAAGGGGGAGATTGTTAGAACATAGTTTGATTCTACAACCCTCACTCAGAGTTTTGATGATAACAAAGTACAAGATTAAATTAATTATGAGATTTATATATGACATAGGTGCTACCTAAAAATATGTTGTGTATTTACAGGAAACTCTGATGGAATCAGCATCAGAATATCAGAATATCAACATCAGCATCAGAAGATGTGTCACATCAGAAGATCAAATATGTGCTACGCTGAAGTCTGATGAACAGAATCTGCGCTTACCATACTCTGACTCTGATCTAGATCTTAACAATGTCATCAGCACTCAAAAGCAATCAGAATAAGCTAAAGCCAACACACTCTGATCTTAATCAAGCAGAATAGTCTGAAGTGTTAACGTTACTGCATTCAAGGCAGATTAATTACCAATGGCTTTATTCCAAGTCAAAGATCTTCTCAAAATGGAAAGAACGTAATGAGCATTGAAATGGAATTTTGGCATCAACGTATCGTTTCCAAGAAGTATTTAAACAAATCAGTGAGAAGTGAAATGGCTAATTCTCTACAATACTCTACACGCCTAAAGTCAATCATCTTCATCCTCACTCATACAGTTTGCTAAAGCTCTCAACTGCTTACTCCATAGTTCTAGCAATCTAGTTTTACATAAGCTTCATTTTGTGTATTATCACAGTTGTGATATATCGTTTTTCTAGAAAACATCAAACACACATAATAGTTCATTTATCTGTAAGAAAGAATTTCCTTGAGAAACCAGTGTGTGGTTTAGACTCAAGAAGGCTTTAGCAGTTGTTAAAGCAGTTTTGTATTCAGTTGAATATAGTGGATTAAGACCTCGTTGGAGAGAGGTGAAATCACCTTGACGGGTGGACTGGAGTAGTTTGAGATCAAACGAACCAGGATAAAAATAACGTGTTGTCTGCATTTAATTTCAAGTTTCAACAATTCAACCCCCCTTCTTGTGTTTTTCACTTCTTCTCATCATGCTTGGTGAATCGAAGGGTTTGCCTTATAGGGGGCACTTGTGGCCAGCAGGTCATGGTTTTCAAAGCAAACATGTAGGCAGAAAAAGACACAAATGAAGCTTGCAACAAGAAGTCAGATGCCCAGACGAAAGAGGTACGCAAGCAGCAATTTTTGAGCAATCGAAGGAGGTGAGAAGTTCAATCGAAGGGTGCTGAATCGAAGGAGACCTATTTTCCTCCAAATTTGTCAAAATGTTATTTTTATCTGTTTTCTCCCTTTTTGACAATTTCCTTTTAATTTTGGTACTAGAAAATCACAATGCACTTGTGCAAGCTTAAGTCCTGAGAATCTTCGTGAGAAAACCCTTGAGAATTGAGAGGGAAAATTTTGGGGTACAACACAAAGTCATTTTAGTTTGTAAGACACCAAAACAAATTGGTGTGTCAGATTGAATGAATAGTTATTTAACTTAAATAGAAATATGTATCTTGTTAAATGTTGAACTATCAAAAGGTTCCTAGGAAGAGGCAGTCAACATGGGGTGATATCTTATCAAAATTTCCCAAATGACTTCATTGGGTAGGAAGGTTTCATGGGAGGTATGGTCAATTAATCTTATTGATCTTAATAATTTAAGGGTTTTTGGGTATCTAGCTTATGTGCTTATATCCAATGAAGATCGACCCAAATTTGATCCAAAGTCAAAGAAGTTTGTCTTTATTGGTTACACAAAAGGTGTGAAGGTGTTCAAATTATGGGATCTGATTTAAAAAGAAGATGGTAATCAATAGAGATGTTGTTTTTGATGAGCACTTAATGTTGAAAAACTAATTTATAATACATGTGTCAATATGTGAAGGATAAACTATCAGCAAATAGATGATTCTGGCGGGTGTTGATATGCCCCTAGTGAATAATATGCAGGTAGTGCCTCAACCACAAGAGGAACTAGGCTCTGATATTGAAATTGACCACAGACTTGAAGTTTTAGGTGGAGTACAATATCATATATTTGTACGTGATTGAAAGTATCATTTAACAAAGCTACAAGAAAGATATAATTATGTACACTTGGAAGCCAATGCATTTCTTCCTAGTTTTGGAGACCCTTCCACATTTTGAGAGGTTATAACTAGCTAGTAGAAAGATAAATAGATGAGTGAAACGATGGATGATATGGATTCCTTTAAGAAAAATCATACATAGAAGCATGTTCGACTTCCTAAAGGTAAAAAGGTCATCGGTTGTCAATGACACTACTACAAATAATACATTTTATGATAAAGTTTTCACCTTAGCTAATGAAAAACCTATATGTAAACCATACTCATGTGTTGTACCCCAAAATTTTACCTCTCTTTTCTTAAGACATTTCTCACTAAAGATTTCAAATACTCAAGGGTTCTCAAGGGTTTGATCAGACAAGCTCACCTCCTAAGCTTTGAGCCTCCAAATTAGGGTTTTTGTTTTCTCAAGGACAATTGGACTTTTAATGCTTCAAATGACTTTCATGGTTCATTATATGTCTCCAATGTTTCTCATATCAAGTTTTAAGTCTTGCATCACAATTTTGCTCAGTCAATTGCTCAGATGACTGAAAATCAGCTGTATGGGATAAAAAGTCAATTATGGTCAATATACAGTCAAACTTCATGATTTTTGGCCAACATAAACATTTTTAAGTGATATTTATCAATTTACCAAGGGTTTATCACAATTCCTCAAGAAGAGCACTCAAATCATCAAAGGGGAAAATTTGTCAAAATTAGGATTTTGACTTAGAAGGACTGATCAATGACTTTTGACCTAGTACATGACCTAATGGCTTGAAACATGATCTCAAGGACTCAAACACAACATGTTGACCAAATTTCATGTCTCAAATCATTTCTCAAGATCAATGGATTGATAGTTGGAATTTGATCAACTGATAAAAAGTCAACTGATACACAAAAAGTCAAACATTGACTTTTTGGTCAACATTAAACTTCAAAGATCAAAATTCATCAAGACATTCAAAATTATTAAACTTGATCATCATGAATCAAGAAATTCAAAAATTCAACAAAAATTTCAAGATTTCAAAGACTTAGAAAAATTCTAAGTGTTTTTAACCTTGATAATTTCAATACTTCATGACAATTTTTCACTAAAATACAAGATTATTCAAGTAAAACATTCAACATGCAATTTGTAGATCTTGATGAATTATACAACTTTTTCCCTTAGGGTTGATGTCCAAAAAATGCTTAGTTGAAGATATAAGCTCATAAAGTCATGACATTTTTCATAAAACACTTAGCGAAAATTTCAACAAGTTTAGGCAGATTTTTAACATAACTTCTTGACCACTTTTCACCTAGTTCCAAGATGATTTAGCCAAAGTGGTCAACATGAAGGTTGTAGACAATCTTTCAAGCTTTTCAAAATGTCAGAGAACATGAAGAGATCATTTTTGAGCTAGGAGATTCGAAGAGATGAAGTTGGGCATCCATCCTTGAATTACAAGTCATTTTCTTGATGACACATAATTCAATCTCAATGTTATGCTGTATAATCTTGCTTTGAAGGCATTCTAACTTGTGTATCTACCATTAATTAATGGATTACACAAACTTTTGAGCTATGATCCAAGTGGTTTAAGCATCGTCCAAATCAATTTGCCATTTTGGGGAGAAAGTTAACATTGCCATTCTTGAAAAGCAAGCTTTATGAACAAAGTCAATTCTTGAGCCTCTCACTTGTTCCCTCTGACCACGATCCATCTACAAGGTCAGAAGCAATGTGATTAAAGTGTTTAACCACTCTATGATCAAAGGTACAAGGCATTGAAACTTGATTTTTCAAGAAAATCACATGTTGAGCTAACATGTGATTTTGAATTCTGGTCAACTTGAGGTTCTCCAACCTTTCCCTATAAATAAAGGCACTATTTTGCAAGCTAGACACGAATTCACAAGCCTTGAAACTCCCTCAAACTCCCTGAAATAAGAATTTGCACCAAACACTCCATAACTTATCATTTCTGACTTTGAATTCCAAATACACAAACCACTCGTGCGTTTTCCATTTCAGTAATTCAAGCATCATCCTTACACCATATATAAGTGATCCAAACACTTGAACCACTTCTGCAACACCTCCACCACCATCCACCATTTTCAAAACTCAACTATGCACATTGACTTCTACAGGAGGATTCAGCCACTCTCAATCCAAAGTAAGCAGTTCAATAGCTTCTTAGGAGTCCAGTGAAGCTATTCAGATCATAACAACACCTCCATAAGTGTTCAAACTTCAAACACGATTTCCAGTTATGAGGTAAGGTTCCTCAACTTTGAAATCTCTCTACAAGCATCATTAATGGTTATTTTGTGAATAAAAAATGTAGACATCATAGCCATGAAGCTAACCATGCCTTTAATTTTCATTTATGTTGCCTTAGTGATGCGAATTTTGAGTTCAAACTTTCTGGAAAAATTAGGTTTTATTTGGTATCAATAGTAATTAATGTTCATCTTTGATTTATAGCTTTAGTTATTTATATGGTTGAATTCGTGGTGAAAATTGAACAACTTTCATGTTTACAATTTTGAAAATGGTTGTGAAATGAAGAAGTTACAGTTTTGGCCATGGAGTTATCCATCACTGCACGTGTGTGATAGGGTGGCCAGAACCGGGATCGTGTTTTCCCTATTTGTTAAGGCATTTGCTGGTTTGTGTTTTGCGTTTGTTTTCGCAAAATGTCGCGGTAAGCAAGAGTCACCACTGACTTTTATTTTATCCAACAAGAAAGGAAAAAAGCACAGAAAAATTCCTTTTTCGAGATATTTCTGAGTACGGGGGGTAGATTATAGAAAGGGAAGGTATTAGCACCCTTTCTATCAGTAGTTATCTACGGGCTCTTAGGTACTTGCTCATCATTTTCAAAATTGTTTTCTTTGTGTTTGTGGGCTTTGAAAAGTTTTTGTTTTAACTTCGATTTAACTCTTGCTTCTGTCTTCAAGAGTGTAATGAAGTGTTTTTGAAAACTTGTTTGTAAAAGAGTGTAAGTGTGAAAATTTTGTTTTGATTGAGCAAGTACTTAAGAGCTAATCTACCTACTCGAAAAAACAATCGTTCTATGTTCATTTCCTTTATACAGCGCTATCCCACTATTAGTGAGTAGGTAGCACCATCGTTGGAGTTTTGAGAGTCAATTCGAAAGGGACGTACGGTCACTAAAGCAATGTTAGGACGTCTTAGTAATAACCCTAATGTCTTAGATCATTTATCCAAGGCAACAATATCCGAGGCAACCTTTCCTAGGCAACTTTGATCTTTGGACAAAAGAACGACCACTAAAGTATCCTATACTCAATGACCGTTTACAGAAGGCAACAAAGTGGGAGTGTACCCTAGGAGTGGGCATGTGCGAATGATTCAATTTCAGATTATTTATCTTTGCACATTTAGGATGATCTAACTGTTTTAAAATTAAACATACATTCTTGTTATGCATCCCTATATCATACATATAACAGGTTATATTTTACGGAATTTAAAGTGCGGAATTTAAACTACGCTATTACAAGGCTTCGGGTATTTACATAGCCAAAAACAAACCCTTTGAAAATAAAAAGCGATAAATGTAAAAGTCCTAATTAAAACTATTTCAAACTGTGAGCAGATACATCAATATGGATAAAAATAAAGCGTGCGAGAAAATTAGATTGAATGCGAAAATAGGGTTTTGACCCTTCTAACCTAATTAAAATGAAAATTGTTTTTTTGTTGTTTTTAATAAAAGAAATAAGTTTTCTAAATTAAATGCAAAAATTAATTAGTTAATTAAATTAATTAATGAAAATAATTACATGACATATTTTTGGTTTTTTGTTATTTTAGAAAAGAAATAAAATATAATTAAGTTAGTAATAAAACCTATTTATTCTAATTAATTTTAATTATTTACAAAAAGAATTAAAATTGTCTAAATTAATAAACCTAATTAAATTAATTTATTTATTTTATAAAAAAATAAGACCTAAATCTAATTGGTGACAACTAATATTTTTTTTGTGATTTTGGATAAAAAAAGATAATTAATTTTTGATTAGTAAATAAATAATAAATAAATAAATTAAAAATATAGAAAAGAAAAAAGAGTGAGAAAAGGGCCTGAATAGCATTTTTGGAGGGTGTGAAAAGCAATTTCCTGGTCCCAATAATTGTGAGATCCGTTTGACTTTTGAAATCCAGTGATGTATGCTGACTTTGGCTCATGATGCACCTTCAGTGGTGGCCATCAGATTTGGCCATCTGGCCATCTGGCATGATTGATGATGAGGCATATGGTGGATCTCCTAGTGTGCGCGTGCACTGAATTGCCTGAAAGAAAATAAGAAAATAGCAAATTCTAGAGGCAGGGATCGAACCCCTGACCTCCAGCCTTCCAATGCCTTAACACCCAGCTGGCTACCACTGTGATATTTTGTTCTTGTTGTACAATAATGAAGCAATAATAATATGTAAAAACAAATATTAGTGGAAAACAAAAAAAGAAAATGCGCGTTGGAATTTGAATAGACCAATAGGGGAGTGACAACTCATCGTCTTCTTCCTCTCTCTGTGGGTAAAGGTTTGATAACCTATACCTACGAACAAACTTATGTTGCTACAGATCTGTGCTTTCTCAAAATCTTTCACAGGCCATGGAAATAACATCTAATGCCATGGTTGTGTTCGTCTCTTCCTCCTGAACATGGTAGTACCACTTACGAAGGCCAATTTTCCCTGTAATCAAAAACCCTAAAACAAAGCTCTGAAACCTAACAATGGTGATTTACAGTATAGGCCATATAAATGAAATTAAATGATGCAGAAAGTTTGCATATGTTCCATAGATCAAGAATATGCAATTAATTCATGTTAACAATGCTTATATTACGAGATATGAATTCAAGAACAGGGGTATGTCGTGATGGACTTACAATGCATTTTGGGACTGGAATAGACTTTTTTTTATTGCTTTAGCTTGCAGAGACTCCCAGGAAGTGATTGGGATCATTCAAATGTCCTGAAACTTCCTCCAAATGGGATTTCGATCTTACACTTTTCTTGACTTTTTTCAGATTTTGGTTCTTGCTCATACCTATGTCTCTAACTTCTTTTTAGGTCTGCACGCACTCTATATGTACCAAGCAATGCATTAGGGTTGATAACTGCATCCAAATCTTTCTCCTTCAATGATTTTCGATTTGATTTGATACACTTTTAAAACTTTCCAAATTTGGTCCAAATCCAATCTTTTTGTGCATACATGCCTTGATACGAGTTTGAATGATTTTCTAGCTGTAATTGGAACCTGAAACAATCACCAAATCTTTTGTTTTCAATGTTTTTGATTTTATATGATTTATTTTTATTTAAATTAAATTAATTCAAATAAAAATTTAAATAAATAATAAAAATAAAATATGGACAAGTGGAAAAGGCTAGAGCTCGTGGGCTATGTTTCCAACTCAAAACTAGTGAAAAAGATTGGGCCCATTTGGCAAAATTTGAATTTTTAGGGATAGTTGACTTTTGGAAGTTTTGCAAAAAAGGTCAACTTCACCAATGCATAACTTCCTCAATTTTGAACCTTTGGAGGTGTTCTTGGACTTTTTAGAAATCTTGAGATGTACTCTAATCAACCCTTTCGGTTTCATCTCAATTTGATATTCCATTCGCATGTATGAGGCTTTGACAAAAAAGGTGTTTTTGTTGACTTTTCAAAATGACCTATAATGTCCAAATTCATAACTTCTTGTGAGTGCATATTTTGAAATTGGGAGATTAAGATTTATTGTAGGGAATCTCATACTCTTAAAAATGAGCTTTGTATGGGTCATTTCTCATAAAGTATGAGAAATTTATGCTTGGTCAAAGTTGAGTTGAGTTTTCCTTCAAAACCCTAATTTAGCAACTTTTGAGCCTTGATGAATTATGAGCAATCCTTGATGAATCATGATCAACCCTTGATCAAATGATGAAATATACTTCAAAATTATGATGTTGACCAAAAATCTTGAAGTTTGACTGTATGTAGGCCACAGTTGACTTTTGCCCTAGCACAGTTGATTTTTATGCCTTTGAGCAATTGACTGAGCAAACTTCCTTTGCAAGGCTTGAAACTTGACATGGATGATCTTGAGAACATATTAGGAAATTGGTGAGCATTTGGGATCCCTTGGGCTCAAGTATCTTGATGCAATATGAAACTCTAATTTGAGGTAGACTGCCTTAGGAGAGAGCTTGTCTGACCAACCCTTGGACTTCCTTGAGCAATTTGAGGATCTTTCTTGGAATACTTTGAGAAATATGGGAGGGAAAATTTTGGGGTACAACAACGTGCAAGGTTGAAGATGAAGTTACATTTTTTAGAAAAAGTTTATTTTATATTTAATAGTTATTGTTTTATACGCAGATGAAACAGCCACCCCAAGAGCAGAGGAAGTGCGTGTAAGGCATTAGTGTGTAGGGACGTGGGTTCGAGCCCCAGTGGTATCCTTTTGGTTTTTTCTTATTATTTCCTTGCAGATTCAGTGTAGTCAAGCTCAACACACTCATTGTTGTACCCCAAAATTTGCCCTCTCTTTTCTCAAGACATTGCTCAAGAAGTTTTAAGAGTTTAATTAGACAAGCTCACCTCCAAACTCCCTGAGCCTCCAAATTAGGGTTTTGACTGAAGTTGACTGATCGTTGACTTTTGACCTAATACACAATCTAATGGTTTGAAACATGATTTCAAGGGCTCAAACACAACATGTTAACCTAATTTCATGACTTAAATCATTTCTCAAGATCAAAAGATTGATAGTTGAATTTTTGATCAACTGATGAAAAGTCAACTGGCACACAAAAAGTCAAACTTTGTCTTTTTGGTCAACATTACATTCCATAGATCAAAATTAGTCAAGACATTCAAAAATATCAAACTTGATCATCAAGAATCAAGAAATTCAATAAATTCAACAAAAAGTTAAGATTTTCAATACTTAGAAAATTTCTAAGTGTTTTATATACTTGATAATTTCATTACTTCATGACATTTTTCACCAAGATGCAAGATGATTCAAAGAAAGCTTTTAAAATGAAAGTTATAGATCTTGATGAATTCTACAACTTTGTATTAGAGGGTTGATGTCCCAAAAATGCTTAGATTTGAATATACAGGCTCATGAAATCATGAAATTTCTGTATATACACTTAGAGAAATTTTCAACAGGTTTGGTCAGGTTTTTGTCCCAACTTCTTGGCCAATTTTCTTCAAGTTACCATTGGATTTAGCCAAAATGGTCAACATGAAAGTTGTATACAATGTTTCAAGCTTTCCAAAACATCCAAGAGAATTAATTTATCATACTTGAGCTAGGAGATTCAAAGGCATGAATTTGGGCATACATTCTTGAATTACAAGTCATTTTGGTGAAGAACACATAATCCAATCTACATGCTATGCTGTATAATCTTGTGTTACAGGCCTTCTAACTTGCAAATATCACCATAATTTAATGTTTACACAAACTTTTGAGCTATGGTCTATTTGATTTAAGCTTAGTCCAAGTGATCTTTCCATTTATGGCACAAAGGCACCATTGCCATTCTTGAAGAGCATGCTTTAATAACAATATCAACTCCTTGAGCCTCTCAATGGTTTCTTCTACACATACACAATGTCAAAACAAGAAGAAATCATCTACAACCTGCAAAGCACTCCTAAAAACAGGCCATGCCCACATTGGAACTATAGAAAAGTCATGAACTCTCACTTACAACCCAACCTAGCCACAACATGTGATTTTGAAAATTTGATCAACCCTTATCCTAAAACCACTTGCCTATAAATAGAGAGATCATTTGCAATATAAAAAAGGGATGAACAAGTCCTCAAAGCCTCTCTACTCTCAAAAAACTAGAACTGTCCATAAAACCTCCATTCTTGAGCTTTGAAGTCCAAATCTTTGAAACTCTCACACCTTGCAAGTTTTCCCCAAACAAACCATCCAAATACTTCACATACATCAAATAGAAGTTGTTCAAACCCAAGAACAACTTCTATAACATCATTATCACCATCTTCCAAGCCCAAAAACAGTACGTTGCAACTTGACTTGGTTGGAGTGATTTAGCAACTTTCAGCATAATGTGAGGATTGGCATAGCTTCAAGAAGGTATAAAAAAGCTCAATCAATCCCCACTTCACACCCGGAAACATCCACACGTGTTCTAAAGTTTTTGCTTCAAGGGGTAAATTTTCTAAAAACTGTAATATCTTTATCCATACATCATTTGCTTTTGCTTTAAAAAGGATACAATAGGACATATCAAAGAGGAAACTCAGCAAAAGCCAGGCCAGGGGCTGACACAGGTGCCAGTGTCAGCTCAGTTGGGTTTAAAACTTAACAAAAATGCAGGGCAGGTCCTGACACGGGTGCCCTTGTCACACGACACAGCCCATGTCAACTCAATTGGTTTGCAAAAAAACACACAGGCAGGGCTGACATGGGCGCACGTGTCATACGACACGGCCCGTGTCATTTTAGCTGGACTGAAAAACATGCGCAAAGCTAGGAACAGGTCCTGACACGGGTGCCCGTGTCCACTCTGACACGGCACGTGTCAGCTCAGGCATCAAATTTCCTAATTTTGAGATTTTTTTAGGTTTACTTTGGACATATTGCATTGCTTTGAGATGACATAACACCATAAAACTGTTTTTCTAAGTGAAACATCAAAACCATTTTTCTAAACAATTAGTGTTCTTTTTTAAGTTAACTTAGACCTTGGTTTTTTTCTTCAATTAAATGAACTACAAAACCTTTTTTCTATCAAAAACCCTAAAAAAAAATTTATCTTCTCTTTTACATCTTCTTTGCATTTTACTATTTTGAATTATAAATTATGTAATTGTCAAAGCCTTGTAATAGTAATTAGGGTTTGTTTTTACTTGTCATCCCCATTTGTAAATTTTTATCCCCCATCCCCTCAAGTATTGTAATAACGTAGGACATTTAATTTCCGTAATTTACCGCTTTCCATATTATTGCTAGTAATTAGGGTTTGTATGGAAAGAACTTAAAATCAATACTAGATAACCCTAATTTAAGACAAATGCATGAAAACAAAAACACTTTGCATACTTGAACCTCTAGGGTAACTCACACTTGTTGCCTTGGATATAAACAGTCATGTCCCTTGAACGTAGGATACTTTAGCAAAAACCCTAGATTACAAGATCGTAGTCCCTCGATGACCCTTCAATGTTGTATTCGGTAAATGATCTTAGTCCCTTATGACAAATTGCTAAGGTGTCCTATAATATTGCCTTCATGACTGTACGATGATCCACGCATGTCCCTTCACATCCAATGATATGGTTTCTTACTAACTAATGGTAAGATAACACTATCTAATGGAGAAGGAAAAGAACAAATACTTTCTTTTGAGTAGGTAGAACGCTCGTAGTTGCTTGCTCATGAACATTTCAAAACAAACATCTTTCGACACACCATCACTTTCTTGAAATATTTTCAAAGTCAACACTTTTTATGCATTCTTACAGAGACGAGAATCATTACAAATTTTTCCCAACGTTGGCACTTTTCAAAATATTTTCATACAAACACATTCACAATAGCATTTCAAAAGTGAGCTAGTAACTAAGAGCATGTAGATAACTACGGATGAAAAGGGTGCTAACACCTTGCCTTTTCATAACCTACCCGCCAGACTCAAGATAAATTCTCAAAAGGTCTTTCTAGTACCCCAAAATTTTCCCTCTTATTTTACTCAACATATGTTCATTGAAATCCTCAACTTGCCCAAGGATGCCCAAGGATTGATCAGGCAAATGCTCTCCTAAGACTATGAGCCTCAAACTAGGGTTTCCATTTTCATCAAGATGGTTGAGTTCCAAGGGTCCCAATTGTTCTCCATTGCCCTAATATTTTCTCAAGACCATCCATGCCAAGTTTCATGCCTTGCACAAGAAGTTTGCTCAGTCAACTGCTCAAATGCCTAAAAATCAACTATACTAGGTCAAAAGTCAACTATGGCCCACATACAGTCAAACTTTAAGATTTTTGGTCAACATCAACATTTTGAAGTGATATCCATCATTTTATCAAGGTTTAATCATGATTCCTCAAGAAAGTCTCCTAATTCATCAAAACACAAAAGTTGTTATATTAGGGTTTTTCAGGAAAAGTCAACAAAACTTTGACCAAGCATAACTTTCTCATACTTTATCAGAAATTTCCCAACCAAGGCTCATTTTGAATAGAATCCAATTCCCTACAACTCATATTCAACCCTCAAGTTCAAGAAATGCACTCATGGAAAAATATGAATTCATACATTATAGGTCATTCCAAAAAGTCAACAAAAACACCTTTTGGTTCAAAGCTCCTTACATGAACATGGAAGATCCAATTGAGATAAAACTAAAGAGGTTGCTTATGGGACATCCTAATATTTCTAAAAAGTTCAAGAACATCCTCTTAGGGTCAAAATTGAGAGAGATATGCATTGTCAAAGTTGGCCATTTTTGGAAATTTGCCCAAAGTCAACAATGCTTAAAATTGCATTCTTTTCCACACGGGCACATCTTTTCAAAATTGAATCTCAATCCTAGCATGGTCCACGACCTATGGGACCCCTCATGCATTATTCACTCATTTATTTAATTTATTTTGATTTTTATTCATTTTAAAATCAAATAAATTCAAATAAAATCAATTTAAATCTAAATAAATCAAACTTATGGAATGAGATTTGTTTTGCATTGAATTGTAGATCATGCAAGCTGTATAACCTCAAGAAAATCGTGTCAAGCTATAAACAAGAAGAAATAACCAATTTTTGAAAGATTGGAATCAAAACTTCAAGACCATTATTCTTTGGATTCTTGCCAAAAATATTAACCTAATTGGATTCAATACATATACTGAAGCTTGTCGAACCCTAAAAAAGAAAATTTCGTGCGCAGCCTGCCTCCATAGCAAGAAATAAAACTCAAATTTTTTGTCAAAAAGTGCAAGACCTATCTTCTTCCACAGGCCATTTCAAAGCGTTATGAAGGTCAAATCATATTCCTGGACGTTCATTGGGGCGATAGCAAGCATTATCAAGGTCTGAAGCATCAAGAAACGCACGCTAGCTACATCACAGTTTGTTCATTTTCTTGAAATTGATTTATCTAATTCACGCATGATAAATGATTTATAAGTATATATTCATGTTTGTATCAGCCTTTAGAATGTGTTTGCATATTTAATTGCATGTTTTGATGCCTGTTGGATGAAACGCCATTGCTAGGGTTTATAAGGTCGTTTTAGGGCTTTGAAATGCAGGAATAATTGGACCTCAAGATGGATATTATCATGATCAGAGGATGAAACCCAATTGATCCATGATCTTGAATCTAATTTATATTTCCTGGACATGATTTTTAAGATGCGCAGGTTGTAGCTATGGCCAACGTCCGCAGGTAAAGGTCTTCACCTAAGACAACAGTCCCAGCGAGGAAGATGAAGGCGTGGCTGCATACCATTGGCAAAGAGAGAGGTCTTAAGGCGTTCATGTGTAGGAGGTAAGAGGTTCAATCCCTGCCTTCTACATTTTATTTTCCCTAATATTTTCTTGAAGATCCTGGGCCTTGGGTTCCAGCGTGTCTACCATTCACCCTCCAAATCCAACCAGTGGATCATCTTCAGATCCAGATCTAACATCCAATGGAGAGAAGTCCATGATGCCCCTTCAAACGTGGTAAGCACTGGATCCAAACGCAGGGTGGGCTTGCAAGGAAATCTGGGCTTGAAAATTCCAATTCATACCCCCCAAGTTACTGATCAAACCAGGCCCAGTTTCAATTCTTTTCTTTAATTTCTTTCATTTTTTTAATTAATCATTTGTCTTAATTATTTTACAAAAAAAACATCATTGTTTTTTAATTAAATCATAAAAATCAGAAAATTACAAAAAATTATTAGATTTAGTCTTTTCTCATAAAAATATTTATTTGCACTAACTAGCTTAATTAGGTCAATTTAAATCTTTTTGTAATTAAAATTAAATAGAATTAGGTTTGTTTTAATAATTAAAATTAATTTTTGAAAATTAATTATTTTAATTATTTCAACATTGGGTATTTTGTTAAATAAAAATTAATTAGTAAATTAGGTTTAACTTGCAAATTGCGACTATTTTTCTCAATAAAAAATACAAAAATATTTTTTTAATTAATTAGATTTCTTGGTTTCTAAATTGTTCCCGACTTAACTTTCGCGTGCGTCTTTACTTTCATTATTTTTATTAATTATTGTAACTGTTTCAAGTTTGTAATAGTTAATTAGGTTTACTATTTCGCATTTATCATTTTCCCCGGTTTTTGATTATGTAATCCCCTCCCCAAAGTCTTGTAATAGCTAGGGTTTTAATTTCTCACTTTTAATTTCCGCAGTTTAATTCTCACTTTTAATTTCCGCAACTATTAAACTGCTAGATGTATGGACATTAGGATTGCATGCGAAAGATAAATCAATTTAAAACAGTAGAAAACCCTAAATGCGCAAGATAAATGAAACTGAAATAAAACACTTGCACATGCTCACTCCTAGGGTTTTGCCTCACTTTCTTTCCTCAGAAAATAATGGTTGTGTCCCTCGAACATATGGATACCTTATAAATGACCCGCGATTCAAAATCGTCATAAAGATCATAGTCCATATTTGTCCCTCGAGTTGCCTATGAATTGATCTTATGATGATAGTCCCTTCGAAATGCTAAGGTATCTTTACTTGTTGCTTTCAAAGACCATTTTTTTCCTTCGAACGTCCCTTTACAAATCCAATGACGGAGCTACCTACACCTTAATAGTAGGATAGCACTGTCTAAAGGAAACGAAAATGAACAGACCTTTTTTTCGAGTAGGTAGAAATCTTAAGTACTTGCTCAAAATAAAAACTTTTCACACAAACACTTTTCAAAAACAGTTTTCTAAACAACTTCGTCACACTCTTGAGGACCGATAAAAGGGTTATCACGAAGTAAACAAAACTTTTTCAAAACAAGCACACACAAGAAATTTTAGAAAATGAGTAAGTACCTAAGATCCCGTGGAAAACCACGGATAGAAAGGGTGCTAACACCTTCCCTTTCTAAAATCTACCCCCTTACTCAGAAATATCTCGAAAAAAGGTTTTTTCTGTTCTTTTTCCTTTTCCTTTGTTGGATGAAATAAAAGTCGGTGGTGACTCTTGCTTACCGCAACATTTGGAATACAAAATGCAAACCAGTATTAAACAGTCGGTTCTGCCACCGTATCACAGAACTCGCGACTCTGCTGGGGTTTTAATCAGTGGGGTATACCTTAGGATCTAGGTTATTTTAATTGATTTCTTGTTTTCTTTTCATGCTTTATCTTTAAGGGTTTGCTTGGGTTTTACTGAAGGTCCTACACCCGGATCTGAGGACACTCTGTAGGTAAACAACAATAGATCGTGAAGACTGTACGACGTAGACCGATATGTTTAAGCGATGGTTGTGTTGGCGTGACACTTTGGTTGGTACCGGTATCCTTCGTGTGGAAGCGAGGAGAATACGAGGCCACCGCGTGGTTTCATGAAGCACTGACAGACTTTAGAACCTTAGTTGAACAAACTTAGCCATTAGAAGTAGTGAGATAGCCGGCCTCAGTATAAAGTTGAGGATTTGTTGATACTCGATGCTACACTCATTGAGGTCACTTTCAAGATATTTCGGTCGCAAGAAAAGGTTGCATGAGCTGAAACAATGCCCGATAAAGGATGATCAGTGATATTGAGAATCTTTGGAACTCAGTTACTTTTCTAAGACAGGTTTGAAACCAACTAAACTTCAAGAGGGTACCTACCTTTAACCTCATGCAAGCCCTTGAACCTAAGGTCTATTGTATGCTTTGCTTGTGTGTGATTTACTCTGTTTGAACATAACATCATGCATCATAACATAGTTTTGATTCTCATTACACTAACCATTTCAAGGACCGAAGGAATTTATCTTTGTTTTGTTTTGCAGATCAGGGCTTCTGCTCATAGAAACACTATCTGAGTCAGCTTTGTGAGAATACCTCTCCAGCTCAAGGAGCTAGTATCCAGGGTTTATGAAACTTCTGCATTCACTAAGAGACATGGTCGACTTCTCAACCTGGTTACTTCGAGCTTTGATGAAAAGACGATCAGTGTACTCTTTCAGTTATTTGATCCTAAGCACCATTGCTTCACCTTTCCAGACTATCAGTTGGTGCCTACCTTGGAAGAGTTCTCTCAATTATTGAATCTACCCATTCTTGAACAGGTGCCTTTCACAGGTTTAGAAGATGTTCCTAAGCCAGAAGTCATTGCCTCGGCTTTGCATCTGAAATGGTCCGACGTGGTATCCAATTGGGAAACAAGAAGCGGAGTCAAGGGTTTTCTAGCCAAGTTCTTAATAGATAAAGCCCAACTGTTTTGGGATGATTTGGAATTTCAGGCTTTTTAGGAGGTCTTGGCCCTTCTAATCTATGGGTTAGTACTATTCCCTAATCCAGACTTGCTCATAGATGTGAATGCTATCAAGATCTTCCTCTCTCGCAACCCTGTGCCTACTCTGCTCGGAGATATCTTGCACGCTCTCCATACTCGTACCATGAAGAGAAAAGGGGTTCTTATGTGTTGCATGCCATTGCTGTCGAGGTGGTTTATTTCTCACCTCCCTAAGTCAGTACTGAAGACTGAAGAAGGTTTGGGTTGGTCGCAAAGGATAATGTCACTTTCTCACACAGATATTCTCTTGTATTCTCGAGTTGTGGGAGATATTGCTATTATTGACCGATGTGGGGAGTTCCCTAATGTCCCACTACTTGGCATTAGGGGAGGCATAACTTACAATCCTTGTTTGACTCTACGACAATTTGGTTACGCTCGAAGGGATGGTCCTCATGAGTTACTTATCCAGGGCATTGTGTTTAACTATGAGGATGATGTTCAAGGGTATCGCCAGAGGTTCATACGAGCTTGGGTCATGGTAAACAGATCTGATGCCAAGACTTTGGGGCTAAAGAATTCCATTCATATGGAACCTTATCTCTAATGGGTACGAGCTCGCGCTCAGAAACTTATGATGCCTTACATAGCCGTCTTACCAGTGATTGTGGAGCCCATTACTGAAGGGGATATTCCCTACACAGTTCTTCATCCTGATATGCCCACTAATCTTGAAGAACTACAGAGGTCTTGGATCCAGTTGAAAAAGGAGCGTGATACTTATAGGGACCAGTTCCATGCCCAGGAGAAGAAGGTTTTAGAGCTCACAAAGCAACTTCATGAGGAAGAAAGACTTAATGTCTATCTCAGCACGAAGAGGAAGCATCCATGGGAAATTTGATTTTTTTTTAGTTTTTAGAATATTAAATTGTAACGCCTAAGAGGCAATTGTACTTTGAATTCTACTAATAAAATCTTTGTTTCATTTTGGTTTGCAAATTTAATTTTCCCAAAGTCCTTGATATCATTGCATATGCATCCCATCCATAACATTTCATAAACAGTCACCATTACAGGTTTCTCATCTTCTTCGTTGTTTATTTCAGCAAAAATGTCTTTTGAACAAAGCATCAAAGATCTTCAGGCACAAAATGCCCAATTTCAACAGATGTTCATAACTCTGGCTAAAGGGCAGGAGGATCTGAAATCCCTCATCCTGAAGGAGAAGAAGAAAAAGAAGAAGGTCTCTGATATTCTGAATATGGGCAGAAGGTTCATGGGGCCGTTAAAGCAACCAGTCGATCTGACCTCCTCATCCAAGGAAGGGGAGAACCAAGAAAGGGAGACAAGGAAGAAGGACCCCAGTCCTGAAATTTATGACAATGATACAGACTAAAATGATGAGCAATATCCTCCTGCTGAGGATAGATACAAGCAGTTGGAAGATCGTTTGAGTGTTATGGAAGTCCAGATGATACCTGGGTGGGATTTCGAAGAACTGGGATTGGTGTCAGGAGTGGTCATCCCGTAGAAGTTTAAGGCTCCAGTTTTTGCAAAGTATGATGGCGTGTCTTGCCCAAAACTCCATCTCCGCTCCTATGTAAGGAAGATTCAGCCCCACACCGCTGATAGAAACTTGTGGGTTCATTTCTTTCAAGACAGTCTGTCAGGGACTCAGCTTGAATGGTTCTACCAACTGGAGAGAACCAATGTCCAAAACTGGGAGGACCTAGCTACTGCTTTTTATAAGCAGTATTAATACAACGCCGACCTTGCCCCCACTCGTACTCAACTCCAGAGTATGTCCATGGGTGCAGGTCAAGGCTTTAAGGACTATGCACAAAAGTGGAGAGACTTGGATGGGAGAGTCCAACCCCCTTTATCTGACAGGGAGTTGGTTGACATGTTTCTTAGGATGCTGTCTGGTCCCTTCTTTAATCATTTGATTAGTAGCTCATCAGCTGGTTTCACCGAGCTGATATTAACAGGAGAAAGGGTAGAAGCTCGGATCCGGAGCGGTAAAATATAGAAAGACACCTCTTCGAGTTCGGTAAATAAGCCATTCACTGGTAAGAAGGAAGCCAGTTTTATATATAGCCCAAGAGGTTAAAGCAGATTTGAACATCGTTCGATAGTAAATGCTATAATGATACCTAGGCCTGCGACTGCTCCACAATGCGACAATCACCAAAGGGTGGAAAGACCACAAAGGCCGTTTACCCGGATTAATATGACATTGACAGAGGTTCTACCCCATATACTGACATCCAACTTGGCAACCTTGAAAGAGGCTCCCAAGAATCTGAATACCACATCTCCTTGGTACAATCCAAATGCTCGGTGAGCCTACCATTCTGAGAGTCCTGGTCACGATACAAATGTCTGTTGGGCAAGGAGATTGAGTTTGATGCTCCGGAGAAGCCCAATGTCATAACTGCTCTCATGCCTAAGCACAACCGTGGAGTTAATATTGTTGATACCGATCTATTTGTGACCTCAGTTGACAAAGTTTTTACTCATCTTATGACCGTTAAGAAGAATTTGTTGTTGGCCTGTTTATTTCCAGAATGTGGTGAAGGTTTCCATGTATGTTTATCTCTGCCTTCTGGTTGCCATTTGCTGAAGACAGGTGTTCAGCGCCTGATCGACAACAGAGAAATTATGTTCGAGAAAACTTTGGTTCCATTTGTTCCATTCGAAGAGGTTGGTATTATAACCATTTTTGCCAATCCTTCCAAGGTCTCCTCGAGAAGACCTGTTAGGATTACATCCGCTCCGAGAGTTGATCCGTTAATAATCACCTTTCCTGGTCCTGTCCCATACACCTCGGACAAAGCTGTCCCTTGGCATTATGGCGCCGATGTTTACTATCATGGCGTTAAACAAGATCTGAAGAATGAAGAGGCTGATCCCGATGTCAGTAACATTGTCTGGACCAGTAAGATTACCAAAAGTGGAAGGGTTTTCTCTTCCGAGATTTCCCCAAAGACTGTCCATAGTCCTGTTGTTATCTCACTTGCTATTCCTACCGGTACTTCAACTACTACTCCTTTTCTTACTCCAATTATCACTCTTGTCGTCGAGTCATCTGTGACCCGAGGCAAAGAAGCTATAGGTGAGCCTGCCCAGACGGAGGCACCTAGAAAGATTGTCGTGGAAGCCTCTAAGCAAGAGATAGAGTAAATATTAAAAATAATTAAAAAGAGCGACTACAATGTGGTCGAGTAGCTGAGGCAGACCCCCTCGAAGATATCCATGTTGTCTCTGTTGTTGTGTTCCGAGGCCCATGCGAAGGCTCTGATTGCATTCCTCAAGACTGCGCATGTGACACAAGAGACCTAGGCTGATCGATTCAAAGACTGTGTAGCCAGCTTGACTATTGATAATGGGCTAAGGTTTTCAGATGCCGACTTAACACCAAAAGGGAGGAAGCATAATGATGCTCTGCATGTCTCGATCGAATGCAGCGACACCACTATGGCTCATGTGCTGGTGGATACTGGATCTTCGCTGAATGTTCTACCTAAGAAGGCTCTAGATCGGCTAGATTATGGAGGATTGACCTTAAAGCCTAGTAACATTGTGGTAAGGGCTTTTGATGGGTTGAAGAGAGTGATGCATGGGGTGGTGGACATCCCTGTCAAGGTAGGCTCTCAGACCTTTGAGTCCACCTTCTATGTGATAGACATCAGGCCGTTATACTCTTTTTTGTTGGGTCACCCTTGGATCCATGAAGCTAGGGTTGTTACTTCTACACTGCACCAAATGCTGAAGTATCCGGTGAAGGGAAAGATTTTCATTGTGTGTGGCGAAGACGAGTATATGGTGAGCCACTTAAACTCCTTCAGGTATGTGGAGATGGACAGGGAATTCAAAGAGACTCCTTGTCAAAACTTTGAAGAGGTTCCCCAGATTTTGGCGTCGACTGAGACTACTACCGGCACCAAACCTCCTTTAAAGATGGCTTCTCTCAAAGACGCCAGAGCAGTGGTTGAAGAAGGTGGGTATACCAACTAGGGACAACTCCCTGGTTTTACTCACAAAACTGACAAGTTTGGTTTAGGATTTACTTCAGGAGCTCAAAGGGTTGTTCGACGCACTCGAGCTGGAGGACCTCCCCTACGCATCAACAATCGGGGAATTAATTCCATTGAAGACAGTGAGGAAGACTCTGACATTGACATCTGGATCTACCCAACTACCAACGGTGGACCGAGTAATTGTACGGCCAGAGATTTTATACCAGTTTCTTTTATTCCGCAGTAATTATCTTACTTGTTTCCCAAGATTGTAATAAACATTTTAAACTCTACAACCTTGTGTCTTGCCTGAGGCATATTGGTTTTGTTTGTGAGGGATATTATGTTTCATTTCCTATATCATCAATAAAACATTGGACATTCCTTCCATACAAATTTTGCGCTCTTTGTTTTTTCTTTTCTGCTTTCACTTTATTAAAACAACTATGCTCTTACACACACTCACGTATCATACTGCAGATCCATATCCACTTTGGATCCCATTGACAACAGTTCTGCTACTGCCGGTTATGACTTTGAAAATCCGATCAACCAAGCCGAGGACGAAGGTGAGGACGATTGTGAGGTGCCTGGAGAGCTTTCTAGAATGTTACAGCAGGAAGAAAGGGTTATAAAGCCTCATGAAGAGCCAGTTGAGACGATAAACTTGGGCACGGAGGTGGACAGAAAGGAAGTCAAGATTGGTGCAAATCTGGAAGCTAAGGTCAAACAGCGGTTGATACAGATGTTGCACGACTATGTTGAGATCTTCGCCTGGTCATATGAAGACATTCCTGGTTTAGACACCGATATTATGGTACATCGTCTGCCGACTAAAGAAGATTGTCCTCCGGTTAAACAGAAGGTTCGCCATATGCATCCTGAAATGTCAGGTAAAATTAAGGCAGAGGTCATGAAGCAGTTCAATGCTGGGTTCCTAGCTGTCACCTACTATCCGCAGTGGGTTGCTAATGTCGTTCTGGTACCTAAGAAGGACAGAAAGGTACGGATGTGTGTGGATTACAGAGACCTGAACAGGGCGAGCCCCAAGGATGACTTCCCGCTTCCCCATATTAATGTTCTGGTCGAAAACACCGCGCAGCATAAAATCTTCTCCTTCATGGATGGTTTCTCTGGCTACAACCAGATCAATATGGCTTCTGAAGACATGGAGAAGACAACCTTCGTCATACAGTGGGGCACTTTCTGTTACAAGGTAATGCCTTTTGGGTTAAAAAATATTGGGGCAACTTATCAGCGAGCCATGGTCACCTTGTTCCATGATATGATTCACCACGAGATAGAGGTTTATGTTGATGATGTGATAGCCAGGTCTCAAACCAAGGAAGAGCACCTTGATCATCTACAAAAATTGTTAAAAAGGTTGAAGACATACAAGATGAGGTTGAATCCGAACAAGTGCACATTCGGGGTAAGGTCTGGTAAGCTTTTGGGTTTCATCGTCAGTGACAAAGGTATTCAAGTAGACCATGCAAAGGTAAAGGCCATACAAGAGATGTCAGCTCCCCGTACAGAGAAAGAAGCTAGAGGTTTCTTCGGACGCCTAAATTATATTTCCAGGTTCATTTCACATCTGAATGTTACTTGTGAGCCCATCTTCAAGCTTCTGAAGACAGATCAGGTGGTAAAGTGGAATGACGAGTTCCAGACGGCCTTCGAAAGAATCAAAGAATACCTTCAAGAACCACTGATTCTGATGCCTCCGGTTGAAAGAATACCTTTGATATTATACTTAACAGTACTAGACAATTCAATGGGGTGTGTGTTGGGGTAGCATGACGAGTCTGGTCGAAAAGAGCACGCAATATACTACCTTAGCAAAAAGTTTACTGACTGTGAGACAAGATACTCATTGCTCGAGAAAACTTGATATGCTTTGGCATGGGCTGCTCGCCGACTAAGACAGTATATGCTGACCCACACTACTTTGTTGATATCTAAGATGGATCTAATCAAGTACATCTTCGAGAAACCGTCTCTCTCTGAAAGAATAGCGAGATGGCAGATGATCTTAACTGAATACGATATACAATATACAACCCAAAAAGAAATCAAGGGGAGTATATTGGTTGATCATTTGGCTCATCAGACCGTGGAACCAGTCTGTGATGCGGTGGGAGAACTGACTTGAGGTTTTGCGTTTGTGTTCTCAAATGTTGCGGTTTAGCAAGAGTCGCCACCGACTTTTATTTTATCTAAAAGGAAAGGTAAAAAAGCACAGGAAAGACCTTTGAGATTGTTTTTGGGTTCGGGGGGTAGATTATGAAAAGGGAAGGTGCTAGCACCCTTTTCATCCATGGTTTTCCATGGGCTCTTAGTTACTTGTTTTAGATCACTTGCTTTGCTTTTTCAATTGTTTGAAATGGTGCTTTGTGTGGTTTTGAAAGTATTTTGAAAAGACGCCTTTGTTTAGGCAATCTTTGTGATGATTCTTGTTTGTAAGAATGTATACAAAGATGTTTGTCTTTTGAAAAATGTTTCAATATTTTGAAAGTTGTTTGGAAATTGTTTAGAAATATGTATGTGTTTATTTGAAAATAGCAAGGATTGTTTGAAAGAGATCAAGTAACTAGGAGTTATCTACCCTACTCAAAAGTCTTTCCTATACATTTTTATTCCTTCGAAATTGTTAACCTACCATTGTTTTGGTAGATAACTCTATCTTTGGATGTTAAACGGGACAGGCGTGGGTCATCGTATGACCATGATAGCAATGGTGCCAAGTATCTTAGCAAGTTTTTTGAGGGACTAAGATCATTTGTTTTTAGGCAACCTTGTCTAGCGTCATCGAGGGACTATGATCTTTTGTTTTATTTTGTTTTGCCAAGATACCTAGCATGCATACCATGGCCATGTTTTAAGGCAACCAAGTGGATGAAACCCTAGAGGTGCTTGTGTGCAATGTGTTGTATATTTTCATGCATTTTTGTCTTGTATTAGGTCATGCTATTTGTTTGATTTTTGTCTTATCAAACAAACCCTAATTTTTACTAAACATGTATATAATGCGATAAATTGCGTAAAGTAAATCTAAACTATTACAACAATATTATGGGAGGGGGGATACAAGTTTTGAATGGGGATATTTGCACAAAATAAAACCCTAATTTACTATTACAACCCAATTGAATTAATTATACAATAAATAAATAAACAATTATTTAAATATGCAATAAAATGTAAATATGCAAGAAAATGTTTTGGAATTGTTTTATGTATGAGAAAATAATATTATCAAAGTCCTAAAAATAAGAAAAAATAATGTTATTATTTTTAAAAGGGGGAACCCTAATTTTTTGATTAAAAGAAAAATATATGTTTTCTAATATTCTTGTCCATTTTTGTTTAAGAAAAATAATAATAATATTATGTATAAATATTAAAAATTAAAATATGTGAGAAAATAATATTTTATGTGTATAATATAATAAAATAAAATATTTAAGTATTTTAATATTATTTACAAGTTTATTTAAGAAAATAAATTCTATTAAACCTAATAAACTATTTTTATGCCATAAAAAATAATAAAAATAATGAAATAAAATGCAAAAAATTAAGAAAATATTTTTGGGATTTTTTAATGTTTAGAAAAAAAATAATAAAAGTCAAAAATATAAAAATAACAAGAAAATATGAAAAAATAACAAAATATGAATCAGGGGGGTGCAAAAGCAAAATGGAGGGGTGTGAATAGTAGCAGGCCCATGGCCCTGGCCCAGGACAGCTTCGTCCCTGACCTCCAGACAACAACGCGCGTGTTTCCTCTTCAACCTGTATCTCTTGCATACGTGCATAAAAATAAAATCTTGCAACATGAAACTTGTAGCATGTTAACTCACGATTCTAATGATATAAAAAACATGACCTAACTCTAAAAGATCAAGGAGAATGTTAATGGCCCTAATTTCTGACCTAATTTTTTCAGCATGTTCAACATCCAAATACTCTTATCTCAGTTAATATAAATGGAATCTATGCATATGTACAACTCAAGCATGTTAAGGACTACATTTTTGCTTCACAAAGCGTGACCTAAGGATGCCTAAACAGAGAGATAGAAACTTGACAAATACCTTGTTCAGTTGAGTTTGGATATGGAAATGTGGGAACTTTGTGTAAGGCCTGAAGATCGTGTGATCTTCCTTGAAGTTCCCTCAAGCTTCTCCAATGCTCAGCTTGCCTTGTAGATGCTTGAATCTTCCTGCAGAAGTCAACCTGCAAACCTTCAAAATGAAAATGGTGAAGCTTGAAACAGGGCACAAGTTGCAAGACAAGGGCCTGGACAGTTTAGGTAGGAGGTATGGAATGTGTTTCAAGGGTTGAATCAAGAAACGCAGGAGCCAATATTGATGTGGCTTGAGCTTTGCAGAAGCTTCCCTATTTTGGGCAGAAATGTGGTTTTTTGTGTTTTAGGGTGTTTTGGAGGTTGTGAATCTGTGTTTCTTGCTTGAGACAATGTTCTGAAGTTGTTTGAAATAATACTAAGGCTTGCTTTTATCAGATACACCACTTCTATTGACTTTTGCAAGTTTCTTACTTTTGAAGAAAAGTTGGAAGTGACAATGCCAAAGCCTGTACATGATTTCTTGCTAGCTGCACATAGTTGGTACAAGTTGCCTGATATTTGTGGATATTGTTTGCAGCAAAAGATTAGGTCCATGGCTCAAGATTTTCAAAGTTGGAAAAAGCAAGCTTTATCAAAGTAGCAATGTGAACTTTATGCCATTTTTGGATTAATTCAATGTGCAATGCTTCAAAAGTCAGAACAAGGCCATTATCCAATGTGTTTGCATTTAATTATGGAGTGTAGAAAGGATTAGGACCTGTAAAACCAAGTACAAGCATGTTTGAAACTGATTTGCAACTTGAACCATTGTGAAAAATGCCTTGCACAAAAGTGATAAATTGCCATTTTCATTTCTTCGATTCTCCCTAACCATAAATGATCTTTGAGAGTTCTTGGACATTTTGAAAAGCTTGTAACATGATCTACAATCCATATTTGAAATTCATTTTGAGATTCATCTTGGAACTAGGTGAAAAGTTTCCATGAAGTTAGGTCAAAAATCTGCCTAAACTAGGGCAAAATTTCACTAAGTTAAAAAGTTTATGGACCCCTATTCACTAAATCATAACTTGAGATCCAAGCATATTTTGGGAAAAATTTGTGAATCAAAGTTGTAGATTTCATGGAGGAATACAACTTTAATGTTGGATTTTTTCTTTGAATCCAATTGCATCATGGTGAAAAAGTTGTGGAAAGTTGGAAAAAAATAAGAAATTTTTATAACTTAGAAAATTTCTAAGTTATGAAAATTTTCCAAATTGAAACCCTAATTTCAATTTTAGGTTTCTTGATCAACAAGTTTCACATTTTGACATATCTTGATGAATTATGACCCTTGGCACTTGATTTTGACCAAAAAGTCAAAGTTTGACTTTTTAGTGTACAATTGACTTTTGATCAGTTTACTGGAAAATTCATCTGTCAATCCTATGCATTTGAGATATTTTGAATCATGTGATTAGGTCAATATGATGCTATTGAGTCCTTGAAATCATACTTGAAACCAATTGGCCATTGGCTAGATCAAAAATCAGAAATTACCCTTCTACAGTCAAAACCCTAATTTTGACCATTTTGCCCTTTTGATGATCTGATCAAATTTCTTGAGGAGTTGTGGTCCAAACTTGATCAAATAGTACATAGGAGCCTAAAATGTTGTTGTGGATTGGAAATTATGAGGTTTGACTGTAAATTGGCCATGGTTGACTTTTCCCCCAATACAGTTGATTTTTAAGTCAACTGTCTAATTGACTGGGCAAAAATGTGGTTCAAGGCTTGAAACTTGACATGAGCAATCTTAGGGGTCCAAGATGGTGTATGAAAGTCACATGAAGCATTGATGGTCCAAAATCCTTGTGCAAACTCAAACCCTAATTTCAGGTCATCAATGCAAGGATATGTCTTGAGCTAAGCAAACCCTAATCTTGTCTGGAGTCCAAGAGGTCTTGTGAGGAAAATCTTGATAGTATGAGAGGGAAAATTTTGGGGTACAACAGCTGCCCCTATTAAATCTTCTTGAACCTGAAGAGTAAGATTGGAGAGTTTTCCATTCGTGACTCAAAGGTAAAAGATGATTCGACACTAGAGTGCCCGTAAATTTGCACTCATCAAAATGTAGTTGAGGGAATGGACTTAAAGATGCCATTTGGAGATGTGATAGAATCTTGTTGGAGATGGGCTTAAAGATTCCATCCAAGAATGTTTGCTGAATTGTGAGTTGTAAGTCAGAAGAATGAGTATTCAGAATGATGTCCGCGTCTGGAACGTATGTGAGTTGTATCTGGAGACTGAATCTGAATGAGCAATAGAATAGCATCCGTGTTTGGAGCGTATCTAAGATGTATATGTATGTTGAATCTGAATAAGCAATAGAATAGCATCCGTGTCAGGAGTGTCTCTGAGCTGGGGAAAATCAAAATAAGTGACAGAAAGGCAACTGTGTATGGAGTGTATCTGGACTATATCTGAAGTTGAGATCTGAATGAGTAGCAGAATGACTTCCGTGTCTGGAGTGTATCTGAACTTGAAATTGATAGTTGAATCTGAATGAGAAATAGAATAGCTTCCGTGTATGGAGCGTATCTAATCTGTATCTGATAGTTGGAATCTGAATAAGTATCAGGATGGCATCCGTATCTGGAGCGTATCCGAAATCTGAATCTGAATGCAACAGAATGACTTCCGTGTCTGGAGTGTATGTGTACTATATCATGATTGCATACTGTTAAACTGCAGTTGTTAATCTTATCCTGAAAACGGTAAAATGTTAGCTAAAACACAAAGTCATGTTGCATGAAATGTATGATGCAAGATATGTGTTTTATCAATTTTTATGATATATGAATGTAATGTATGCGCATGTAAGTTGATTTGCTGTATTGTTGAGGAAAAATAAATCTTTGACCGTTGGGGATAATAAAACCCTTGACTGCTGTCAGGGAAAATAAATCCTTCACCGCTGCTGGAGATTCAAAATCTTTGATTGCTGAGGATGAGAAATACTTGGTGACTGTTGGAGATGGAATATCCTTGACAACTTCTGTGGGGATGTGAGAATCCTTCATGTCTTGAAGTTAGAATATTGACAGAATCCGTTGTGAGAGTAATGCCAAACTGCTTGAGAAATCTGCTTAGGGAATCCAGAGAACTATGATGACTTCTACTGGGGGTAACACAATGGGAATCCTTACTCGGCTGGGGAATAGGGAAAACTCTGATGATTTCTGCAGGGAATTAAGAATGAGAATCTTCATTCTGTTGGGGAGTAATGAAGACTCTGGGGACTTCACTGGGGAATCAAGAATGAGAATCTTCATTCTGTTGGGGAGTAAAAACTATGTGGGGAAGAAGGCTTACTGCTAGAGAATAAGTTCAGAAGTTTTGGTCATCTGCCACTCTTACTGGGGAAAATCCTAGGTTGGGGAGAGACAAAGGTTAACTGTTATCTGATTGATTTCCAGGCTTTAAGATAACTTGCTTGGGAAAATGGATGGTTTCCACTGGGAATTAGAAGTCTTGACTAGACTGGGGATGAAGATTTCAGCTCTGCTGGGGATCAGTAACTCAAAGTTTTTGTTCCGTTGGGGATTGGGAGTTTGAAGTTTTAACTCTGATGGGAATTAAGGGTTTGAAATTTAGCTCCGCTGGGGATAAGTATTTCAAGGTTTTAGCTCCGCTGGGGATCTAAATGATGTACTGTAGGGATTGCTCCTGGAACAGTCTAAAGACGTTTTCCTATCCTTTCAGTCTGTCAGTAATTGTTCTTTTCTATCCTGTTTATTTGTAAATAGTAATTATATTCAAATGCATATGTTCATCAATGAATCATTGGACGTTTTTGCAAATAAAAACACAAGTGTAAAAAGAAAAAGACAAATAGTTTTTGTACTTTGAAATAGGTATTTTTGTATTTACTTTGAATAAGTGTTTTGTACAAAGGAGACAGACATCCTAGTAAGAGGATGATGACATAAAAGTAAAAAAAAATTATACAAAGAAAGATAGCTATGTGTGTAAAAATCCCATGGGGTTCCCATTCCGCTATACCCTTCGTAACTCCGAATATCTTATACATCCACTTCTTCGTCCGAAGATGATTGAGTTGATCAGAAGCTCAGAGTTTGTCTGTGAAGAGATTGTCCTTAAAGTGATCCGACGAGACATAGTCATACGCTTTAATTCTCTAACTTTTTCCTGGACCGCCCTTTCGGGTTTTCAGTCCACCGGGAAACCCTTTTTTGCCCAAGTCGCCCTTTCGGGTTTTCAACTTGCCGGGTGTATATATTTTTTTATTTATCCCTAATTTTTTCTTGAACCGCCCTTTCGGGTTTTCGATTCACCGGGATTCCCTTTTTTGCCTAGGTGTGTCAACCTAGTTGGTCGTTTATGCGTAGTATCTTTTGACTATGTATGCGTTCGCAGGGTGCGGCAAGTCGTCACCGTCCTTGGTGGTCAAGATCATTGCCCCACCAGAAAAGATGTTTTTGATCACAAATGGTCCTTCGTAGGTAGGAGTCCATTTTCCCCTGGGATCACTTTGTGGCAAGATAATGCGCTTGATTACTAGATCCCCGACTTAATATGTTTGGCGTCTGACTTTCTTGTTGAAAGCTTTGATCATCCGTTTTTGATACGTCTGACTGTGGCAAACAGCAGTAAGTCTCTTCTCGTCAATTAAGTTCAATTGATCAAGTCGGGTCTGAATCTAATCGTCTTCACTCAAACCAGCATCTTTCATGATTCTCAAGGAGGGAATCTGAACCTCGATAGGTAAAACAGCTTCCATGCCATATACCAAGGAATAGGGTGTTGCCCTAGTTGATGTGCGTGCCGTGATACAGTACCCGTGAAGAGCAAACGGTAGCATTTCATGCCAGTCCTTGTAGGTGACTGTCATCTTTTGTATGATCTTCTTGATATATTTGTTCTCATCTTCAACTGCACCATTCATCTTTGGCCGGTAGGGAGATGAATTGTGATGTTGAATCTTGAACTGCTCGCACAAAGCGGTGATCATAGTATTGTTAAGTTTTGTACCGTTGTCAGTGATGATCCTTTCGGGGATACCATACCGATAAATAAGATTATGCTTAATGAAGCGGGCAACTACATTCTTAGTGACGGGTGCGAAGGAAGCTACTTCGACCCACTTGGTGAAGTAGTCAATGGCCACCAGAATGAAGCGGTGTCTATTGGATGTTGTAGGCTTGATCTCTCCAATCATGTTGATTCCCCACATAGCGAATGGCCAAGGAGCTGTTAAGACATTTAGAGGGACAGGAGGCACGTGCACCTTGTCTGCATAGATTTGACATTTATGGCATGTTCGGGAATGTTGATAATAGCCAGCTTCCATGATAGACCAGTAATAGCCTTCCCGTAGAATCTTCTTATCCATCGTATACCGGCTAGAGTGAGTGCCAAAGGTACCTTCATGCAATTCGGACATAATTCTTTCAGCTTCAACTTTGTCCACACAACGGAGCAGAATAGAATCATGATTGCGCTTGTACAGGATTCCATTGCTTAGGAAGAACTTTGCCGAGAATCTCCTTAAGAACTTTTTGTCGTTGACTGAAGCTCCTTCAGGGTATTCCTGAGCCTCGAGATACCTTTTGACTTCATGAAACCACGGTTGGTCCACTACTTCTTTGGTATTAATCTCGTGACAATGTGTCGGTTCGTCCATCCGTTCAATGGTGATTTGAGGAGCCTCATTATCCCAGTTAAGTTTAAACATGGATGACATTGTATCTAGAGCATCTGCTAGCTGATTTTCTTCTCGCGGGAAGTGCTCGAAGGTAATCTGCTCAAAATGTGGTAACAATCAAGACATGTTCTTTATAAGGGATGAAGTTTGAATGCTTAGTATCCCACTCTCCTTTGATCTGACTGATGACCAAATCGGAGTCCCTAAACACATCTAAGGATTGGATTCCCAAGTCTATGGTAGCCTTGAGTCCAAAGATGCAGGCTTCATACTCTACCATGTTGTTCGTATAGTTGAAGCAAAGTCTGGCGGTGAAAGGTGTATGGCAACCTTCTAGGGAGATGAGTATCGCGCCGATACTGTTGCCAAGTGCATTGGAGGCCCCATCAAAGTACAAGGTCCATCGGGATCCTTGTTCAGGTCCATCATATGGTCTGATATCTTCAATGTTGTCCAATGTCATGATGTCCTCGTCAGGGAAGTCAAACCTCATGGATTGGTAATCTTCAACATCTTGATGGGCCAGATGATCGGCTAGCACACTCCCCTTTATAGCTTTTTGGGTCGTGTACTGTATATCATATTCCGTCAAGATCATCTGCCATCTAGCTATTCTTCCAGATAGAGAAGGCTTCTCAAAGATGTACTTGATCAGATCCGTCTTAGATATCAGCAAAGTGGTACGAGTCAACATATACTACCTCAACCGGCGAGCAGAACATACCAAAGTGCAGCAAGTTTTCTCGAGCAGTGAGTATCGGTTATCACAGTCAGTAAACTTTTTGCTAAGGTAATAAATGGCATGCTCTTTTCGGCCAGACTCGTCATGTTGGCCCAGTACGCACCCCATTGAATTCTCTAGGACGGTCAGATACATGATTAGCGGCCTTCCTTCGACGGGTGGCATCAAGATAGGAGGTTCTAACAAATACTCCTTGATTTTATCGAAAGCAACTTGACAGTCATCATTCCATTTAACTACCTGATCTTTCTTCAGCAACTTGAAGATTGGTTCACAGGTAGATGTTAGGTGAGAAATGAACCTAGCAATGTAGTTTAGGCGTCCCAAGAAACCTCTGACCTCCTTCTCAGTGCGAGGAGCAGGCATTTCTTGTATAGCTTTGACTTTGGCAGGATCAACCTCGATTCCTTTGTTGCTGACAATGAAACCTAAGAGTTTACTGGATCGGACTCCAAATGTACACTTTTTTGGATTCAGTCTGAGCTTGTACTCCTTCAACCTAACAAACAGCTTTTGCAAGTGATCAAGGTGTTCTTCTTCAGTTTGTGATCGGGCTATCATGTCATCTACTTAGACCTCTATCTCATGATGTATCATATCATGAAACAAAGCTACCATGGCGCGTTGATAGGTTGCCCCGGCATTCTTCAGTCTGAATGGAATCACTTTGTAGTAGAACGTACCCCACTGTGTAACAAAAGTAGTTTTCTCCATGTCCTCAGGTGCCATTTTGATCTGGTTATAGCCTGAGAATACATCCATGAAAGAAAATACTTTGTGTTGAGCTGTGTTGTCAACCAGAATGTCGATGTGCGGAAGTGGAAAGTCATCTTTAGGGATGGCCCTGTTTAAATCTCTATAATCCACACACATTCTCACTTTTCGTCCTTCTTAGGCACAGGCACAATGTTAGCAACCCATTGTGGATAGGAAGTAACAGCCAGAAAGCCAGCATTGCACTGCTTCATAACTTCTGCTTTGATCTTCTCTGACATGTCAGGTCTTATACGGTGGACCTTTTGCTTAACTGGTGGACAGTCTTCTCTTGTGGGGAGACGGTGTACCACAATGTCTGTATCAATTCCTGGCATGCCTTCGTATGACCAGGTGAAGATCTCAACATAATCGTGCAGTAGCTGTATTAGGCGCTCCTTGACACTCGGCTCTAGGTTGGAACCTATCTTGATTTCTTTTTTATCATCCTCAGTACCCAAGTTGATCGTATCCAACTGTTCTTCATGAGGCTGAATTTCTCTTTCCTCTTGTTGTAGAAGTCTGGCCAATTCCCCTAGCACCTCACAATCTTCAACACCTTTGTATTCGGCTTGGTTGATCAGATCTTCAGAGTCACTGAAGGCTATAGCAGTATCGTTACCCATGGGTTCCGGAATGGAAGGGTACCTGCATTTGTGAGTTTGGGTGTGTGTAAGGGCATAGCCATCTTAAAACAACAAAATGTAAAAGAAAGACAATGAGCACAAAAGGTTTAAATATGAAAAGCGTCCATGATTCATTAAAATGACATATGAAATGAAGATAAAGACCCTTACAAATGGACCTATGTGCCTCGGGTAAGACACATGGTTGAAAAAGTACGAATTGTTTATGAATTATTATAGTCCAACAGAAATGGAAAAGATAAATTACTGATTTATGAAAGTAATCGGAACAAAGTCTTTTGCTTCCCAGCTGCACAGTCCTCCGTCAACAGTAGGAAAATTCCAGTCTTCCAAGCTGCCCTCTTCTTCACTGTCCTCCTCAATAGCATTGGCATCATGCCTAGGCATCAGAGCAGAGATAACATTTGGCTTTTCAGGAGCTTCAAATTCAACTTCCTTTGCGTCAATTAGATCTTGAATCTTATTCTTCAGGGCCCAGCAGTTGTTGGTGTCGTGCCCTGGACTTTCTGAGTGGTACGTGTATATGGCGTTGGGATGGTAATGTGGAGAAGTAGTGTTAGGGTTTTTAGGGGCCTCCTTTAGCATGGCCAGGTTCAACTTCAAGAGATGTGGTAAGACTTGAGCAGGAGTCATGTTTATCTTGGTGAATTGCCTTACAGGCCTTTCCACCCTTTGCTGGTTATTCCTCGGTTGATCATTTCTCGGCTGGTTGTTTCTCGGCTGGTCTGATGCAGACTTTTGAATCATTATGGCCCCCACGGTTGGTCGTCTTTCACTTCTTCCCTGATTTCTCTAGGCATATACAGCAGACACTTCTTTTTTTCTAGTGAAGGGCTTTTTTGCAGCAGCAGAGGTAGATGCATCTTTCTGAATTTTCCCACTTCTTATACCGGCTTCAACCCTCTCGCCAGTTAGAATCAACTCAGTGAAACCTGCAGAGGAGCTTCCAATCAGGTGATTAAAGAAAGGACCTGACAGAGTCCTCAAGAACATGTCAACTAGCTCTCTTTCTGACAATGGTGGTTGCACCCTTCCGGCTAAGTCCCTCCACTTTTGGGCGTAGTCTTTAAAACCCTCATTGGTAGCCATGGCCATACTTTGTAGCTGAGTACGGGTTGGCGCCAAGTCGGCGTTCTATTGATACTTCTTCTATAATGCGGCTGCCAAATCTTCCCAATTATGGACATCAGACCTCTCCAACTGGTAGAAATAATCAAGTTGCGTTCCTGAAAGACTGTCCTGGAAAAAGTGGACCCACAGGTCCTTGTCAGAAGAATGTTGTTGAATTTTCCTGACATAGGATCTGAGGTGCATCTTTGGGCAAGACACTCCATCGTACTTAGAAAACATTAGCACTTTAAATTTAGGAGGGATTACAGTTCCAGAAACCAGCCCTAACTCCTCAAAATCCAGCCCCGGGACTCTCTGTATCTCCATGGCAGCTAGACGCTCTTCCAAGTTCTTGTATTTGTCATCGGCCGGAGGGTACTGCTGCTCAGAATAATCCTCATCCTCTTCTTCTTCTGCTTCAGACTCAGATGGCACTGCAGTTCCTTTACCCTTTCCTTCCCCCTCTTCAGATGTTGATGGGAAATCCAAAGTCCGTCTGGCTTGTCCTTCAAATCTTCTTCCCAAGATAGCCACACCAGCTCTCTTCTTTTTCTTTTTCTCTTTTTCCTTCTCTAGTAGAGTCTTGAGCTCCTCCTTCCCCTTTGCCAAGGTCAAGAGTAGCTGTGGAAATTGTGAATTCTGGGCTTGCAAATCTTTGACTGTTTGTTCAATACCCATCTTGCTAAAATAAACAGCAGAGAGATGAGGAAACTTGGTGTGAAGACATGTTTATGCATATGATGAATGATATGTATTTATGTAATGCTTTCAAGGATTCAGAAATTCAAATTTGTTTTAAACAAAAAAGGAACACACGTCATATTAATAAGATAGAATTTATTAGTACATCAATGCCCCATGGGCAAAATAATACAAAATTCTAAGGTAAAAATACGTTGCGCATCCTCTTTGGTGCAATGTAGGTATTGAGAGTCTGCTCTTCGTGAAGTTGACGAGTGAGTTCCAAAACCTTCTTCTCGCTTGCATAGAATTGGGCTTCGAAAGTATCACGCTCTCCCTTGAGCTGTATCCAACTCCTTTGTAAATCTTCAAGATTGGCACTTGGTTCCATATTGGCCTAAAGCACCCACTTGTACTTCTTTCCGGTCTTCCTCTGTTCCTAAGTTGACAGTTTCTAACAACTCTTCATGAGGTAAGATGGCCCTTTCTTCTTGTTGTAGAAGTCTGGATAGCTCCCCTGGTACTTCACAATCTTCGTCATCTTCACACTCAGCCTGATTGACCAAATCTTCAGAGTTATTGAAGGACATAGCAGAATAGTCACCCATAGAATCCAGAGTGGATGGGTACCTGCATTTATGAGCGTGGGTGTGTGTAAGGGATAGCCATCCTTAAACGAACAAAAATGCAAAAGGAAAGAAAATGAACACAGCAGTTTATCAATGAAAAACGTCCAATGAATCATTAAACATGGCATATGAATATGAAGATAATCAAAACCCTTACAAATGGACCTACATGCCCCGGGCAAGGCATGAGGTGAAAAATTAGTGTGCAGATTGTTCAAAAGTAATTATTACAAACCAACAGGAAATGTTTGACAGATAATTACTGATTAATAAAAGTAATGGGGACGAAGTCTTTCGCCTCCCAGTTGCGTAGTCCCCCTTCGATGGTTGGGAAGATCCAATCTTCAATGTTGGCCTCTTCGTATTCACCGTCCAAAGCATTGATCCCATAAGGAGAAATCTTGATGGGTGTTCTTTCAACTTTTGAGCGGCGCATAGCTTTCTGCCCTGCAGCAGTGAATCCTAAACCAAACTTGTCTGTTTTGTGAGGAATATCAGGCAACTGCCCCCAAGTTGAGCTCTTCCCTTCCTTCATCGCAGCCTTCGCGTCTTTTAGAGATGCCATCCTGGCCACCTGCTTGGGTACTTCAGCTACCACTTTTGCTACAGCCACCTCAGGAGAGACTTCCTCAAAGTGCTGCAATGGTGTTTCAATGAATTCACCCTCTACCTCTACATACCGAAAGGAGTTCAGGTGGCTGATCATATATTCCTCTTCACCGTGCACGGTTATGATTTTTCCTTTGACAGGGTATTTCAGCATTTGATGTAAGGAGGAGGTGACTGCGCCAGCATTATGTATCCATGGCCTCCCTAGAAAGCAAGAGTATGACGGACGGATGTCCATCACATAGAAAGTTAAGGGGAACACTTCAGTTCCTACCTTAATGGGAATGTTGACCTCCCCATGTACCATTCTCTTTGACCCGTCAAATTCCCTCACAATGATATTACTTGGCCTTAGCTCCAAGCCTTCACAATCCAATCGGTCGAGAGCCTTCTTAGGCAGCACGTTCAGAGAAGAACCAGTGTCGACCAAAACATGGGCCAGAGTAGTTCCTTGGCATTCTACTAACACATGTAATGCGTCATTGTGCTTTCTTCCTTTTGGGGTCAGGTCAACATCAGAGAAACCTAGGCCGTTGTCTGCGGTAAGGCTGGCTACGTAATCTTGGAATTGATCGGCTGAGGTTTCCTGGGGCACATGGGCTGTCTTCAGGAATTTTATCAATGCTTTGGCGTGCGCCTCTGAACAAAGCAGTAATGCTAACATGGAGATCTTCGAGGGGGTTTGCCCCAGTTGCTCTACCACGTCATAATCGCTCTTCTTAATTATTTTCAGAATCTCCTCCGTCTCTTTCTTAGAGGTTTCGGGGATGACCAATGGTTGAGCCCTCGTCCTGACGAGCTCATCTTGAATCCCCTTACCCTTATCAGCAGAAGTAGGAGGGACAACAACAGGAATAACAGCTTCTTCAATCAACGGAGTCTTTACGGAAAGTTTTATCAGTGCAGGAGTAACTTTGGCAGCAGCTGAGGGTCCAAAGATTGCCTTTGGGGGGGAAATCTCTGGAGAAAATATTCTCCCACTTCGGGTGATCTTGCTTGTACCGGCAATGTTTCCAATGCTGGCATCTTCCTCATCAGAGCTTTCCTCGGTTATCTCAACTTGTTTAACACCATGGTAGTAGATTTCTCCACCATAATTCCATGGTATTGACTTGTCATAAATGTAGGGGACAGGCCCAGGCATAGTTATTTTCAAGGGAACAATCTTTGTAGAGGATGTAATCTTAACAGGCTTTTTGACGGCCTTGGAAAGATTGGTGGAAATGGTGATTATTGAAACATCTTCGATAGGGGTTGGAATAGCAGGAATCTTTTCGAACAGAGTTTGTTAACTGTCCATTAGGCCTTGGATGCCTATTTTCAGCAATGGACAGTCGATTGGTAGAGAGGAACAACAGTAGCAATCTTCTTTACATCCTGGGAAAATCCCAGCTTTCAACAGATTTAACTTGATCGTCAACAGTGGAGTCATCAGGTCATCGACATCAGAAACATACAGATCTTCTTCAATAGCATGGACATTTCGACCATGCTTCGGCATTGGAGCGGATATTACGTTTGGCTTCTCTGGAGCATCAAACTCAACCTCTTTTGCGTCTATCAAATCTTGAATTTTATTCTTTAGCGCCCAACAATTGTTGGTGTCGTGTCCGGCGCTATCAAAATGGTAGGCGCATTTGGCATTGGCATAATAGTATGGAGATGTGGTGTTAGGGTTTTTCGGTGCTTCCTTTAAACCAGTCAGATTCAACTTCAACAAATGTGGAAGAACTTGTGCAGGTGTCATATTGATGCGGGTGAACTGCCGTTGTGGCCGCTCTACCCGTTGCTGATTTGGTCTGGGCTGATTGTTGCGAGGCTGATCATTTGTGAATTTTGGATCATCACGGCCCCCACAGTCGGCCGGCGCTCAGTTCTTCCCACTCCTCTCTGAGAGTACACAACATTCGCTTCCTTCTTCGCCGGAAATGATTTCTTAACAGATGTAGATGTAGAGGCATCCTTTTGAATCTTCCCATTCTTAATACCGGCTTCCACCCGTTCGCCAGTCAGAATCAATTCAGTAAACCCTGCAGAAGAGCTCCCGATTAAGTGGTTGAAGAACGGGCCAGATAGTGTCCCCAGGAACATATCAACTAGTTCTCTATCAGAAAGAGGTGGCTGCACTCTTCCGGCTAAATCGCGCCATTTCTGGGCGTATTCCTTGAATCCTTCATTTGAGGCCATTCCCATACTCTGTAGCTGAGTACGGGTTGGCGCCAAGTCAGTGTTATATTGATACTGGCGATAAAAGGCAGTGGCCAAATCCTCCCAACTATGTATCTCTGACCTCTCGAGCTTGTAGAACCAGTCTAGCTGTGTACCCGACAGGCTATCCTGAAAGAAGTGTACCCAAAGATTTATGTCAGATGTATGAGGTTGAATTCTTCGGACATACGACCTTAGGTGCATCTTTGGGCAAGATAGCCCATCATACTTTGCAAAAATTGACACTTTAAACTTTGGAGGGATCACAATTCCAGCAATTAATCCCAAATCTTCGAAATCTAACCCGGGAACCCTTTGCAGCTCCATAGCTGCTAGTCTATCCTCCAAGTTTTTGTATTTGTCGTCGGTTGGCGGGTATTGTTGCTCTGAGTAGTCTTCATCTTCTTCAGCCTCTTCCTCTTCAGCTTCAGATTCAGAAGGTAGTGCAGCCCCTTTTCATTTACTAGTTTCCTCTTCAGATGCGGAGGGAAATTCAAGAACTCTTCTGGCTTCATTCTCAAACCTTCTTCCCAGGGTAGCTACCCCCACTCTTTTCTTCTTCTTTTTCACTTTCTCTTGCTCTTTGTTCCCAAGCAGTGCTTTTAGATCCTCCTGACCCTTTGCCAAGGTCATTAGGAGATGTTGAAACAATGAGTTTTGCGACTGCAGATCTTTGACCGTCTGTTCGAGATCCATCTTACTGAAATAAACAGCAGAAAGATAAGGAAACCTGGTGTGGAGACCTGCTTATGCATATGATGAATGATATGTTTATTCATGTAATGCATTCAAGGATTTAGAAATTCAAAATTGTTGCAGACAAAAAGAACACACGTCATATTAATAAGAAGAGAATTTGTCAGTACATAAAACCCTCATGGGCCAAATATTACAAAAACTTCTCAAGGTAAAAAGACGTTGCGCATCCTCTTTGGTGCGATGTAAGTGTTGAGGGTCTCCTCCTCGTGAAGTCGGCGGGTAAGCTCCAAAACCTTCTTCTCACTGGCGTAGAAGCTGGCTTCAAAAGTATTTCGCTCTTCCTTGAGTTGGATCCAACTCTTCTGCATCTTCTCCCATGATGTTGGCATGTCAGGATATAGGATGGTAAAGGGAACCTCTCCTTCCTTAACAGGCTCTTTAATCAGAGGGAGAACATGAGGGTAAGGCATCATTAGACTCTGGGCTCGGGTTCGTACCCACTTGAGATAAGGCTCAAGAGGGATGGAGTTCTTATGTCCCAGTGTCTTGCTATCTACCTTGTTAGGCATCCTCCAAGCTCTGATGAATCTTTGGCGAAGTCCTTGCGCATTGTTGTCGAAGTCAAAAACTAAGTCAGGAATCAGCATGTCATGAGGTCCATCCCTCCGTGCATATCCGAATTGTCTCAAGGCTAGACAAGGGTTGTAGGTAATGCCTCCCCTAATGCCAAGTAATGGAACATTAGGGAACTCTCCACAATGATCGACGATGATGACATTTTCTCTGGACCGAGAACACCAATGTACATCAAAGTGTGTGAGGGTCATCAATCGTTGTGACCACCTCAAGCCTTGTTCATTCTTCAAAACAGATTGTGGAAGGTGCGAAATAAATCACCTTGCAAGGAGAGGAGTACAGCACATGAGAACACCCCTCTTTCTCATTGTTCGTGTGTAAAATGAGTGGAGGATGTCCCCAAGCAATGTTGGTATGGGATTCCTGGATAGGAAAATCTTGACGGCGTTGACATCTATAAGCTGGTCAGGATTTGGGAACAAGACCAACCCATAAATGAGGAATGCCACAATTTCTTCAAAGTCTTGTAGATCCAATGAATTCCAACACTCTTGTGCCTTCTCAAACAAGAATTTTGCCAAGAAGCCTTTGACACCGCTTCTAGTTTCCCAATGCCCCTTGATGTCAGATGGTTGCAAGTGTAGCGCTTGAGCAACATCTTCAGGCTTTGGTTCTTTTTTCGTACCGTTGTAGGGTAGTTGATTAAGAATAGGAATTCTCAGGAGTTGAGAAAATTCCTCCAAAGTGGGCACCAATTGGTAGTCGGGGAATGTGAAACAGTGGTGAAGGGGGTCAAAGAACTGGAACAACACTTTCACCATGTCTTCTTCAATGCTGGTGTTGACTAGGCTGAGCAGTCTACCATGTCTTTCACTGAAGAGAGAGCTTTCTGGAATTCTGGATGTGAGCTCCTTGAGTTAAGGAGGGATTCTCACAAGGTTGACTTGGATAGTTTTCCTGCGAAGAATTTCCATGACCTACAAAACAAGAACAAAGATGAAGATCCAAACCCTTGAAATGGTTAGTGGATGCATATGATGTTTTATGATGTTCATGATGTATGCACAAACATATGTACAAGCAATTCACACAAAACCCTAGTTTCAGGCTTGCAAGAGGTTTCATAGGTAAGTACCCTCTTGAGTGAAGTTGGCTTAAAAACCTGTCCTATAAATAGTAACCGGGTTCTAAGGAGCTCAATATCATTGGATTGTTTTCCATGTTCATTGTTTTGGTTTATCCACTTAACTAGCGACCAAAATATTCCAAGAAAACAACCCTCAGTGAGTGTAGTATCGAGTATCTACCAACTTCGGACTGCACCAAAGCCGGTCATCTCATTACCCCTAATAAAAGGCCAAGATGGTCAAGTAAGGTTCTAGGTCATTAGTGCTTAGTGACATCACTCAGCGGCCCCGTACTCTCCTTGATTGAACTCAAGGGTTACCGATACTCACAAATATGTCGCACTAATATAGCTATTGCTTCAACCGTGTCGGTATACCCCACACAGTTTCCACAATGTATTGCTATCTATGAATGTTTCCCCAAATCCGGGTGTAGGATTTCAAGCCCAAACAAGAGAACCAAGATGTAAAGCAATCAAAGCAAACAATTAGTCATGCAAAAGGGTGATCTAAGCCCTAAGGTTACTCCACTTTAAAAAATCTCCCCAGCAGAGTCGCCAGTTCTGTGATACGGTGGGAGAACTGACTTGAGGTTTTGCGTTTGTTTTCGCAAATGTTTCGGTTTAGCAAGAGTCGCCACCGACTTTTTATTTTATCCTAAGGAAAGGTTAAAAAGCACAGGAAAAACCTTTGAGATGTTTTCATGGGTTCGGGGAGTAGATTATAGAAAGGGAATGTATTAGCACCCTTTCTATCCATGGTTATCCATGGGCTCTTAGTTACTTGCTTAGATCACTTGCCTTGTATTTTCAATTGTTTGAAATGGTGCTTTCAATTGTTTGAAATGGTGCTTTGTGTGTGGGTTTGAAAATGTTTTGAAAAAGATGCCTTGTCTAGGCAACCCTTGTAACAATTCTTTACTCGAATGTTTTACAAAAGGT
Source organism: Vicia faba (assembly GCA_948472305.1). Taxonomy (NCBI): domain Eukaryota; kingdom Viridiplantae; phylum Streptophyta; class Magnoliopsida; order Fabales; family Fabaceae; genus Vicia; species Vicia faba. Next base: position 398,269,266 of record OX451739.1, read on the forward strand.
GTTTGTCTTTTTTGAAAAGATGTTTCAAGGTTTTGAAAGTTGTTTTGAAAGTTGTGTTTGTGAAGTGTGTTTTGAAAAAATGGCAAGGATTGTTTTGCAAGATTGGGCAAGTAACCAAGAGCTATCTACCCTAAATTTCTCAAAGATCTTTCCTATGTTTTAACCCTTTTAACAGTATTGTTCCACCATTGTATTTGGTGGACAATCTTGTGTTAGGATGTTAATGGGACGGGCGCGGGTCATCGTTTAGACCATGAATGCAATAGTGCCAAGTGTCTTTGGCAATTTTTCCTTCAAGGGACTTGATCATTTTTTAGGCAACTTGAGAAAGCGTCATCGAGGGACTATGATCACTTTGATTTATTTTGTTTTGCCAAAGACACTCAACATGCAACATGGCCCATTATTGAAGGCAACAAATGGAGTAACCCTAAGGGTGCAAGTGTGATTAGTGTTGTCCATTTTCATGCTTTTTTCGTCTTTGCATTAGTCAAGCTATTTGTTGGTTGGTTTTGCATACAAACCCTAGGTCTATCATGGCATAATTAGAAAGCTTTAAAATGCGGAATTTAAAGTCCTAGATTATTACAACATAATTATGGGGATGGGGGTACAAATGTTCAAATGGGGGATATTTAGCAAGAAATTTAAATCTAAACTATTACATCCATATTGAATATACAAGTTATTTAATTGTACAATTAATTAAATAAATACAATAAATATGCAAAATGTATTATGCACAAAAATGGTTTTTTATGTATGTAAAAGTATTTTTCAATATAAAATATAAACAAAATAAAAAAAAAGGTTAATTTTTGATATTTTTATGGTTTTAGGGTAAAACCCTAATTTTTTAATAAATAGTATTTATTAATTATATTATATACAATATTTGTTAATATACAAAAAATAAAAAAAGAAGTATATTGTGAAAAAAAGTATTTTTGATGTCATATATTAATAAAAATAAAAAGGTATTATTTTTACATTTTTTATCTTAAATGTTTTAATAAATATACAAGTATTTATATTATATATATTTAAATATACTAAATATGTACAAAAATAAAAATATTAATTATTTACAAAAGAAGTATATTTTTAGAAAATGTTTTCAAAAATGCAAATAAAAAATAATAACTAAAAATATATTTTTTTGTATCATTTTTAATGTTTTAAATAAAAAGTATTATATGTATTTATATGTACAAGTTAAATAAAACAAATAAATGTCAAATAAATTCAAAAATGAGTGAAAAAATATTTTTAATATTTTTTATGTTTTGACAAAAAATAATAAGTCAGAAGAAAAAATAAAAAGTCAAAAATAATTAAAATATCACACAATGGGCCAAGGGGGTGTGAGTGGAAAAAGATGGTGCAAGAAGCAGAAACAACTCAGGCCCAGCCCAAGTGGCTTGTCTTCAACCTCCATCCATTTCTGTCAAAAACGCGCGCCCTCCATGCTTGATTCAAACTTCCTGATTCTTTTACTTTTAGCAAAAACTTATAACATCAATAATGTAGAGCATCATGTCACGATTTCAAGTATATAAAAAAGTTGTTCTAACACTCAGAAATGAGAGAGAATTTCTTCTCCCCCAATTCCTGACCTAAGTTTTTTCCAATGTTCATGTCCAAAATTCTCTCAGCACACACAATATAAATGAAAAGTAAGTATATGGATAGCTTCAGGACTATGAGTAGGGCATACTTTCTTCACAAACTTAAGCCTAAATATGCTTGGATAGAGAGATAGAAGTTCACATTTACCTGTTTCAGCTTGACTCGAAAAGAGTAATATGGCCAACTTCAATGGTGTTTGAGGACTTGTACAGCTTGCTTGAGGTCCCAGGAACCTTCTCCAACACTTAACTTGCTTTGAATCTAACTGTATCAAGCTATGGAAGTCAACCTGCAAAAGAGAAAAGTGAAAATGGAACACTTGGCTATGGATGTTACAGCTGGTATCTAAGGCTTGGGACAGCTTCAATGGATGGTATGGAGTGTATTGGAACTTGTTTGGGCAAAAATGCACGAGTGAATGATGCTGGCCAAGTCAAAATGCAGAATGCCCTGTTTCTTGCAGAAAAATGGTGATTTTCTGTATGAGGAGGGATCAAGGGTATTTTGGTCGTGCTTTAGGTCAGTTAGGGAGTATGAAATGTGTTTACAAAGTTTTTTTTAGTTGGTCTTTGCAGGCATGAGAGTTATGGTTCAATATGCAAGTTTTCTTCTTATCTAAGCAAACAAAATGCAAGTTGGGTTATAGGCCAATGCAGGCCCCTCAAGCATGTTGCAAACTTGGTTCTTGATCAGTGGGATTTGTCCACAAACTTGTGTCTCAAAGATCTCCTTGTATTTCCAAGATATGGACTTTGACATAAAGCAATGCTTTTTCAAAATGGCAAACTTGCTTTTTCCATATATGGATTGATTTTGTGTGTATTGTCCAAATGAACAAAATAACACTATAACACAAAGGATATGCATTTAATTATTGAGTGTAAGAAGGATTAGAGGCCTGTAATCTAGCTTGAACCATGCTGACTTGAAAATGGCAATGTTATGTACATGTATTTGGCTATGAACAAAGTGACTTTTGCCCAACTTTGCCAATTCGAATCTCCCTAACCACAAGGGTGTTTGATGAGTTCTTGGACAATTTGGAAAGCTTGGAATGTGTACTACAATCCATATTTGTAATGCAAGTTGAAATTCAAAGTTGAAGCATGTGAAAAGTGGCCATGAAGTTGGGCAAAAATCCTGCCTAAAATAGGTCAAAAAATTTCTAAGTTAAGAATGTTTTGCACCCTTATATCAAAAATCATAACTTGAGATACAAGCTTCTTTTGAGGAAACTTTGTGAATCAAAGTTGTAGATTTTGCAATGGACTACAACTTTCATGTTTTGAGTTTTGTTTGAATCCAAATGTATCTTGATGAAAAATGGGGCAAAGTTAGGAAAAAATAAGGAAATTTTATAACTTAGAAAATTTCTAAGTTATGAAATTTCTTCATTTTAAACCCTAATTTGTAATTTTGGGTTTCTTGATGAACAAGTTTCATAATTTGACATGTCTTGATGAAAAATGAATCTTGGCACTTGACTTTGACCAAAAAGTCAAAGTTTGACTTTTCAGTATACAGTCAAATTTTGATCAGTTGACTGGAAAATTCATCTGTCAATCCTGTGCATTTGGGACTTTTTGAACTTGTTGAATATGTCAAGACAATGCCATTGAGTACTTGAGTCCATATGTGAGCTTGTTTTTCCATTGGCTAGGTCAAACAGTCAAAAATTGCCTTTGTGCAGTCAAAACCCTAAAAATGACCATTTTTCCCTTTTGGTGATCTGGTCAAATTTCTTGTGGAATTGTGATCCAAACTTGATCAAATGGTTCATATGGGTTCATAATGTTGATGTGGGTCAAAAATCATGAGGTTTGACTGTCAATTGACCATAGTTGACTTTTTCCCCAATACAGCTGACTTCTAGGTCAACTGTCCAATTGACTGGGCAAAGATTGGAATCAGGGCTTGAAACTTAGTATGGATAAACTTGTGAGTCCAATATGAAGCATGAAAGTCACTTTGGGCATTTTGGGTCAAAACATCTTTGTGCAAACTCAAACCCTAATTTGGGTCAACAATGCAAGGAGGAGTCTTGAGCAGAGCAAACCCTAACTTGATCTTGAGCTCCAAGAGTCTTGTGGTGAGAAAATGTTGATGAAATGAGAGGGCAAATTTTGGGACATTCTCTTTTGATCGAGAACACCAATGAATATCTGAATGGTTAAGGTTCATCAATCGTTGTGACCACCTCAAGCCTTGCTCATTCTTCAAAACTGATTGGGGAAGATGAGAAATAAACCATCTTTCCAGTAGAGGAGTGCAACACATGAGAACACCTCTTTTCCTCATTGTACGAGTTCGAAAAGAGTGGAGGATATCCGCAAGCAAAGTAGGCACCGGGTTGCGAGCCATGAAGATTTTGACAGCACTTATATCTATAAGTTGGTCAGGGTTAGGGAACAAGACCATCCCATAGATGAAAAGAGATACAATCTCCTCAAAAGCTTGTAAGTCCAAAGAATTCCAGCAGCTTTAGGCCTTCTCAAACAGAAAATTTGACAAGAAGCCTTTGACATCACTTCTGGATTCCCAATGTGTTGTGACATCAGAGGAGTGCAAGTGTAATGCTTGAGCAATCTCTTCTGGCTTTGGATCTCTTTCCGTACCGTTGAAGGGTAGTTGATTGAGAATAGGAATCCTCAAGAGTTGATAAAATTCCTCCAAAGTAGGCACAAGTTGGTAGTCAGGAAATGTAAAGCAATGATGCAAAGGGTCAAAGAACTGGAAGAGAACTTTCAGCATATCCTCCTCAGTGTTGGTGGTGACCAAGTTGAGCAGACGACCATGTCTCTCGGTGAATAGATAATTCTCAGGAATCCTTTAAGCTAGCTCCTTTAGTTGTGGAGGAATTCTTACAAGGTTGACTTGGATTGTTTTCCTGCGAAGTGAATCCATTACCTACAAAACAAGAACAAAGATGAAAATCCAAATCCTTGAAATGGTTAGTGGATGCATATGATGCTTCATGATGTCCATGATGTTATGCACAAGTAGATATGTACAAGCAAATCACACAAGTTCCTAGTTTAGGCTTGCATGGGGTTTCATAGGTAAGTACCCTCTTGAAGTTTATTTGGCTCAACCTGTCCTAGAAATAGTAACCGGGTTCTAAGGAGCTCAATATCACTGGATTGTTTCCTTGTTCATTGTTTCAATTCAGCCTCTTTACTGGCGGCCGAAATATTCCAAGGAACCAACCCTCAATGAATGTAGTGTCGAGTATCTACCAACTTCGGACTGCACCAAATCCGGTCATCTCACTACATCCTAAAAGGCCAAGTTGGTCAAGTAAATGTTCTGAAAGTTCATTAGTGCTTCATGACATCACTCAGCGGCTCCGTATTCTCTTTGATTGACTCAAAGGCAACCGGTACCCACAAATATGTCGCACTAATATAGCTATTGCTTAGACCATGTTGGTATACCACACACAGTTTCCACAACATATTTCTATTTACCTATGAATGTTTCCCAAATCCGGGTTGAGGATTTAAAATCCAAACAATAGAACCAAAGTGTAAAGCAAACAGGTCAAACAAGATAAGCATGTAAAGGTGATCTAAAACCCTAAGGTAACCCCACTTTTAGAATTTTCCCCAGCAGAGTCTCCAGTTCTGTGATGCAGTGGGAGAACTGACTTGAGGTTTTGCGTTTGTGTTTGCAAATGTTGCGGTTTAGCAAGAGTTGCCATCGACTTTTATTTTATCCAAAAGGAAAGGTAAAAAAGCACAGGAAAGACCTTTGAGATTGTTTTTGGGTTCGGGGGGTAGATTATGAAAAGGGAAGGTGCTAGCACCCTTTTCATCCATGGTTTTCCATGGGCTCTTAGTTACTTGTTTTAGATCACTTGCTTTACTTTTTCAATTGTTTGAAATGGTGCTTTGTGTGGTTTTGAAAGTATTTTGAAAAGAGGCCTTTGTTTAGGAAATCTTTGTAATGATTCTTGTTTGTAAGAATGTATACAAAGATGTTTGTCTTTTAAAAAATGTTTCAATATTTTGAAAGTTGTTTGGAAATATTTTGAAATGTGTATGTGTTTGTTTGAAAATAGCAAGGATTGTTTGAAAGAGATCAAGTAACTAGGAGTTATCTACCCTACTCAAAAGTCTTTCCTATACATTTTTATTCCTTCGACATTGTTAACCTACCAATGTTTTGGTAGATAACCCTATCTTTAAATGTTAAACAGGACGGGTGTGGGTCATCGTATGACCATGATAGCAATGGTGCCAAGTATCTTAGCAAGTTTTTTGAGGGACTAAGATCATTTGTTTTTAGGCAACCTTGTCTAGCGTCATCGAGGGACTATGATCTTTTGTTTTGTTTTGTTTTGCCAAGATACCTAGCATGCATACCATGGCCATGTTTTAAGGCAACCAATTGGATGAAACCCTAGAGGTGCTTGTGTGCAATGTATTGTCATTTTTCATGCATTTTTGTCTTGTATTAGGTCAAGCTATTTGTTTGATTTTTGTCTTATCATACAAACCCTAATTTTTACTAAACATGTATATAATGCGATAAATTGCGTAAAGTAAATCTAAACTATTACAACAATATTATGGGAGGGGGGATACAAGTTTTGAATGGGGATATTTCCACAAAATAAAACCCTAATTTACTATTACAACCCAATTGAATTAATTATACAATAAATAAATAAATAAACAATTATTTAAATATGCAATAAAATGTAAATATGCCAGAAAATGTTTTGGAATTGTTTTATGTATAAGAAAATAATATTATCAAAGTCCTAAAAATAAGAAAAAATAATGTTATTATTTTTAAAAGGGGGAACCCTAATTTTTTGATTAAAAGAAAAATATATGTTTTCTAATATTCTTGTCCATTTTTGTTTAAGAAAAATAATAATAATATTATGTATAAATATTATTAATTAAAATATGTGAGAAAATAATAATTTATGTGTATAATATAATAATATAAAATATTTAAGTATTTTAATATTATTTACAAGTTTATTTAAGAAAATAAATTCTATTAAACCTAATAAACTATTTTTATGCCATAAAAAATAATAAAACTAATGAAATAAAACGCAAAAAATTAAGAAAATATTTTTGGGATTTTTTAATGTTCAGAAAAAAATAATAAAAGTCAAAAATATAAAAATAACAAGAAAATATGAAAAATAACAAATTATGAATCAGGGGGTGCAAAAGCAAAATGGGGGGTGTGAATAGTAGCAGGCCCAAGGCCCTGGCCCAGGACAGCTTCGTCCCTGACCTCCAGACAACAACGCGCGTGTTTCCTCTTCAACCTGTATCTCTTGCATACGTGCGTAAAAAAAAATCTTGCAACATGAAACTTGTAGCATGTTAACTCACGATTCTAATGATATAAAAAATATGACCTAACACTAAAAGATCAAGGAGAATTTTAATGGCCCTAATTTCTGACCTAATTTTTTCAGCATGTTCAACATCCAAATACTCTTAGCTCAGTTAATATAAATGGAATTTATGCATATGTACAGCTCAAGCATGTTAAGGACTACATTTTTGCTTCACAAATCGTGACCTAAGGATGCCTAAATAGAGAGATAGAAACTTGACAAATACCTTGTTCAGTTGAATTTGGATATGGCAATGTGGGAACTTTGAGTGAGGCCTGAAGATCGTGTGAGCTTCCTTGAAGTTCCCTCAAGCTTTTCCAATGCTCAGTTTGCCTTGTAGATGCTTGAATCTCCCTGCAGAAGTCAACCTGCAAACCTTCAAAATGAAAATGGTGAAGCTTGAAACAGGGCACACAGTTGCAAGACAAGGGCCTGGACAGTTTAGGTAGGAGGTATGGAATGTGTTTCAAGGGTTCAATCAAGAAACGCACGAGCCAATATTGATTTGGCTTGAGATTTACAGATGCTACCCTGTTTTGGGCAGAAATGTGGTTTTTTGTGTTTTAGGGTGTTTTGGAGGTTTTGAAATCTTGTTTCTTGCTTGAGACAATGTTCTGAAGTTGTTTGAAATGATATTAAGGCTAGCTTTTATCAGATACACCACTTCTATTGACTTTTGCAAGTTTCTTGCTTTTGAAGAAAAGTTGGAAGTGACAATGCCAAAGCCTGTACAGGCTTGCTTGCTAGCTGCACATAGTTGGTACATGTTGCCTGATATTTGTGGATATTGTTTGCAGCAAAGTATTAGGTCCATGGATCAAGATTTGCAAAGTTGGAAAAAGCAAGATTTATCAAAGTAGTAATGTGAACTTTATGCCATTTTTGGATTAATTCAATGTGAAATGCTTCAAAAGTCAGAACAAGGCCATTATCCAATGTGTTTGCATTTAATTATGGATTGTAGAAAGGATTGGTACTTGTAAAACCAACTACAAGCATGTTTGAAACTGATTTTCAACTTGAACCATTGTGAAAAATGCCTTGCACAAAAGTGATAAATTGCCATTTTCATTTCTTCAATTCTCCCTAACCATAAATGATCTTGGAGAGTTCTTGGACATTTTGGAAAACTTGTAACATTCTCTACAATCCATCTTTGAAATGCATTTTGATATTACTCTTGGAACTAGGTGAAAAGTTGCCATGAAGTTAGGTCAAAAATCTTCCTAAACTAGGGCAAAATTTCACGAAGTTAAAAAGTTTATGGACCCCTATTCACAAAATCATAACTTGAGATCCAAGCATCTTTTGGGAAAACTTTGTGAATCAAAGTTGTAGATTTCATATAGGAATACAACTTTCATTTTGGAAGTTTTCTTTGAATCCAATTGCATCATGGTGAAAAAGTTGTGGAAAGTTGGGAAAGAATAAGAAATTTTTATAACTTAGAAAATTTCTGTTATGAAAATTTTCCAAATTGAAACCCCAATTTCAATTTTAGGTTTCTTGATCAACAAGTTTCACATTTTGACATATCTTGATGAATTATGACCCTTGGCACTTGATTTTGACCAAAAAGTGAAAGTTTGACTTTTCAGTGTACAGTTGACTTTTAATCAGTTGACTGGAAAATTCATCTGTCAATCCTATGCATTTGAGATCTTTTGAATCATGTGATTAAGTTAAGATGATGCTATTGAGTCCTTGAAATCATACTTGAACCCAATTGGCCATTGGATAGATCAAAAATCAGAAATTGCCCTTCTACAGTCAAAACCCTATTTTTGATCATTTTGCCCTTTTGATGATCTGATCAAATTTCTTGAGGAGTTGTGGTCCAAACTTGATCAAATAGTACATAGGAGCCTAAAATGTTTTTATGGATTGGAAATTATGAGGTTTGACTGTAAATTGGCCATGGTTGACTTTTTCCTTAATACAGCTGATTTTTAAGTGAACTATCCAATTGACTGGGCAAAAATATGGTTTAAGGCTTGAAACCTGATATGAGCAATCTTAGGGGTCCAAGATGGTTTATGAAAGTCACATGAAGCATTGATGGTCCAAAATCTTTGTGCAAACTCAAATCCTAATTTTAGGTCATCAGTGCAAGGAGATGTCTTGAGCTGAGCAAACCCTAATCCTGTCTGGAGTCCAAGAGGTCTTGTGAGGAAAATCTTGATAATATGAGAGGGTAAATTTTGGGGTACAACACAGTCCATGAATTTTGAGTTCCATGATGAGAATATTATGCTAGTGACTGACTTCGAAGAACCTGGACCGGATGAAGGACCCGAGGAGGGATCCCAATGGACTATGGTTTTTGACGGAGCTTCGAACGCACTTGGTAATGGCATTGGCGCGGTAATAATATCTTATAAGGGATGTCATACTCCTTTCACTGCCAGACTATGTTTCAACTGCACTAACAACATGGCAGAGTACGAAGCCTGCATCATGGGTCTCAAAGCCGCTATTGACCTCAGGATCAAGTTCTTAAATGTCTTCTGGGATTCAGCCTTAGTGATAAGTCAGATCAAAGGCGAATGGGATACGAAGCATCTGAATCTCATCCCATACAAAGAGTATGTGCTGACATTGCTCCCACACTTTGACGAGGTAATCTTTGAACATTTCCCACGAGAGGAGAATTAGTTAGCGGACGCACTAGCTACCATGTCTTCTATGTTCAAAGTCAGGTGGGACAATGAAGCTCCCCGAATCACCATCGAAAGGTTGGATGAACCAGCGCACTGTTGTGATATTGATACCGAAGAGGTGGCAGACAAACCATGGTTTCATGAAGGGAAGAAGTACCTAGAGACTCAAGAATATCCCGAAGGGGCATCTGTCAATGATAAGAAGTTTCAGAAGGTTTGTTGCGAAATTCTTCCTCAATAATGGAATCCTCTACAAGCGCAATCATGACTCTACCTTACTGTGGTGTGTAGACAAGAGCGAAGCAGAGAGGATTATGATAGATCTACAGTAAGGTACCTTTGGAACCCATTCTAGTGGACATACCATGGCTAAGAAGATCCTACAGGCAGGATACTACTGGTCCACTATGGAAGCATATTGTTATCAGCACTCCCAAACTTGTCATAAGTGCCAAATCTACGTTGATAAGGTGCATGTGCATCCAGTTCCTTTGAACGTCTTGACAGATCTGTGGTCTTTTGCAATGTGGGGCATTGACATGATCGTAGAAATCAGGCCTACCGCTTCCAATGGACATCGCTTCATCCTGGTGGCCATAGATTACTTCACAAAATGGGTTGAGGCGGCCTCTTTTGCTACTGTGACCAAGAACGTTGTGGTGCGGTTTATTCGACATAATCTGATCTATCGGTATGGTGTTCCAGGGAGAATTATTACTAAAAATGGTACAAATCTCAACAACACGATGATCACCAAGCTCTGTAAGCAATTCAAGATACAGCATCATAACTCTTCTCCTTACCGGCCGAAGATGAATGGCGTTATTGAAGAGGCTAACAAGAACATCAAGAAGATTATACAGAAGATGACGGTGACATACAAAGACTGGCATGAGATGTTACCATTCGCTCTTCATGGATATTGTAACTCGGCATGGACGTCGATAGGGGAAACACCCTACTCTCTGGTATATAGCATGGAGCCAGTCCTATCCATTGAGGTCCATATACCTTCTCTCAGGATTATGAAGGATGCGGGTTTGAACGAAGACGACTGGATCTGGACTCAACTTGGTCAACTAAATTTGATCGACGAGAAGAGACTTATTGCTATCTATCATGGTCAGACATATCAAAAGCAAATGATCAAGGCTTTTAACAAGAAATTCATACGTCAAGAATATCAAGTCAGGGATCTAGTAGTCAAGCGCATCATACTGGCGCAAGGTGATCCCAGGGGCAAATGGACTCCCACCTACGAATGGTCATTTGTGATTAAAAACATTTTCTCGGGTGGAGCCATGATTCTAACCACCATGGACGGTGACGACCTTCCTCACCCTGTCAATGCAGACATAGTGAAAAGATACTACACATGATAAAAGACCTGCTAGGTTGACTGGCCTAGGCAAAAATAAGGGCTTCCCGGCGAACCAAAAGGGTTCGAGCAAAAGTAAGGGATGAAAATGAAAAATCTGTACACCCGGCAAGCCAAAAACCTGAAGAGGCGGCTTGGGCAAAAAAGGGTATCCCGGTGGATTGAAAATCCAAAAGGGCAGTCCAGGAAAAAGTTAGGGATGTAAAGTGTATCACTATGTCCCATTGGATCACCTTGCAATCAGACCTCATTATCAACATTCAAGCTCGAACAGCACCGATCAACCTAATCAACTTCGGACAAGCAGCAAAGTGATGAGACGTTCGAAGATATAAGGGAAATAGCAGAGTTTGAACCCAATGGGACTGTTGCACATAGCTGTTTTTTATTTTTACACAAAATTGTATAGCTTTTAATTTTACGGCGGCATTCTCTTACTAGAGCGTCAGTCCACTTGTATAAAAATGCCTATTACAGGCCAACTTCAAAAATTAATACAAATCATTTTTACAAAACTATTTGTTTTTATTTTTCTGTTTTGTTTTACAAGAACGTCCAATGGTTTATTCTTGACATAAGCATATGATTGCTGCTCATAAACATTTACATAAGAAACGAAAAGACAATTACTCGTAACTTAAGAAACAGGGGCAGAAATAAGAAATGTCAAACCTGACAGTTACTCTATCCAACAGGTACCAGGCAGATACAGCTTCGGAGCCCAGTCATCAGTACATACGACTTTGTAACATCTACACTCCCCACAGAGTAAAGGTTATTAAAGCGTTGATATCAGCTTTCCCAAAACAGGGAGTAATTTCCCCAGCCAGGGTCTTTCAGAAACCTGACAGCTATATCCCCCCAGCCGAATTTCATAATCGCGAGCGGATTATCATAATTTTTATCTCCCCAAGCAGAGTTTATTTCTCTGAATACAGAATCTCAATCCCCGGCAGAGCTTATTTCTTCAACTACAAAAATCCACCTTCCAAATTATTCCCCGCAGAGCTACTCTCAAACAGAGTCTCTCCCTGACGGAGTATTCACAAACAACAAAGAGTAAATCTTCAGCACAGTCATTTCCATTCACCATCCCCAACGGAAGTAGAAGAACCACAATTCTCTACAATAGTCAGGAATGCTATACTCTCTAGCAGCAGTCAGGGATTTATTTTCCCAGACTCGGACATATCCTCAATAGCATTTCATGTACATACATCACGACATGCGCATACATATCACATACAGCATAATCTCATTTATTTTGAGAGCATCATCTCACAAGGCATTTTATACATCACAACATATGATTAACCCTGCTATCTTTTCAGGAAAGACAATTATCACCAACAATTCCAGCAGTTATACATGTCATATCTGCAGACATCCAATGAAAAAATCAGTTCCCAAGACCAAACGGGTCTACTAATCTACGCGATCAAATGAATAAGCTATATTATCCAGGCTTTCACCTCGAAGTAACCCTAAAACCCAGGTTCCTTCCCATAAACCCTACTATCCAGGATTTCATCTCGGAGTAACCCTACTATCCAGGTTCCTTCCCATAGCCCTACTATCCAGGCTTTCATTTGAAGTAACCCTATGACCCAGGTTCCTTCCCATAGCCCTACTATTTAGGCTTTCATCTCGAAGTAACCCTACGACCCAGGTTCCTTCCCATAAGCCCTACTATCCAGACTTTCACCTCGAAGTAACCCTACGACCCAGTTTCCTTCCCATAAGCCCTCCTAACTAGGCTTTCACATCGAAGTAACCCTACGATCCAGGTTCCATCCCATAAGCCCTACTATCCAGGCTTTCATTTCGAAGTAACCCTACTATCCAAGTTCCTTCCCATAGCCCTACTATCCAGGCTTTCATCTCAAAGTAACCCTACTATCCAGGTTCCTTCCCATAGCCCTACTATCCAGGCTTTCATCTCGAAGTAACCCTACGACCCAGGTTCCTTCCCATAAGCCCTATTATCCAGGCTTTCATCTCGAAGTAACCCTACTATCCAGGTTCCTTCCCATAGCCCTAATATCCAGGCTTTCATTTTGAAGTAACCCTACGACCCAGGTTCCTTCTCATAATCCCTACTATCCAGGCTTTCATCTCGAAGTAATCCTACTATCCAGGTTCCTTCTTATAGCCCTACTATCCAGGGTTTCACTTCGAAGTAACCCTACGACCTTGGTTCTTTCTCATAAGCCCTACTATCCAGGATTTCATTGCGAAGCAACCCTACGACCCAGGTTTCTTCTCTCTCATCTCCAAATAACCATTTATAACACTATAAGACTTGGACCTAACCAGATGCAGTCAATTTCACATTTCCCAGACATAAATCAACATTCCCCAGCGAAGTCCCCCTCAACGGCATGTATAGGAATTCCCGTAAAGGAATATCTTATACAACCGATATCTTTTCTGGATGGCATCTTTAAGCCCATCTCTGATGATTCTCTGCCGACTTCCAAATTTCATCTATAAGCCCACTCCCAATATCACCAAACAGTATTACATCATGCGAGTGCAAATTTTTGAGCACTCTAGTGTTCGATCATCTTCTACCTTCAGATCACGAAAGGCAGACCAGACAATCTATATACTCAAGTTTAAGAAGATTGAATAGGGGCAGCTGTTGTACCCCAAAATTTTCCCTGTCATTTTACTCAACATATGTTCATTGAAATCCTCAACTTGCCCAAGGATACCCAAGGATTGATCAGGCAAATGCTCTCCTAAGACTATGAGCATCAAACTAGGGTTTCCATTTTCATCAAGATGGTTAAGTTCCAAGGGTCCCAATTGGTATCCATTGCCCTAATATGTTCTCAAGACCATCCATGCCAAGTTTCATGCCTTGCACAAGAAGTTTGCTCAGTCAACTGCTTAAATGCCTGGAAATCAACTATACTAGGTTAAAAGTCAATTGTGGCCCACATATAGTCAAACTTCAAGATTTTTGGTCAACGTCAACATTTTGAAGTGGTATCCATCATTTGATCAAGGGTTGATCATGATTCCTCAAGAAAGGCTCCTAATTCATCAAAACTCAAAAGTTGCTAAATTAGGGTTTTTCAGGAAAAGTCAACCAAACTTTGACCAAGCATAACTTTCTCATACTTTATCATAAATTTCCCATACAAGGCTCATTTTGAAGAGAATCCAATTCCCTACAACTCATCTTCATCCCTCAAGTTCAATAAATGCACTCATTGAAAGATATGAATTCAGACATTATAGGTCATTCCAAAAAGTCAACAAAAACACCTTTTGGTTCAAAGCTCTTACATGAACATGGAAGATCCAATTGAGATAAAACCAAAGAGGTTGATTAGGGTACATCCTAAGCTTTCTAAAAAGTCTAAGAACATCCTCTTAGGGTCAAAATTGAGAGAGGTATGCATTGTCAAAGTTGGCCATTTTTGGAAATTTGCCCAAAGTCAACAATGCTCAAAATTGCATTCTTTTCCACATGGGCCCATCTTTTCAAAATTGAATCTCAATCCTAGCATGGTCCACGACCTATGGGACCCCTCATGCATTATTCACTCATTTATTTAATTTATTTTGATTTTTATTCATTTTAAAATCAAATAAAATCAATTTAAATCAAAATAAATCCAACTTATGGAATGAGATTTGTTTTGCATTGAATTGTAGATCATGCAAGTTGTATAACTTCAAGCAAATCGTGCCAAGCCATAAACAAGAAGAAATCTCCAATTTTGGAAAGATTGGAATCAAAACTTCAAGACCATTATTCTTTGGATTCTTGCCAAAAATATTAACCTAATTGGATTCAATACATATACTGAAGCTTATTGAACCCTAAAAAAGAGAATTTTCGTGCGTAGACTGCCTCCAAAGCAAGAAACAAAACTCAATTTTTTTGTCAAAAAGTGCAAGACATATCTTCTTCCACGGGCCAGTTCAAAGCGTTCTAAAGGTCAAATCATATTCATGGACGTTCATTGGGGCGTTAGCAAGCATTATCAAGGTCTAAAGCATCAAGAAACGCGCGTTAGCTACATCACGGTTTGTTCATATTTTTGAAATTGATTTATCCAATTCACGCATGATAAATGATTTATAAGTATATATTCATGTTTGTATCAGCCTTTAGAATGTGTTTGCATATTTAATTGCATGTTTTGATGCATGTTGGATGAAACCCATTGCTAGGGTTTATAAGGTCGTTTTAAGGCTTTCATATGCAGGAATAATTGGACCTCAAGATGGATACTATCATGATCAGAGGATCAAACTCAATTGATCCATGATCTTGAATCTAATTTATATTGCCTGGATATAATTTTTGAGATGTGCAGGTTATAGCTATGGCCAACGTCCGTAGGTAAAGGTCTTCACCTAAGACAACAGTTCCAGCGAGGAAGATGAAGGCGTGGTTGCATACCATTGGCTTGTTTAAAAATTTGTGTGTTTTCTTAGGCATAGCGTTCTGTTTGTATTATATCTATTTTATTTGATTATATGTATGACTAACATTCCAGCTCATATGGCAAAGAGAGAGGTCTTAAGGCGTTCATGTGTAGGAGGTCAGGGGTTCGATCCCTGCCTCCTACATTTTATTTTCCCTAATATTTGCTTGCAGATCCTGTGCCTTGGGTTCCAGCGTGTCTACCATACACCATCCAAATCCAGCCTGTGGATCATCTTCAGATCCAGATCTAGCGTCCAATGGAGAGAAGTCCATGATGCACCTTCAAACGTGGCCAGCACTGGATCCAAACGCAGGGTGGGCTTGCAAGGAAATATGGGCTTGAAAATTCAAGTTCATACCCCCCAAGTTACTCATCATACCGGGCCCAATTTCAATTATTTTTTTAATTTCTTTCATTTTTTTAATTAATCATTTGTCTTAATTATTTTACAAAAAAAAATCATCATTGTTTTTTAATTAAATCATAAAAATCATAAAATTACAAAAAATTATTAGATTTAGTCTTTTCTCATAAAAATATTTATTTGCACTAACTAGCTTAATTAGGTCAATTTAAATCTTTTTGTAATTAAAATTAAATAGAATTAGGTTTTTTTTATAATTAAAATTAATTTTTGAAAATTAATTATTTTAATTATTTCAACATTGGGTATTTTGTTAAATAAAAACTAATTAGTAAATTAGGTTTAACTTGCAAATTGCGACTATTTTTCTCAATAAAAAATACAAAGATATTTTTTTAATTAATTAGATTTCTTAGGTTTCTAATTTGTTCCCGTCTTAACTTTCGCGCACGTCTTTACTTTCATTATTTTTATTAATTATTGTAATTGTTCCAAGTTTGTAATAGTTAATTAGGTTTACTATTTCGCATTTATCATTTTTCCCCGGTTTTTGATTATGTAATCCCCTCCCCAAAGCCTTGTAATTACTAGGGTTTTAATTTCTCACTTTTAATTTCCGCAACTATTAAACTGCTAGATGTATGGACATTAGGATTGTATATCAAAGATAAATCAATTTAAAACAGTAGAAAACCCTAAATGCGCAAGATAAATGAAACTGAAATCAAAACACTTGCACATGCTCACTCCTAGGGTTTTGCCTCACTTGGTTGCCTCAGAAAATAATAGTCGTGTCCCTCGAACGTAGGGATACCTTAGCAATGACCCGTGATTCAAAATCGTCATAAAGATCATAGTCCCTATTTGTCCCCAGAGTTGCCTACGAATTGATCTTATGACGATAGTCCCTTCGAAATGCTAAGGTATCTTTACTTGTTGCCTTCAGAGACCATTTCGTCCCTTTGAACGTCCCTTTACAAATCCAATGATGGAGCTAACTACTCCTTAATAGTAGGATAGCACTGTCTAAAGGAAATTAAAACGAACAGACCTTTTTTACGAGTAGGTAGAAATCTTAAGTACTTGCTCAAAATAAAAAATTTTCACACAAACACTTTTCAAAAACAGTTTTCAAAAACAGTTTTCAAAACAACTTTGTCACACTCTTGAGGACCGATACAGGGATTATGACGAAGTAAACAAAACCTTTTCAAAACAAGCACACACAAGAAATTTTAGAAAATGAGAAAGTACCTAAGAGCCTGTGGAAAACCACAGATAGAAAGGGTGCTAACACCTTCCCTTTCTATAATTTACCCCTTTTACTCAGAAATATCTCGAAAAAAAGGTTTTTTCTGTTCTTTTTCCTTTTCCTTTGTTGGATGAAATAAAAGTCGGTGGCGACTCTTGCTTACCGCGACATTTGCGAATACAAAATGCAAACCAGTATTAAACAGTTGGTTCTACCACCGTATCATAGTCTTCCATGTTCTTTTACCCCTTTCCTTTATTGGATAAAATAAAGTCGGTGGATACTCTTGCTATCCGCAACAATTATGATAAAACGCAAAACACCCAAGTCAGTTCTCCCACCGTATTACAGTACTGGCGACTCTGCTGGGGAACAAACTTAAAAGTGGGTTTACCTTAGGGATTAGGTCACATTTAAATGATTTCATTGTTTGACTTGTTTGCTTTACATTTGTGGGTTATGCTTGGGTTTGTTACTTGTAAAAATCCTATACCTAGATTTAGGGGCATATTAGGCAAGTAGCAATAGATCATGGGAAGTGTGCAGTGTAATACCAACATGGTTGAAGCGATGGTTATGTTAGTGTAACATATTTGTTGGTACCAGTATCCCTTGAGTCCAGTCAAGGAGAATATGGGGCCGTTGTGTGGTGTCATGAAGCACTAACTGACCATAGAACCTTAGTTGCACAACTTGACCATTAGAAAGTAGTGAGATAGTCGGCTTTGGTGCAAGACTAAAGTGGGTTGATACTTGATACTACACTCATTGAGATCAGACTTTTGGGATATTTCAGTCGCTAATAAAGAAGCTTGTGCTGAAACAATGACCGATGAAGAAGGATCAGTGATATTGAGATTCCTTAGAACCCAGTTACTTTCTTTTAAGACAAGTTGAACTAACTAAACTTCAAGAGGGTACTTTCCTATAAAACCCATGCAATCCTAAACCTAAGGCCTTGTGTGCTTTGTTTGTGTGTGATTATTTGTTCATAAACATCATGGAATCATGTCGTAGAATCTCACTAACCATTTCAAGGATATAGGGATTTATCTTTGTTCTGTTTTGTAGGATATGGCTTCCACTCACCGAAATACCATTCGAATCAACTTCGTAAGGGTACCTCCTCAACTCAAAGAGTTAGCATCAAGGGTTCCTGAAAATTCCCTGTTCACCAAAAGATATGGTCGACTTCTCAACCTGGCTACCTCAAGCTTTGATGAAGACATGTTGAAGGTGCTCTTTCAATTCTTTGATCCCGTACATCATTGTTTCACCTTTCGTGATTATCAATTGGTGCCTACAATGGAGGAATTCTCTCAACTACTAGGAGTGCCTATTCTTGATCAAATACCATTCACCATTCTATAGGAAGCTCCAAGACCTGAGGTTATTGCCAAGGAGTTACATTTGAAGAGTTCTGACATTATAGACAATTGGGAGACAAGAAGTGGGGTCAAAGGCTTTTTGGCTAAATTTCCGATGGTAAAGGATCTATTATTTTGGGAGGCCATGGACTTGCAAGCTTTTGAAGAAGTTTTGGCTCTTCTAATCTACGGTTTGGTATTGTTCCCTAACCCGGACCAACTCGTAGATGTGAAATTCGTCAAAATTTTCCTTACCTGCAACCCTGTGCCTATATTGCTTGAAGATATTTTGCACTCTCTTCACACTCGCACTATGAGGAAACGAGGGACTCTTATGTGTTGCTTGCCTTTGCTTTCTAGGTGGTTTTTTCGCACCTCCCTCGACCGATATTGAAGAATGAGCAAGGCTTGATATGGTCTCAAAGGTTGATGACGCTCTCTCATTCTGATATCCATTGGTGCTCTCAATCTCAAGAAGACATTATTATCATTTATCATTGTGGGGAGTTTCCTAATGTTCCACTCTTGGGCATTATGGGAGGTATCACTTATAACCCTTCTCTAGCCCTACGATAATTTGGATATGCTTAAAGAGATGGTCCCTATGATTCACTTGTTCAAGGTATTATATTCGACTATGAGAACAATGTCCAAGGTTATCATCAAAGGTTTGTGCATGCTTGGGGCATGGAAAGAAAGGTTGATAGTAAGACTTTTGGGCATAAGAATTCCATCCCTCTTAAGCCTTATCTCAAATGGGTATGAGCTCATGCTCAAAGTCTCATGATTCCATATCCTTCTATTCTACCAATAGTTATGGAGCCTGTTGCCAAAAGGGATGTTCCTTACACCATTCTCCATCCTAATATGCCTACCGACTTCGAGGAATTGCAGAAATCGTGGATTCAACTCAAGGAGTAACGAGACACCTTTGAAGCTCAATTTTATGAAAGCGAGAAAAAATTGTTGGAGCTTACAAGGAAACTTCATGAGGAGAAAAGCATGAATGCCTGCATTGCACCAAAGAGGATGCGTCCGTAGGAGACATGAGTCTTTTGTTTTAGGATTTCATTTTGTTGTCTCTTTGAGACCTTTTTGCTTTTTCTTTCATTGTAAACCCATGGGGCAATTGTAACCTTTGAACTCATTAATGCAATTGTTATTTTGTTTCCTCTTTGGCTAAGAAAATTTAAATCTCTTAAAGGTTCTTGAAAACATTGCATCCGCATAACATACATCATATCGTAAGCAGGTTTTCTAACACAGGTTTCCTCATCTTTCGACTGTTTATTTCAGTATAACATGGATCTCGAGCAAACCATCAAGGACTTGCAGACTCAACATTCTCAATTCCAAGAGACTCTGCTCAACTTAGCAAAGGGCAGTAAGAAATAATAGCGCTTCTTGTCACGAAGAAGAAGACCAAGAAGAAAGCTAAAATCAACATGGGGAAGAGGTTCAAAGGCCCTGCTCGACAAGTTCAATTGAAGAGGTTTCCTCCTCCGAGGAGGATAATTAAGACGAAGATGCTAGAAGCACATGTGCTGGGGGTGGAAACAATCAAATCTCTAAAGACGAGGATTATTCTGGTGAGCAATACCCACCAACCGACGACAAATACAAGCAGCTAGAAGACAGGCTAAAGGCTGTAGAGATCCAAGATGTACCTGGCTTGGAATTTGGAGACTTGGGTTTGGTTCCTGGGGTGGTCATTCCCCACAAATTTAATATCCCTATCTTTTCCAAGTATGACGGTGTCTCATGTTTGAAGCTTCATCTCAGATTATACGTCTGTAAGATCCAACCGCATACCGCCGATAGGAAACTATGGGTACACTTTTTCCAAGAAAGTCTATCTGGAACACAGTTGGAATGGTTTTACAAATTGGAAGAGACAAACATCCATGTCTGGGAGGATCTGGCTGTTGTCTTTTACCGTCAATACCAATTTAATACTGATTTAGCATCGGCCTGAGTGCAACTGTAAGGCATGACCATGGGTTCAAATGAGGGTTTCAAAGAGTACGCACAAAAGTGGAGAGACCTGGCTGGCAGGGTGCAGCCACCTTTAACTGATGGAGAATTGGTAGACATGTTTATGGGAACATTGATTGGTCCATTCTTGAACTTGGTGATTAGAAGTTCATCATCCGGATTTATTGAATTGATCTTGACTGGCGAGAGGGTTGAAAGCGAGATTAAAAGTGGGAAGATACCCATGGCCTCCACCTCTAATGTTGTGAAAATACCATTTTCTGGCAAAAAGGAAACTAATGATGTGTATGGGTAAAGGAGTCATGCTATGAAGGACCGTCATCATTCAGTACGGGCAGTTTTAATTTCCAATCCTACATTTATTCAACAACAACAAGGGAGTAGTCGTAGGATGAAGTTTCAAGAAATGAAATATACTAAGATCAATATAACATTGTCTCAAGCATTACAGCACTTGCTAAAAGCGGAACTGATTATAATAAGGGATCCTCCCCAAAACCCTGATACCTCATATCCTAAATACAATCCCAATACAAAATGTGCTTACCATTCAAACAGTCTCGGACATGATACCAATGATTGTTGGTCTTTAAAAAATAAAATCCAAGATTTGATCGACAACAAAACAATTGAATTCGACCCTCCAACAACTCCCAATGTGATCACCGCACCCATGCCTAATCATGGTAAGGGTGTCAATGCTATTGAAGATGCCTATTTTGTTTTATCCATCAAAGATTTGACCACTCCTTTGAAGATTGTTAAAAGGAATGTGTTGAAAGCCGATGTATTTCAAGGCTGTTTTGAAGACTGTTACCATTGTGCTGTACAAATTAATGGTTATGAGTGGCTGAAGAAAGGTGTCCAACACCTGATGGACAACCATGAGATTATATTTGAAAAAACTCCATCTGTGAAAATATTGACCCAAAGTGTATCTCAAGAGTTTGAAGACGTATCCATCATTACTATCTCAAACTCTCCTATTAGGATCACCTCCAAAGTTCCTATTAGGATTCCCGCTGAACCAAAAATAGCTCCATTAATTATCACCACACTGGGGCCAGTCCCCTACTCTTCTGATAAGGTTGTGCCCTAGAATTATGGGACGGAAGTGTATTACCATAGTATCAAACAAGATTCGTGGATTGTCGAAGGTGAAACTACTTACATTACAAACATTCTTGGATCAAGTAAAGTTACTAGGACGGAGAGGATCTTCTCTCCAGAGATTTCACCTCCGACAACCACTACTACACCCATTCGTATTACCGTTGTTAAACCTGTTGCTGATACTCGAGGAAAGGAAAAAATGACTGAGCCTTCTAGGATGGAGGCGCCCACAAAATATATTACCATTGAGGACCCATCTACGCAAGTGATGGAGGAGATTCTAAAAATTATCAGAAAAAGTGATTACAAGATAGTGGAAAAGTTGGGGCAAACACCCTCGAAGATTTGCATGTTGTCTTTGTTGCTATGCTCCGAGGCGCATGCCCAAGCGCTGTTAAAATTCCTGAAAAATGCACATGTCCCACAAGAAACTACGGACGACCAATTTGAAAATTTTGTAGCAAGCCTGACTACTGACAATTGTTTGGGATTTTCGGATGCAGATTTGACTCCGGCTGGGAAGAATCACAACAAAGCTCTGCATGTTTCCATCGAGTGTAAAGGCACCACTTTAGCATATGTGTTAGTGGATATTGGGTCCTCCCTTAATGTGTAACCAAAAGGTGCTTTAGACAGATTGGACTCTGAAGGGCTGGTACTGAAGCCCAGTGATATCGTGGTGAGAGATTTTGATGGGTCAAAAAGAATGGTCCATGGAGAGGTTGATCTCCCTATCAAGGTTAGGTCTCAAGTCTTCAACTCCATATTCTATGTGATGGATATCCTCCCGGCTTATTCTTGCCTTCTCGGACGCCCGTGGATTCATGGGGCAGGTGCGGTTACCTCCACATTACATTAAAAGCTGAAGTACCAGGTTAAAGGGAAAATTGTCATCGTCTTTGGGTAGGAAGAGTTTATAATCAGCCATTTAAATTCATTCAAATATGTTGAAATGGATGGAGAATTCATTGAAACCCCTTGTCAAGAATTCTAAGTGGTCCCTCCAATGATTGTTGTTTCCAAGACCACTCATGTAACTCCTAAAGTTGCTAAAGATACACCAAGAATGGTCTCTCTCAAAGATTCTTGTGTCGTAGTTGAAGATGGAGGTTGCACCATTTGGGGACAACTTCCTAATATCCCATACAAGTCAGACAAGCTTGGGTTGGGCTTCACTTCCAAGGATCAAAAAGAGTTTCGACGTGTTCGTGTTGGGAAACCGCCTCTCCATATTAGAAACAATGAAGTTAATGCTCTCGGAGACTCTGACAGTGACGGTGACTGGGACGACTGGATCTACCCAACTGCTAATGGAGGACTCAACAACTGGCAGACCAACGAATTCATCTCAATCTCCTTCAGCCATAAGTAATTTCCATTTCCTGTTTTTTATTACTTTGAGAAATTTGTTTGTAATTTCCATTAAAATAATGAATTTAAACCATGTGCCTTGCCCGGGGAACAATGGTCCATGTGTTAAGGGTTTGTCATTTTCATATTTCATATGCTCATTTTAATGAAAACATTGGACTATTTTGCATTCAAATTTTGCGCTCCTTGTCTTTCTTTCACTTTACAGCATTTTCAAATAGCCATGTGATCTTACATGCACACACACACACATTTGCAGATCCACATCCACTCCAGATCTCATTAACAATGATTCTGCTATGGCCATCTATGACTTTGGAAATCCAATCTATCAAGCCGAAGATGAAGGTGAAGAAGATTGTGAAATACCAGGGGAACTCTCCAAACTTCTGATACAAGAGGAAAAGTCCATGCAGTCGCAGGAAGAACCAATTGAAGTGATAAACTTGGGTAATGAGGCAGATAAGAAGGAAGTCAAGAATGGCTCTAACCTGGAAGACAATGTCAAGGGAAGATTGGTTCATATGTTGCATGACTATGTTGAGGTGTTTGCTTGGTCATACGAAGATATGTCAGGGCTTGATACTGATATCGTAGTTCATCGTCTACCAATTAAAGAAGGTTGTCCTCCGATCAAGAAAAAGGTTTGTCACATGCGGCTAGATATGTCTGAGAAAATAAAGGTTGGGGTAATGAAATAGTTCAATGTAGGTTTCATGGCAGTGACGTCATATCCCCAATGGGTTGCAAATGTGGTCCCAGTGCCAAAGAAAGACGGTAAAGTCTGTATGTGCGTAGACTACATGGATTTAAATAGGGAAAGCCAAAAATATAACTTCCCACTACCATATATTGATGTCTTAATTGATAACACTGCTCAACACAAAGTTTTCTCCTTCATGGATGGCTTCTCCGGGTACAACCAGATCAAAATGGCACCTGAGGACATAGGGAAAACCAATTTTGTCACACAGTGGGGCACCTTCTGTTATAAGGTCATGCCTTTCAGTTTTAAGAATGCAGGTGCAACTTATCAACGGGCTATGGTAGTTTTATTTCATGATATGATTCATCATGAGATAGAAGTATATGTTGATGACATGATTACAATATTGCAAACTAAGGAAGAACACCTTGATCATTTGTACAAGCTATTTGAAAGGTTGAAGAAATACAAGTTGAGGCTAAATCCCAACAAATGCACCTTTGGGGTGAGGTCTGGAAAACTCTTAGGCTTCGTCGTCAATGGAAAAAGGTATTGAGGTCGATCCTGTAAAAGTCAAAGCCATACAAGAAATTCCAGCTCCCCGTACTGAGAAGGAAGTCAGAGGTTTCTTAGGTCGACTTAACTATATTGCCCAATTCATCTCTCACTTAACTGCTACTTGTGAACCAATATTCAAATTGTTGAAGAAAGACCAAGTAGTCAAATGGAATGACGACTTCCAAACATCTTTTGACAAGATCAAGGATTATTTACAAGAACCTCCAATCCTAATGCCTCCAGTTGAAGGAAGACCAATGATTATGTACTTGACCGTATTAGAGAATTCAATGGGATATGTGTTGGGCTAGCATGACGATTCTGGTCAAAAAGAGCATGTGATGTACTACCTTAACAAAAAGTTTACTGACTGTGAAACTAGATACTCATTGCTCGAGAAAACTTGCCGCGCTTTGGCATGGGTTGTCGCTGAATAAGACAGTATATGTTGACCCATACTACTCTCTTGATCTCTAAGATGGATCCCATCAAGTACATCTTCAAGAAGCCATCTCTCTCCGGGTGAATATCCAGATGGAAAATGATCTTGGCTGAATACAACATCCAGTACACTATACAAAAAGCAATCAAAGGAAGTGTACTGGAGGATCATTTGGCGCATCAAGCTGTTGATGATTACCAATCCATGAACTTTGAATTTAAGGGCGAGAATATCATATTGATAACAAACTGTGAAAAGCCTGGACCGTATGAAGGATCTGAACAAGGACCCTGATGGACTATGGTGTTTGATGGAGCTTCCAACGCTCTTGGTAACGAAATTGGTGTTATGGTCATTTCTCCCGAAGGTTGCCATACACCTTTCACTGCCAGACTTTGCTTTGACTGTACCAACAACCTGGTTGAGTATGAAGCATGCATCTTGGGTCTAAAGGCTGCCATTTACCTAATAATCAAACTCTTAAATTTATACGGAGATTCGGCCCCGGTAATCAGTCAAGTTAAAGGAGAATAGGATACCAAACATCCAAATTTGATCCCTTACAAAGAACTTGTGCTCACCTTGATCCCTTACTTTGAGGAAGTCACCTTTGAACATATCCCAAGGGAAGAAAATCAGTTGGCAGATGCTTTAGTAACCATGTCATCCATGTTCAAAGTCAATTGGGACAACGAAGCTCCCAGAATTACTATCGAAAGATTTGACAAACCAGCACACTGTCATGAGATTGACACTGACGAGGAGAAGCCTTGGTACTATGAAGTGAAAAGGTATCTTGAAGCACAAGAATATCCTGAGGGAACTTCAATCAACGACAAGAAATTCCTGCGGAGATTCTCAGCCAAGTTCTTCCTAAGCAACGGAATTTTGTACAAGCGCAACCATGATTCTACTCTGCTTCGTTGTATGGACAAGAAAGAAGCAGAGAAGATCATGGAGGATATGCATGAAGGTATCTTTTGTACTCACTCTAGTGGACATACTATGGCCAAGAAGATTCTTTGGTACCACCACTCAAGGACTTGCCATAAGTACCAGATTTATGCTGACAAGGTTCACGTCCCTCCAATACCTTTAAATGTCATGACTGCTCCATGGCCATTTGTGATGTGGGGCATTGAGATGATCGAAGAAATCAAGCCCATTGCTTCTAATGGGTATCGTTTCACCCTCGTCTCCATTGACTACTTCACCAAATGGGTCGAAGCGGCTTCATTTACCTCCGTTACCAAGAATGTTATAGCCTGGTTCATCAAACATAACCTCATCTGTCGATACGGCATCCTCGAAAGG
Source organism: Vicia faba (assembly GCA_948472305.1). Classification (NCBI taxonomy): domain Eukaryota; kingdom Viridiplantae; phylum Streptophyta; class Magnoliopsida; order Fabales; family Fabaceae; genus Vicia; species Vicia faba. The sequence goes on from OX451739.1 coordinate 398,295,234, forward strand.
ATCATCACTGACAACGGTACCAACCTCAATAATGATACGATTACTGAACTCTACATGCAGTTCAAGATCAAGCATCACAATTCTTCTCCATACAGACCTAAGATGAATGACACAGTGGAAGTTTCCAACAAAAATATAAAGAAGATTATGCAAAAGATGGTGGTGACCTATAAAGACTGCCATGAGATGTTACCATTTGCTCTTCATGGATATCGTACCTCGGCACGATCATCAAATGGGGAAACCCCGTTATCTTTAGTCTATGGCATGGAAGTTATCATATCGGTCGAAGTTCAGATTCCTTCTCTAAGGATTATGAAAAAAGCAGACTTAGGTGAAGACGAATGGATTCAGACTAGGTTGGATCAGTTGAACTTGATTGATGAAAGGAAACTGGTTGTTGTCTGTCATGGTCAAATGTATCAAAAATGTATGATCAAGGCATTCAACGAGAAGATCAAACATCGAGTATACCAGGCTGGTGACTTGGTAATAAAATGCATCATTCTACCACAAGGAGATCCTAGGGGAAAATTGACTCTCACTTATGAAGGGCCATTTGTTGTCAAGAAAGTATTTTCGGGCGGTGCCATGATATTTTCCCGCACCATGTGAACGCGGACATAATCAAAAAATACTATGCATAAGAGCGGCCCACTAGGTTGACATACCTAGGCAAAAATAAGGGCATTCCGGCAAACCAAAAGGGTGTCCTGGTGGAAAAGATTGTACACCCGATAAGTTCAAAACCCCCAAGGGCGACTTGGGCAAAAAAGGGTATCCTGGTGGACTGAAAACCCGAAAGGGCAGTCCAGGCAAAAGTTAAGGATTAGAAGTGTATGACTATGTCCCATTGGATCACTGCAGCCAGTTTTATTACCAAGGGATGATGTTCGAAGATGCAGGGGCAATAGCAGAGTTGGATCCCAATAAGATCACTTCCACATGGCTATATATATTTGTTTTCACTCTGTATTCTTTTCGTTTCACAACGACTTCCTCTAACTAGGATTTCTATCTCTTTGTACAAAAACGCATGTTTATAGGAAAATTATCAATACAAACATACTTTGAAATGTAAACTTTTTATTTTTCTATTTTGATTTCAAAAATGTCAAATGACTAAAATTGAATGAACAAATGCATATGAACATGATTAACTATTAACAAATATATACATAAGAACATGAATAGACATTTGCTCAGAACTCTAGGAATTGAGATGGAACTCAAGTTGTTCATAAATCCCCACATAATCCCTTTCGGAAGGAGATCCCCAGTAAAGTCTCCAGAGCCACCTCTATGAGATTATTCCCCACAGAGTAAAATGATACACAATTTTCTTTCGGAGTTACATTATGTACGTCTCCCGAAAATTCTCTTCCCCAACCGAGTTTGGTCTTCCAAAAAACAACTAAAAGAGAAACCTTGTAAAGTTCTTCCCCAGAAGAATTTGTTTCCCCAGTGAAATCTCCATAATATCTTCCTCAACAAGGTTTATTTCCCCAACAGAATACAATCTCCTCAGCTTGAGTCTATTCCTCAGACTACTACACATCACTGACAAAACTCCTCTTCTCCATTAGAGTTGATACTATCTCCAGAAAGTTGCTGCAAAACCTGGAGTCTGACCAGAATACCAGTTAACTTTACTCTCTCCAGAAAAATATGAAGTTTAATTATCTCTTTTTTCCCCAGTTAGGGTATATAAGAATTAAATTCTCCAGTAGAGCAATGAACGACTAAGGTTCTTAAACTCTACTCCCCAAGCAGAAATCAATATCCCCTGCAGAGGTTCCTCAAACAGAAAACATGAATCCCCAACGTAAGCATTCAAAACAAAATTGAAGATACACATACTCTTCATCCACAGCAGTAGTCAGGGTTTTATTTTCCCAGACAAAGATACATTTCACATTTATACATCATAGCATACGCATACAAAACACATATAGCACAGTATCATTTATTTTGAGAACATCATCATGTAATTCATTTTATACATCATGACATTTCATACTGTTGTACCCCAAAATTTTCCCTCCCGTTTTTACTTCAGATATGCTCATTGAGGTTCCCAATTGCTCAAGGATGACCAAGAATTGACCAGACAAATTCTCCTCCTAAGCAATGAAACTCTAGCTAGGGTTTCACTTTTCACAGAATTTTGGGTTGAAAAGACCTCAAGTGATTTCCATTGTCCTAATATGTATTCAAGAATGTCCATGACAAATTTCATGCCTTACACTACAAGTTTACTCAGTCAATTGCTCAAATGCTTAAAAATTAATTGTACTAGGTCAAAAGTCAATTGTGGCCTATATGCAGTCAAACGTCAAGGTTTTTGGTCAACATTAACATTTTGAAGTGATATCCATCATTTGATCAATGGTTGATCATGATTCCTCAAGAAATGCTTCTAATCTATCAAAAGTCAAGAATTGCTAAATTAGGGGTTCTATAGGAAAAGTTGTTAGAACAAAGTTTGAATATACTACCCTAAGTTTAAGTTTTGATGATAACAAAATGCAAAGATATATTAATTGTATGATTCATGTAAGACACATATGCTACCTAAAAAATTACATTCTGCTTTACAGAAACTCTGATGGACATCAGCAAGAGAACATCATCATCAGCATCAGAAGATGAGATATCAACATCAGCATCAGAAGATGTTATATCAGATGCCAGAATCAGAAGATCCACATGTGCTTACGCTGAATCTTGATGAACAGATCTGTGCTTAACAATCTGAACTCTGATCAAGAAAACAACAACTCATCAGCACTTAACAGCGTCAGAATAAGCCAAAGCCAGAACACGCTTAAGTGGCAACGGCATTGTGCATTCAAGATGATTTATTATCAGCGGCATTATTCTAGACAAATATCTGCTTAATAAGGAAAGAATGTTATTGGCATTGAAACGGAATTACTACTCCAACGTACCATTTTCCAATGCTATATAAACAACACAGTGAAGATTGAATTGGCTAATGCTCTACAACACTCTACACGCCTAAAGCTATTCATCATCTTCCTCACTCTCAGTTTGCTAAAAGCTCTCAATTCTTTACTCAATTATTTTAGCACTCTAGTTCTCATAAGCTTAAATTGTGTAGTATCACAGTTGTGATAAACAGTTTTTGTAGAAAACATTCACACACCTAGATTTCAATTCTTTGTAAGAAAGTATTTCCTTGAGAAACCGGTTTGTGGTTTGACTCAAGAAGGCTTTAGCAGTTGTTAAAGCAGTTGTAATATTCAGTTGAATATAGTGGATTAAGACCTCGTTGGAGAGAGGCGAAATCACCTTGACGGGTGGACTGGAATAGTTTGAGATCAAACGAACCAGGATAAAAATACTGTGTTGACTGCAATTGATTTCAAGTTTTTACAATTCAACCCCCCTTATTGTGTTTTTCACTTCTTCAATTGGCATCAGAGCGCCTGGTTCTGAGCTAAAACACTTAACCGTGTCAGTACAAGATCCAGCGTCAGAAAAACACAATGGCAGGAACTTATCAACACACCAGCAATGACAACAATGAAGACAGAGACAGATTCGGCGGCAAACCTCCAGTCTTTGATGGAGAAAATTTTGATTACTGGAAAGACAGAATTGAAAGCTTCTTTCTGGCACATGATGTTGATCTGTGGGACATGGTGACAGATGGATACACGCACCCAGTGAATGCAAGCGGTCAGAAGATTGACAGGAAAGCAATGTCTGATCAACAAAAGCGTGACTTCAAAAATCACCACAAGGCCAGAACAATTCTTCTCAGCGCCATCTCTTACGCTGAATATGAAAAGATCTCTAACAAAGACACATCAAAGAACATGTTTGACTCACTTAGAATGACGCATGAAGGCAACGTTCAGGTCAAAGAAACTAAAGCTCTTGCGCTCATTCAGAAGTATGAGGCATTCAAAATGGAAGAAAGTGAATCCATTGAAACAATGTTCTCAAGATTCCAAATTCTGGTGGTTGGTCTCAAGGTTCTGGAAAAAGGATACTCTACTGCTGATCATGTCAAGAAGATCATCAGAAGCTTGCCAAAGCAGTGGAGGCCAATGGTTACAGCGTTGAAGCTAGCTAAAGATCTCAACAAAATTTCTCTGGAGGAACTTATCAGCTCCCTCAGAAGTCATGAGATAGAGCTGGAAGCTGATGAACCTCAGAAGCAAGGTAAGCCTTTAGCATTAAAATCTAATAAAAAATCTGAGTCTAAAGTTTTGCAGGCAGTTGAAGAAACATCTGATGGATCCTCATCAGAAGAAGACGAACTTTCCCTCCTCTCCAGAAGAGTGAACCAACTATGGAAGTAGAGGCAAAGGAAGTTCAGGAATCCCAGAAGATCTGATCAGAATGAGTCTTCTTCCAGATACAGAAGGTCAGATTCTTCCTCTGGATACAGAAGATCTGAAGGCTCCTCAGGAAGCAGAAAGCCAAGCACCAAGGACATCATCTGCTATGAGTGCAATGAGCAAGGACACTACAAGAGTGACTGCCCAAAGCTTCAGAGGGAAAAGCCCAAAAAGAAGTTTGGAAGAGAAAAGAAGAAAAGTCTCATGGCTACATGGGATGACTCTGACTCGTCTGAAGCTGACTCAGAATCAGATGATGAGAGAGAAAACATAGCTCTCATGGCCAACATTTCAGAAGACAGTGAAGCTTCTGGATCAGACTCAGAATCAGACACTGAAGAGGTATTTCTTGACTTTGCAATTAATTTTACTAAGGCTGAACTTGCTGAAAGCCTTAACGAAATTCTGGAAAGGTACCAGCAGATTAGAGTTAAATTCAGAAACCTGAAAAGGAATCTTGAATCTAACTCTGATAAGACTGAGAGTCTTAAATTGGAAAATTCTGAGCTGAAAAATAAAATTTCAAAGTTAGAAAATGTTTTACAAAACTCTCAGAAAGAAACAATTTCTGAAATTCCCAACAATGCTGATGAGATCATCAAGGAGTATGATCATAGCTTTCAGAAGTTCCTTGCTAAAAGCATAGATAGAAGCACAATGGCTTCAATGATATATGGAGTTAGCAAAAACGGAAGAAAGGGAATAGGATACCAAGGTAAGGTTCCTACACCAAAGAATGCCATGGATTTAATTATTAAACACACTCCTCTGAACTCACATTTTGTGTATGGTCACACACATGATATTAAATATACTAGTAGTAAGTACTTTGTGAAACTAAAATTCAACCAGAGTTTTGGTAAATCTAACAAATCAGGACCCAAGAAAATCTGGGTACCTAAGGATAAAATAATACATGTTGCAGATATCTTTAGCAGCAAATCAGAAACACCAGTCATGGTACCTGGACTCTGGCTGCTCGCGACACATGACGGGAAGAAGGCATATGTTCCAAAGCCTAGAACTTAAGCCTGGAGGCCACGTTGGCTTTGGAGGCAATCAGAGGGGAAAGATCATTGGCTCTGGAACTGTAGGTAATGGAAATCTTCCCTCTATAAATAATGTTCTGCTAGTAGATGGATTAATGCATAATCTGTTATCCATAAGTCAATTAAGTGATAACGGTTATGATATAATCTTCAATCAAAAATCATGTAAAGCTGTTAGTCAGAAAGATGGGACTATCCTATTTAATGGAAAGAGGAAAAACAACATTTATAAAATCAAACTTTCTGAACAGAAAAGTTAGAATGTAAAGTGTCTTCTGTCTGTTAACAACGAGCAATGGATCTGGCACAGAAGATTGGGGCATGTTAGTATGAGAAGAATATCTCAGATTAACAAACTCAATCTGGTCAGAGGACTTCCTAATCTGAAGTTCAATTCAGATGCTCTGTGTGAAGCATGTCAGAAAGGCAAGTTTGCAAAACCTTCTTTCAAATCTAAAAATGTTGTTTCTACCTCTAAGCCATTAGAACTTCTGCACATTGACTTATTTGGACCAGTTAAAACTGCTTCAGTCAGTGGCAAGAAGTATGGGTTAGTAATCGTAGATGACTATAGCAGATGGACATGGGTAAAGTTCTTAAGACACAAGGACGAGTCACACTCTGTGTTTGTTACCTTCTGTAACCAAGTTCAGAATGAAAAGGATCTTAGAATCGTTAAAGTCAGAAGTGATCATGGTGGAGAGTTTGAAAACAAAGACTTTGAGGCATTCTTTAATGACAGAGGCATTCTGCATGATTTCTCTTGTCCTAGAACTCCCCAACAAAATGGAGTTGTAGAACGAAAGAACAGAACATTGCAAGAAATGGCCAGAACCATGATCAATGAGACAAGGGTTGCTAAGATCTTATGGGCAGAGGCAATAAACACAGCGTGCTACATTCAGAATAGAATCTCCATAAGACCTATTCTGGAAAAGACTCCATATGAATTGTGGAAGAACAGAAAGCCCAACATTTCATATTTTCATCCATTTGGATGTACTTGTTTTATGTTAAATACAAAAAATTATTTGAACAAGTTTGACTCTAAAGCACAGAAGTGTATTATGTTAGGATACTCTGAACGCTCAAGAGGGTACAGAGTATACAATACAGAAACACAGATTGTGGAAGAATCAATCAGTGTTCGTTTTGATGATAAGCTTGACTCTGAAAAGTCAAAGCAGAATGAAGTTTTTGCAGGTATGGAAGTTGAATTTACAGGTTCTGAAGACAAGTCATCAGAAGCTCTCAACAAAGACACTCCTTCAACATATGAAAGGAGCACTGCAAGCAATCCAGCAACAACTGCTGATCAACCTCAGAAAAGACTACCCAGAAGCAGCTTGGATCACCCAGAAGAAACTATCTTAGGAAGAAAGGAAGATCCAATCAGAACAAGAGCTAGCTTCAGAAACTCTGAAGAATCCCTCATGGGACTTGTGTCTCTAATTGAACCTTCTTCTATTGATGAAGCACTTCTGGACAACGACTGGATTCTAGCAATGCAAGAAGAGCTGAATCAATTCACCAGAAATGACGTATGGGATCTTGTTCCCAGACCAAAAGGATTCAACGTCATTGGAACAAGATGGGTGTTCAGAAATAAGCTGAACGAACAAGGTGAAGTCATCAGAAATAAGGCACGACTGGTAGCACAAGGTTATAGTCAGCAAGAGGGGATAGACTATACAAAAACCTTTGCCTCAGTCGCCAGGTTAGAATCTATCAGACTTTTAATTTTGTTTGCTGTTAATAAAGGCATCACTCTGTATCAGATGGATGTCAAGAGTGCATTCTTAAATGGTTATATAGAAGAAGAGGTTTATGTGCACCAACCCCCTGGTTTTGAAAGTACAAAAAATCCAGAATATGTTTTCAAACTAAAGAAGTCACTATATGGTCTGAAACAAGCTCCCAGAGCTTAGTATGAAAGACTAAGTAACTTTCTGCTAGAAAATGAATTCACCAGAGGGAAGGTGGACACTACCTTATTCTGTAAGTCAGTTAAGAATGACATCTTAGTCTGTCAAATTTACGTTGATGATATTATTTTTGGATCTACTAATCCTTCTCTTGGAAGAAAATTTGCTAAGTGTATGCAGGCAGAATTTGAGATGAGCCTCATGGGAGAACTGAAATTCTTTCTGGGAATTCAGATCAATCAGAATCCTGAGGGAACTTACATTCATCAAAGCAAATATGTCAGAGAACTTATGAAGAAATTTGACCTCTCAGAATGTAAGCCATCAAAGATTCCAATGCATCTCACGTGCATTCTGGAAAGAGAAGAGGTAAGCAAAAAGGTAGAACAGAAGGTCTACAGAGGTATGATTGGTTCTCTCCTTTATTTGACGGCTTCAAGGCCTGATATCTTATTCAGCGTATGTATTTGTGCTAGATTCCAATCAGATCCTAGAGAATCTCACTTAACAGTTGTTAAGCGAATTTTCAAATATCTGAAAGGTACTACTAATCTGGGTTTATTTTATAGAAAATCTAGTGATTACAGCTTAGTAGGCTACTGCGATGCTGACTTTGCTGGAGACAGAGTAGAGCGTAAAAGTACTTCTGGAAGCTGCCAGTTTCTGGGAGAAAATCTGATCTCTTGGTCCAGCAAAAGGCAATCCACAATTGCGCTATCAACAGCAGAAGCTGAGTACATAGCAGCAGCTAGATGCAGCACACAAATGCTCTGGATGAAAAGTCAGCTTGAAGACTTCCAGATTTTTGAGAGTAACATCCCTATACTCTGTGACAATACCTATGCCATTTGCTTAAGTAAAAATCCTATTTTGCATTCTAGGGCTAAGCATATAGAAATAAAACATCACTTCATTAGGGACTATATTCAGAAAGGAATTTTGAACTTAAAATTTATTGATACAGACCATCAATGGGCTGATATCTTCACTAAACCTCTTTCTGAAGATAGGTTCAATTTCATTCTGAAACATCTCAGCATGAAACTTTGCCCAGAGTGAAAATGTTTTAATTTTATATATTAACCTTCAGAATGTGTTTTCTTTTTACTGTGAACTTCTGATCAATCTCCTTTCAGAAAGATAGACATGCAGATTGTATCAGATTCTATTCTTAAAGATCTGAGCGTTTCAGCTCAAGGATAGACGTGTTGATCACTAAATCAAACAAGTGTCATCCAATCATCAGCAAATCTCTGAAGCAGAACATGCGTGCACGCTTCTGAGAAGGCAAAACGCTGATTGGGTGCATTGAGACACATGTCTGGTAACCGTTTCAAATATCTTTCTCAAATCCCCCAAAATCAGCAAGCATTAAATGCACGTAATCATGAGTTAAACTGTAATCATGAATTAATTCTCTTTCTTAAAAACGTTTACGTTTTCAAAACTCATTTTGAAATCTATTTAAGGACATTAACATTATTCACTAAATCTTTACCGTCTCCTACATTCATACAAATATTTTCTGCATTCTTCTTGTGTGTTCATCCCTTTTCAAAAGAAACCCTTTTCTCAAAATTTTCTTTCTCAGAAACCCTAAGTGTGAACATGGCAACCTCTAGTAATGTTTCTGCAGGTTCTCAAGAGGAGGCTTCATCTGAACAATACAAAATTCCCTTCAGAATGCTCCTTACACCAGTGAAGAACTTGGAAGTTCTGTCTGAACTGATTGTTGATTTCCCCAGTCTGAAAGAAAATGGATTCGATTTGACAGAAGAAGTTAGGGCACAAGGATGGGAGAGAAACTTTGATAGGTTGGTGGGTCCAACGTTCCCATTATTGGTCAAGGAATTCTGGATTCATGCGTCCTCATCAACACATCAAGTTACTTCCTACATAATGGGAAAGAAGATTGTGATCACTGAGGATCACATTGCTAGACTTATTGGATACAACGGTGGTGGCATCCGCTGTATCGACATGGCAGAAAGATGCTCAGATGCTGCTGTCATTGCAAGAGAGATTTTCACCCATGGGGTTCCCAGCAGCAAAATCAGAGACTTAAAGGATCAGCACAGAATATGGGCGAAGATTATTCTGGGGTGCTTTAATCACAGGAAGCCCACAAGCTCTCCTGATTATATAAATATAGATCAGCAGTTTCTGATCTATTTTATTAATCAGAAGGTAAAGATTAACTTGGCTCATCTTCTGTTTAATCACCTCAGGACCAGCGTCAAGGAGACAAGGGAAGAAGAAAGGACAAAAAGGGATTGGATACCCTTTGGCAGGTTAATATCAGATATTCTGACTGAGAATAAGCTGATAGAACACCTTACAGAAGCTCAGGAATTAAGTTCTATTGAACCTACTGTTGGCAAGCCTCTGAACGCCAAGAATCTGAAGAAAATGAAACTGATAGAGAATATCGGAAAGGAGCCCAGCGTTACTCCTCTTGCTGACATCACCAGCAGAAGAGTCCCTCTGGACGACTTTCCAATATTTTCTGAGATTGAATCTAAACCAGTCATTATTCTCAGATACTTGGACGCTTGTAAGGCTGATGGCACAGATCCCACTCTGAACATTAAAGATCTGCACCAGCAAAGTCCAGAAGTTACTGTGAAGAAGACGAAGAAAAGAAAGGCTACTTCAGAAGGACCATCCCAGCAGACCCTTAAGAAGAGAGGTAATTTATCTGCTGCTAATGTTTTAAATTCTTCTGCTATTCCAACATCAATCCCAACCCCAGCTTCATATGAACTCCCTATTCATATACCAACCATTGATGAAACCGAACCAGAGGCTGACCCTTCTGAGTCACTGACTCTCAGGAGATCCCGCACCAAATCCCAAAATCCAAAACCCACAACATCAACAACATCAGAACTTGACAAAGTTCTTTCTGAAATTGATCAACGTTCTTCCGCTCCCCTCTCAGAAAATCCAAACATTCAACCAGAAACTCCCCACTCACCACAACCAGCAACCACACTATCCCCAATACCAGAACAACCAGAAATTCCAACTCCTTCTCCACAACCAGAAATTCCTCCTCCCTCTCCATAACCAGAACTTCATCCACTTTCACCTCAACCATCACCTCCACAACCTGAGTGTCAACACTCTGAAACTCCATCACCTGAACCACAAACCCCTGAACCTCATTCTCCTCAATCCTCTGAACCTCAACCCTTGGCAATTCAGCTGCCATGTGGTACAACTATAAATGTACCCCAACTACCATCCTCACCAGAAACTACCCCTCCAAATACTCCAAACAGTCCAATTGTCATTTCTGACTCTCCCACTCCATCTCCCAAACAAACTACAGAAGACCACAGCAGGACCTTCATTGATTTAACAATCCTTGACCGTCATGCCGACCGCAAAAATAAAATAGCCATCCACAAACCCAAACAACTAGATGTTGGTGCTGGCATTTTGAATTTTGAAACAGGCTTGCAGAATTGGATTGCTTCTCTAAAGCAGGTTTGTCCTGGAATGATTGATCTTGCTGCCTCAGACCAACTCTGGACACGTTTCAGAATGTGGGTACGCGCTGAAGCCCTCAAGCTGCAAGACATCAATTATGAACAGGCACAACAGAACTTCAACAAGCTGCCGAAGGAAGTTAAAAGTCAGCTGCCCAAGGAGGAAGTGCTCTTTCTGGATAGTGAGCCATGGTCTGAGAAGCGTCCAGCTTCTAAAGTGCAGCCAGCAGAAGATCAGACTATTCAAGCTGAAGATGTTAGTCAAGCTGAAGATGTTGCAGAAAGCTCTCAGAAGTATCCTGCTTCTGACGTTTCTCAAGCTGCCTTGGACAGGCAGACTCTGGAAGAGCTGAAGCAGAATGATATTCGTCTGCAGCAAAGAATGGATGAGAATGATCAGAAGATGAAGGAAAGGATGGATGTGCAAGACAGCAAGATTGATACAGTAGTCAGCATGGTGCACAAGCAGAATGAAACTGCTGATCAGATTAAGACAATGCTAGAGACTCTGTTCACACGCCTTCCACCCCAACCTTAGATTTTCATTTTTTTTATGTTTTCATTGTTTTCCCTCCATGTTTTCTGTACTATCTTCTATGTTTTGAATTAAATATAACAGTTTTTCTGCTCTGATTGTTTTAGCTTATATTACTTACACTTTTTGATTGCTGACAAAAAGGGGGAGAACAAGAATGATATTTTTCAATAACGGATTACTGAGACAAAAAGTCTCAAACATTCTAACACTCTGATATACTTGAATGTTTTCTGTTTTTTTTTTGCATAAGCCTACAGGTACAAGAAGTTAATCATCTTTGATACACTGAAGCTCTGATATTTTGATCTGATACACTGAAGCTCTGATATTCTGATGTTCAAAGAAAGTCAATAAAGATCTGATCCTGAAGAACTCTTGGAATTAAAAAGGGAAGTAATAAATTCAGGGGGAGTATCTTCGATCTAAACTCTGATATCTCTTTATCCCTTATCTTTGATAACTTCCTATTTAATTCTGATACTCTTTACTATTTAGTTATCTCTGATACTTTTCACGTTAATTTTCAATTAAAAAATATCTAGTTTTTTTGTCATCATCAAAAAGGGGGAGATTGTTAGAACAAAGTTTGAATCTACTACCCTAAGTTTAAGTTTTGATGATAACAAAATGCAAATATATATTAATTGTATGATTCATGTAAGACACATATGCTACCTAAAAAATTACATTTTGTTTTACAGAAACTCTGATGGACATCAGCAAGAGAACATCATCATCAGCATCAGAAGATGAGATATCAACATCAGCATCAGAAGATGTTATATCAGATGCCAGAATCAGAAGATCAACATGTGCTTACGCTGAAGCTTGATGAACAGATCTGCGCTTAACAATCTGAACTCTGATCAAGAAAACAACAACTCATCAGCACTTAGCAGCGTCAGAATAAGCCAAAGCCAGAACACGCTTAAGTGGCAATGGCACTGTGCATTCAAGATGATTTATTATCAACAGCATTATTCCAGACAAAGATCTGCTTAATAAGGAAAGAATGTTATTGGCATTGAAACGGAATTACTACTCCAACGTACCATTTTCCAATTCTATATAAACAACACAATGAAGATTGAATTGGCTAATGCTCTACAACACTCTACACGCCTAAAGCTATTCATCATCTTCCTCACTCTCAGTTTGCTAAAAGCTCTCAATTCTTTACTCAATTATTTTAGCACTCTAGTTCTCATAAGCTTAAATTGTGTAGTATCACAGTTGTGATAAATAGTTTTTGTAGAAAACATTCACACACCTAGATTTCAATTCTTTGTAAGAAAGTATTTCCTTGAGAAACCGGTTTGTGGTTTGACTCAAGAAGGCTTTAGCAGTTGTTAAAGCAGTTGTAATATTCAGTTGAATATAGTGGATTAAGACCTCGTTGGAGAGAGGCGAAATCACCTTGACAGGTGGACTGGAGTAGTTTGAGATCAAACGAACCAGGATAAAAATACTGTGTTTACTGCAATTGATTTCAAGTTTTTACAATTCAACCCCCCTTCTTGTGTTTTTCACTTCTTCAAAAGTCAATTGAACTTTTACTAGGCATAACTTTTATATACTTCATCCATTTTGCCCCAACAAAATCTCATTTTAAAGAGAATCCAATTCCCTACAACTTATATTTTTCCCTCAAGTCCATGAAATGCACCATTTGAAAGATACAAGCTCATACATTACAGGTCATTTTTAGAAAGTCAAAAAAATAGACTTTTTGTCAAGACCATTTACATCAAGATAAAGTCTTCAAATTCAAATTTATAAAAAGAGGGATTGAATTAGACATCTTGTTATTTCCAAAAAGTCAAAGATAATCATCATGAGATAAAGATTGAGCAAGTTATGGGTTGCCCAAGTTGGGAAAATTTGAGAAAATTCAAAGATGGTGCAATGGGCAAATTAGAACTTTTGGGTCAATGGCCTAACTTTTTGAGGTTCAAACATTCTCATGACCTTATAGGGGACCTCTAATCTCATTTTTACATTGCCTTACATTTTTATCTATTTTGTTCATATTTATTTTGATTTATTTCAAATAAATATAAAATAAATTGTACAAAATATTTAGAGATGGGCCTTGGCCTTTGGGCTAGTGTTTTAATCTGACTTGAGGCCCATAATTTGTGCAAAGAATTTCCAGGTGCATCCAAGTCGCAAAATGGCATGAAATCATCATTTTGGAAAATTTTCAAAATAAGGATCATGGCTTTATCATGGCCTTTATGCTACAGATTATTTCCATGTTTCGTTTCCCTCTCCACCTCCTTTATATATACATCATTTCCACAAGCATTGGACACGCATACACAGCCTAGAGAGAACTCTCAAAATTTCAAAAAATATCCAAAGTTGTCAAATCTAGAAAGAGAATTTCCAGCCATCTCTAGTTAAAGCCAAGGACCCAAACGTGCTCCTGGGGCCTCCAGAACTCATCTCCATACCTTGCACTAGCTTGAAGCAAGCCTGAATCATCCACACGAGCATCATTATTTGGTATAATTTCCTTGGATCTAATCTTGTTTAATATGAAGTATTAATCAATTTAACGTTTATATACATGTTCATAGCAATGTTTAAGACAGGTTTGACGTGATGCATACAAGTTTCAAGACCTAGAACACGGGGTGCTATTGTTAGGGAATCCATGGCTGTTGGAGTTTAATCTCTTAGTACATGGACTTTCAGGACAAACGGACACCACCATTGGATTCCTGGGGAAATTCTAAGGGGGGGGGGGGGGGGGGGTAGGATGCTTTATTTGTTTTGATATTGCTTATATTGCAGGATTCAATTTTGAGGCAAACAGGGAAGATGGTGCTCAACCACTGTGCACGATTGTTTGACTCCCCTGAGATGCGTGGCCATGTATCATTCTCCCATTCAAATGCTAGGGCCCCACCTGGGCGCGTGTGTCTTATATTCAGCCATTAGGGCAATGTTTAATTTTCAACTTATGTTTTGTGTACATATTAACGGATGTAAAGTCGTCCCAACGGTTGGGTGTGTGAGTGTTAAAGCTTTACGTATGTGAGAGGTCAGGGGATCGAACCCTGCCTCTTGCATTTTATTTTTTTCCTAACTTTTCTTGCAGATTCAGTGTTCATAGACCAAATTTACTCACCATGCACCTCTAAATATGTGATGCCAGGTTTTAGCGTGGCCAGATCCAACGCCCTCATGCGCAGACTACCATGCGCTCCCCAAAACTTCTCCTCACTGGATCCAGCGCTGGTGAAATAGGTCTGGATCTAGTTTTTCCATTCATACCCCCCAATCTGCTTCACAACATCAGCCCAATTCTTCTATTGTTTTATTTTCTTTCTTTCTTTATTTTATTTAGTTAATTGTTTTATATCACTTAAAAAAACCAATTTTATTTTAATAATAAAATTACAAAAAATAGACTTAGGATTTTCAATTTTTTTTTTTTTGCAAATTAATTAAGTTAATTATTTTGGCCTTATTTTAGTATTTAAAAATAATTAGAACTAGGTTCATTTTAATTCAATTTTTTTCTCAAAAAAAAATGCCAAAAAATTTTAGGCTTATTTAGATTTAATTTTGATTAATAATTTTCTTTTCTTTTTTTATTTATTTTAATTAATTGAGCTTTAATTTAATTTAACATTTTTTTAAATAAACAAAAACAACAAAAATATTTTCTTATTTTACTTAGAACTTTTTAGGGTTTTAGTTGTTCCTTTCGATTCGCGCGCGTTATTATTTCCTATATTTTATTTTTCCAAATTATTGTAACTGCCTAATGAGTTGTAATAGTTAGGACTTTATTCCCTTCTTTTTATTTTCCCCATTTTTGGAATTGTAATAATTCCCCTCCCCAAAGCCTTGTAATAGTTTAGGATTTATACTTTCCGCACTTTAAATTCCTGCACATATTAACTGCTTAGATGTATGCCTAATATGATTGCATGACAAGAGCATAATAAATCAAACGTTAGCAAACTAAACACAAGACAAATAACTGAAACAAGCACACTTGCACATATACACCTCTAGGGTATTCCCACTTCGGTTGCCTTTGGAAATATTCACAACTCTCTAAACGTGAGGGATTTTAGTGGCTACCCTCTGGTTCAAAAGATCATAAGTCCCTCGATGACCCTCTCGATGTTGCCTCGGTAAAAATATGATCTTAGAACCCTGGGGTAATTACTAAAACTTCTTGCCCAGTTGCCTTGATGACTATAAAAATGACCCACGAATGTCCCTCAAACATCCAAACGACTATGGCTATCTACTCGCTAATAGTAGGCTAACCTTTTCTAAAGGAAAGGAGGAAAAGAACGACATTTTGAGTAAAAGTAGATAGTTGTTAGATGCTTGCTCAAAAAAAAAATTTCACACTTACACAAAACAAATTTCAAAACATTTTCAAATGCTTTATCAACACTCTTGAGGACTGATACAAGAGTTATCATAAAGCAAATCTCTGCACTAAGTAATTTTCAAAATACTTTTCAAAAACACACAAAAAGCCCAAGGTATTTTTAAAATGAGCTAAGCATTTAAGAGCCCGTAGATAACTATGGATGGAAAGGGTGCTAACACCTTCCCTTTCCATAATCTACCCCCCTTACTCAGAAAAATCTCGAAAGGTATTTTTCTGTTATTTTCATCCTTTCCTTTGTTGGATAAAAGAAAAGTCGGTAGCGAATCTTGCTTACTGCAACATTTGCAAACACAAATGCAAAACCAGTATACCAGTCGGTTCTGCCACCGTATCATAGAACTGGCGACTCTGCTGGGGAAAGACTTATAAAGTGGGGTTACTGTAGAGTTTAGTTCATTTTAAATTGCTTTACATTGTGTGTTTTGTATGCTTTACTTTTGAGGGCTTGTTTGGGTTGTTACTAAAAGATCCTACACCCGGATCTGGGGAACATTTTTAGGTAAGCAGTAATAGATCGTGAAGACTGTACGGTGTAAACCGATATGGTTGAAACGGTAGCTGCATTGGTGTGACACTTTGGTTGCTACCGGTATTTCTTGTGTTAAATCAAGGAGAATACGAGGCCGCTGCATGGTGTCATAAAGAACTAACGGATCTTAGAACCTTAGTTGAACAAACTTAGCCATTAGAAAGTAGTGAGATAGCCGGCCTTGGTATAAAGCTGGGGATTGGTTGATACTCGATGCTACACTCATTGAGATTGAAATTTCGGGATATTTCGGCCGCGAGAAAAGATCGCCTGAGCTGAAATAATGTCTGATAAAGAAAGATCAGTGATATTGAGACTCCTTAGAACCCGGTTACTTTTCTAAGACAGGTTGAACCAACTATACTTCAAGAGGGTATTTGCCTATAAACCTCACGCAAGCCTAAACCTAAGGTCTCGTGTGTGTGTGTGTGTTTGTGTGTGATTAAATTGTTCAAACATAACATCATGCATCATAACATCCATATTTCATTTCACTAATCATTTCAAGGATTAAGGTGATTTATCTTTGTTCTGTTTTGTAGATCATGGTTTCCGATTGTAGAAACACCATCTGAATCAGCTTTGTGAGAATACCTCTCCAACTCAAAGAGCTAGTATCAAGGGTTCCTAAGACTTCCTCATTCACCAAGAAATATGGTCGACTTCTCCACCTGGTTACTACAAGCTTTGATGAGAATATGATAGGGGTAATCTTTCAGTTATTTGACCCCAAACACCATTGCTTCACATTTCTCGACTATCAATTGGTACACACCATGAAAGAGTTCTCTCAGTTATTGGATATACTCATTCTAGATCAAATTCCTTTCACCGGTTTAGAGGAAGCTCCAAAGCCATAGGTCATTGCAACTGCCTTACATCTAAAACGGTCTGACATCATATCCAACTGGGAAACAAGAAGCAGAGTCAAGGGTTTTCTAGTCAAGTTCATATTGGAAAAGGCTCAGTTTTTTTGGGATGATTTGGATTTCCAAGCCTTCAAAGAGGCTCTGGCTCTTCTAATCTATGGGTTAGTATTGTTCCCTAATCCGGACTTACTCATAGATGTGAATGTTGTCAAGATTTTTCTCTCCTGTAACCCTGTGCCTAATTTGCTTGGAGATATCTTGCATTCCCTCCACACTCGTACTATGAAGAGAAGAGGGGTTCTTATGTGTTGCATGCCTTTGTTATCTAGGTGGTTTATTTCGCACCTTCCTCAATCAGTATGTAAGAATGAACAAGGTTTGGGTTTGTCACAAAGGGTAATGTCCCTTTCTTATTCAGATATTCTTTAGTACTCTAGATCTATAGGATATATTCCTATTATTTACCGCTGTGGGAAATTCCCTAATGTCCCACTCCTCGGTATTAGGGGGGTATCACTTATAATACTTCCTTGTCTCTATGACAGTTTGGTTATGCTCGGAAAGATGTCCCTATGATATGCTTATCCAAAGCATTGGGTTCAACTATGAGGATGATGTTCAAGGGTATCATCAAAGGTTCATACGAGCTTAGGGCATGGTAAATAAGGTGGATAGTAAGGCTTTGTGACACAAGAACTCCATACCTATGGAACCTTATCTTAGATGGGTACGAGCTTGCGCCCAGAATCTTATGATTCCATATACAGCCATCTTACCAGTGATTGTGGAACCGATCGTAGAAGAGGATGTTCCTTGTACAGTTCTCCATCCTGATATGCCCACTGATCTTGAAGAGCTGCAGAGGTCTTGGATTCAGCTGAAGGAAGAATGGGATACATTTAGAGATCAATTCTACACTAGTGAGAAGTGAGTGTTAGAGCTCACAAAGCAACTTCACAAAGAGGAAAGTCTTAATGTCTACCTCGGCACGAAGAGGAAGAGCTCATGGGAAACCTGATGTTTAGATTTTAAGAGTTTTTAATTTTCAATTGTAAACCTAAAAGGCAGTTGTAATTTGAATTCTACTAATAAAATCTTTGTTTCATTTTGGATCGCAAATTTAAATATCCCGAAGTCCTTGAAAACATCGCATAAGCATATCGTGCATTTCATTGCATAAGAAGGTATTTCAATACAAGTTTCTTATTCTTTTCGCTATTTATTTTAGCAAAAGAAATGACTCTTGAACAAACAGTGAAGGACATTCAAGCTCAAAATGCTTAGTTCCAACAAATGTTCCTGGCTCTGGCTAAGGGGCAAGAAGATCTGAAAGCTCTGATCATCAAAGAGAAGACCAAGAAGGAAAAGAAACCAGTTGGTGTCTTGAATTTGGGTAGAAGGTTCAGAGGACCGGAAAAGTGAGCTCTAGATTTCACAACCCCATCAAATGAAGGGGACAATCAAGAGGAGAAGCCAACAGAAGAAAACAACAACCCATAGTCTAAGGAAGATGAAGCTGACTATTCTGAGGAGCAGTATTCTCCTGCTGATGATAAATACAAACAGCTGGAGGATCGGCTCAATTCTATGGAGATCCAGATGGTACCCGGGCTGGATTTTGAAGAGCTAGGATTGATCTCAGGGGTGGTCATCCCGCAGAAATTCAAGGTCCCCACCTTTTCCAAGTACGACGGTGTCTCCTTCCCTAAGCTGCACTTAAGGTCATATGTCTGGAAGATTCAACCCCACACTACTGATAGGAATCTTTGGGTGCATTTCTTCCAAGAAAGTTTGGTAGGGACTCAGCTAGAGTGGTTCTATCAGCTAGAGAGAATTAATATCTACAATTGGGAAGATTTGGTTGTTGTTTTCTACAAGCAGTACCAATATAATGCTGACCTCGCCCCAACTCGTACACAATTGCAAAGAATGTCTATGGGTTCCGGCGAAGGTTTAAAGATTATGCCCAAAAGTGGAGAGACCTTGCAGGAAGAGTCTAGCCTCCATTGTTTGATAGAGAGTTGGTAGACATGTTCTTGGGCACGTTATTTGGTTCGTTCTTTAACCATCTGATTGGAAGCTCTTCTACTGGGTTCACTGAACTTCTAACTGGTGAACGGGTATAAGCTGGCATAAAAAGTGGTAAAATCCAGAGGGATGCATCCTCCAGCACAACAAAGAAACCCTTCACCAGAAAGAAGGAGGTCAGTGTTGCTTACGGCCAAAGAAATCAAAACAAAATTGAACGTCGTCCGACGGTAGGGGCTGTTGTGATTTCCAATCCTGCATCTAACCAACAACGAAACAATCAGCGCAGGCCGGATGCGCCCAGAAGATAGTTTACTCGGATCAACATGACCTTATCCCAGGTTTTGCCACACCTGCTGAAGTCCAACCTGGTGACCCTAAAGGAGGATCCTAAGAATCCCAATACTGCATCTCCCCGCTACAACCCAAATGCTCGATGTTCCTACCATTCTGAAACTCCGGGGCATGATACAAACGATTATTGGGCTTTGAAGAATAAGGTACAAGATCTCGTCGAGGCAAAGGAGATTAAGTTTGACCTTCTAGAGACACCTAATGTAATAACTGCACCAATGCCCAAACATGGCCAAGATGTCAATGTTGTTGATGATGATTGGTTTGTTTCTTCTATGGATAAGTTAGCTACTCCTCTTCTAACTGTTAAAGAGAATCTGTTGCGAGCCGGTTTATTTTCGGGTTGTGGTGAAGGTTGCCACTTATGTATGTCTCTACCATATGGTTGCTTGTTGTTGAAAATGGGTGTCCAACGCCTGATAATTAACAAAGAAATTTTGTTTGAGAAAGTTCCCCTTGCAAGAATTTTGTGTGAAGGTGTCTCGATAATTACCATTTACGACAATCCTCCTAGGGTCTCCACCAAAAGACTCGTCAGGATTACATCTGTTCCCAAGTTTTCTCCCTTGATCATCACCCTTCTTGGGCCAACACCGTATTCCTTTGATAAAGTTGTTCCCTATAACTATGGGGTTGACGTCTATTACCATGGCGTCAAGCAAGACCTATTGGTCGTTGAAGATAAAGTTGTTGAAGATACTGATCCCAACATCGACAACATTGTTGGGACCAGTAAAATTACGAGAAGCAGAAGAATTTTCTCTCACGAGATCTCTCCAACGACTATTGCTACTCCTGTGATTATTCCTGTTGCTACTTCTGCTAGCACTCCCATTACTACTCCTACTGTTATCCCTGCTATTGAGTCGGTCGAGACTCGGGGCAAAGAGGTATTGGTTGAGCCTGTCCAGACGAAGGAACAAAAGGAAGCTATCCCCGAGGCTTCTAAAAAGGAAATGTAAGAGATATTGAAGATAATAAAGAAAAGTGATTATAATGTCGTGGAGCAATTGGGGCAGACCCCTTCAAAAATCTCAATGCTGGCCTTAATTTTATGCTCTAAAGCCCATGCTAAGGCTTTAGTAAAATTCCTGAAGTCTGCCCATGTACCCCAAGAGACCTCTGGTGATCAATTCGAGAATTGCATGGCCAGCCTGACTGCTGATAATGGACTGGGTTTTTCCGATGCTGATTTGACTCCCAAGGGAAGGAAACACAATGATGCCCTGCATGTCTCCATTGAGTGCAGGGGCACTACCCTAGCTCATGTTCTGGTGGATACATGTTTGTCTCTGAATGCCTTACCCAAGAATGCTCTGGACAGGTTGGATTGCGAAGGACTCACACTAAAGCCCAATAATATTGTGGTGAGGGCCTTCGATGGTTCCAAAAGAATGGTGCACGGGGAGGTGGACATCCATATCAAACTTGGTACTCAGGATTTTGACTCAACCTTCTATGTGATGGACATTCGCCTGTCTTATTCCTATTTATTGGTTCGACTCTGGATCCATGGGGTTGGTACTGTTACTTCTACCCTGCATCAGATGTTGAAGTACCCAGTCAATGGAAAGATTATCACAGTCTATGGAGAGGAGGAATACATGGTGAGCCACCTAAACTCTTTCAGGTATGTTAAAATGGACGGCGAGTTCATTGAGACCCCCTGTCAGAACTTTGAGGAGGTTCCACAAATAGTTGCTACGACCAAGACTCCTGCCAGTGTTACAAAGACTACCAGACCTCCGCTGAAGATGGCTTCTCTTAGGGATGCCAAAGCAGTAGTCGAAGAGGGTGGGTTTACCATTTGGGGCCAACTTCTAAATATTTCCAACAAATCTGACAAGTTTGGTTTGGGTTTTACTTCAGGATCCCAGAAAGTTGTTCTTCGTGCTCGTGTCAGGGGACCACCATTACAGATCAGCAACCATGGAGTCAATGCTCTAGAGGACAATGATAGCGACTGCGACATGGATAAGTTGATCTTCCCAACTATCAGCGGTGGACTCAACAATTGAGAGGCCAAAGATTTTGTGCCTATTAATTTTATTCAAGAGTAATTGTCTTTTTGGTTTTGGGATATGTAATATTTGAACAATTGAAACTTTAAAGCCTTGTGTCTTACCCTAAGCACAATGGTCTATTTTGTGAGGGTTATTGCTTCATAGTCATATGACATTAATAAATCATTGAACGTTTTGCATACAAATATTACGCTCTCTATTTTTCTTTTCTACCTTTTTACTTTATCAAAAACAGTTATGCTCTTACACACGCCCACATATCAAACTATAGATCCACATCCACTATGGATCCCATTGATAATGGTTTTGCTATTGCCAGTAATGACTTTGAAAATCCGATCTACCAATCCAAGTACGAAGGTGAGGAAGATTATGAAGTTCCAGGAGAACTTTCCAGAATGTTACAACAGGAAGAAAGGGCAACATAGCCTCATGAAAAGCCGGTTGAGACAGTGAACTTGGGTACTAAAAAGGATAAGAAAGAAGTCAAGATAGGTGTCGATCTGGAGCATAGTGTCAAAGAGTGGTTAATACAGATGCAACATGACTATGTTGAGGTCTTTTCCTGGTCATATAAAGACATGCCGGGGCTTGACACGGATATTGTGATCCATCGCCTATCGACAAAAGAGGACTGCCCTCCAGTGAAATAGAAGGTTCGCCGCAAGCGGCCTGAGATGTCAGAAAAGATCAAGGCTGAAGTCATGAAACAGTTCAATGTAGGTTTCTTAGTTGTCACCTCTTATCCATAATGGGTTGCTAATGTTGTTCTGGTACCTAAGAAGGATGGTAAGGTACGTATGTGTGTGGATTATAGAGACTTGAATAGGGCAAGCCCCAAGGATGACTTTATTCTTCCCCATATTGATGTTATGGTCGACAACATCGCACAACATAAGGTATTCTCCTTCATGGATGGTTTCTCTGGGTACAATTAGATCAAAATGGCACCCGAAAACATGGAGAAAACAACCTTCGTCACACAGTGGGGCACTTTCTGTTACAAAGTTATGCCATTTGGGCTAAAGAACATCGGGGCAACCTATCAGCGTGCCATGGTATCTTTGTTTTATGATATGATCCATCATGAGATAGAGGTCTACGTTGATGATATGATAACCAGGTCTCAGACTAGAGAGGAACACCTCGATCACCTGTGAAAACTTTTTGAAAGACTGAAGAAGTACAAACTGGGGCTGAACCCGAATAAGTGCACCTTTGGGGTAAGATCTGGTAAGCTCTTAGGTTTCATCGTCAGCGGTAAAGGCATTGAAGTAGACCCTGAAAAGGTTAAAGCTATACAAGAAATGCCAACTCCTTGCACTGAGAAGGAGGTTAGGGGATTCTTGGGACACCTAAACTACATTGCCAGATTCATTTCCCATCTAACCGCTACTTGTGAACCAATCTTCAAATTACTGAAGAAAGATCAAGAAGTGAAGTGGAATGTCGATTGCCATAACGCCTTTGACAAAATCAAAGAATATCTTCATAAGCCTCCAATTTTAATATTGCTAGTTGAAGGAAGACCTCTGATCATGTACTTAACAGTATTAGAGAACTCAATAGGGTGTGTGCTGGGGCAGCATGACGAGTCTGGTCGAAAAGAGCACGTAATATACTACCTTAGCAAAAAGTTTACCGACTGTGAAACAAGATACTCACTGCTTGAGAAAACTTGTTGCATTCTGGCATGGGTTACTCGCTGACTAAGACAGTATATGTTAACTCACACTACCTTGTTTATATCTGAAATGGATCCTATCAAATATCTTTGAGAAGCCCGCTCTCTCCGGGAGAATAGCAAGATGGCAAATGATCCTGACCGAATACGACATTCAGTATACAACCCAGGAAGCAATTAAAGGAAGTGTGTTAGCTGATCATTTGGCTTATCAGGCTATGGACGACTACCAATCCATGAATTTTGAGTTCCCGGATGAGAACATCATGTTAGTAACTGATTGTGAAGAACATGGACCAGATGAAGGACCTGAAAAAGGATCCTGATGAACTATAGTTTTTGACAGAGCTTCCAATGCACTTGGAAATGGCATCGGTGTTGTGATCATATCTTCCAAAGGCTGTCATACTCCTTTCACTACCAGGCTATGTTTCAATTGTACCAACAATATGGCTGAATATGAAGCATGCATCATAGGTCTCAAGGCTGCTATCAACTTGAGGATTAAATTCTTGAGTGTATTTGGAGACTCGGCCTTAGTAATCAGTTAAATCAAAGGAGAATGGGACATGAAGCATACTAATCTTATCCCTTACAAAGAGCATGTGTTGACACTAATTCCCTACTTTGAAGAAGTTACCTTTGAGAATTTTCCACGAGAGGAAAATCAACTAGCGTACGCGCTAGCTACTATGTCATCCATGTTCAAGGTCAGGTGGGATAACGAAGCTCCTCAGATCACTATTGAGAGAATGGATGAACCAGCATACTGTCACGAGATTGGTACTTAAGAAGTAGTGGACAAGCCTTGGTTCCATGAAGTCAAAAGATATATCGAAGCCCAAGAGTATCCTGAGGGAGCTTTAGTCAATAATAAGAAGTTCCTAAGAAGGTTCTCCTCCAAGTTCTTCCTCAGTAACGGAATCCTCTACAAGCGCAACCACGATTCTACTTTGCTTCGATGTATGGACAAGATTGAAGCAGAAAAGATTATGATTGATTTACACGAAGGTACCTTTGACACTCATTCTAGTGGGCACACAATGGCTAAAAAGATCCTACGGGCAGGATACTATTGGTCCACTATAGAAGCAGACTGTTATCAGCACTCGCGAACTTGTCACAAGTGCAAGGTCTATGCTGATAAGGTACATGTACCTCTAGTTCCTCTAAACGTCTTGATTGTTCCTTGGCTATTCGTAATGTGGGGCATCGACATGATTTGAGAGATTAGACCTACAGCTTCTAATGGGAACCTCTTCATCCTCGTCACCATATATTACTTCACAAAATAGGTCGAGGCGACTTCATTTGCTTCTGTTACCAAGAACATGGTGGCCCGATTCATCAGACATAACCTTATATGTCGATACGGTATTCCAGAAAGAATCATTACGGATAATGGTACCAATCTTAATAATACTATGATCATCGAGCTCTACGTGCAATTCAAATTGGTGACCTGGTAATCAAGCTCATCATACTGCCGCAAGGTGATCCCAGGGGAAAATGGACTCCAACATACAAAAGGTCATTTGTGATCAAGAACATATTTTTTGGTGGAGCCATGATTTTAACCACTATGGACGGTGACGACCTTCCACACCCGGTAAACGCGAACATAGTTAAAAGATACTACGCATGAACAAAGAGCCGCTACGTTGACTGGCCTAGGAAAAAATAAGGGCATCCCGGCAAACCAAAAGGGTTTGGGCAAAAATTAGGGATATACATAAGAAAAAATATGTACACCCGGCAAGTCGAAAACCTGAAAAGGTGGCTTGGGCTTAAAAGGGTATCCTGGTGGACTGAAAACCCGAAATGTCGGTCCAGGAAAAAGTTAGGTATTTAAAGCGTATAACTATGTCCCGTTGGATCATCTTACAGCCAATCTTTTGTATCAACTATCAAATCTTAAATGGTACTAATCAATCCAGTCAGCTTCTGACAAGTAGCAAAGAGATGAGATTCTCAAAGGCATAAAGGCAATAGCAGAATGGGAACCCAATGGGATTATTTCACATAGCTATTTTCTTTGTATGCTATTTTGTAAATTTTTATTTTGACGACGGCATTCTCTTACTAGGATGTTCGTCTCCTTGTACAAAAACGCTTATTCAATTTAATACAAAGTTATTCCTTTGAAAGTGCAAAACCATTTTTTTTGTTTTGTTTGCGAAAACGTCCAGTGATTATTTTTGAACATATGCATTTGAATGTGATTACTTCCTACAAATATACACATAAAAAACAGAAAGACAATTACTAATGGCTTTAAGAAAAAGGACAATATCTAAGGGCCATCCACAAAATCCCCGCAGATATTTCCTCCAGCAGATACCTTCTCCAGCATGTACAGAGGCAAAGACATCCTACTACAAGGTCACTGCCATATTCTCCGTATGCAGCCTAATGATGTCAGGTGTTCTCACATCCCCGACAGAGCAAAAATCTCCAATTGCTGCTCCAAATATTCCCCAGTGAAGTCGCCAAGGTTCTCAGGATTCCCCAACAGGATTTCACAAAATCCCTAAACGGTGCACGGAGTTTTCCTTCCCCAATAGAGTTTATTTCTCTAAACGACGAAAATCCGTCTCTCAGCATTTCAACTTCAAACAAAATCTGAAGACCTACATTCTTCATCACTAGCTACAATCAGGGATTTGTTTTCCCTAATTCTGCAACACTGCAATAGAACAACCGTCGCATTCATGCATTGTATTCATACATCATTCCTACAAACATCATGGCATATGCAACACAAATGCATATATCACAATCTCATTTATTTTGAGAGCATCATACAATTTATACATCGTGACATCGCATGAAACTGACTTTACCTTTTCAGGTTGAATTCGCAGACAGACGAATAATATCAACTTATGCACAGCAGGTCAAAGATTAATGCCCGAAACTAGACGGGGAAACTATCTACACGACCGAGTGGTATGAACTCCCGAAGTAAGACGAGTTTACCAACAAATACAGCAGGCCACAGATTAATGCCCGAAACCAGGCGGGGAAGCTATCTATGTGACCAACATTGGCAAGTTCCAGATTAATACCTGTAACAAGCCATGAAAACTATCTACGGACAACCGATTGTAGATTAATACCTGAAATAAGTCAGGAAAACTATCTACATGATAAGATTGAAGATTAATACTTGTACCAAGCCAGGAAAACTATCTTTCTTTCTCAGGTCAGAGATTAATACTTGAAACTAGCCAGGACAACTATCTCGACGACCGATAAAAACAAGTTCCAGATTAATACTTGTAACAAGCCAGGACAACTATCTATGGATGATTGATTGTAGATTAATACCTGAAACTATACAGGACAACTATCTACATAAACAGATTGAAGATTAATACCCGAAACAAGACGGGAAAACTATCTTTCTTTCTCAGGTCAGATTAATACCTGAAACCAGCCAGGACAACTATCTCAACGACCCACAAAGGGAAGTTCTGGATTAATACCTGAAATAAGACAGGACAACTATTTGTGAATGACTGATTATAGATTAATACCTGAAACCAGACAGGAAAACTATCTACATGACTAGATGAAGCAATCTTACATGGGTTCCTTCTCATAATCTCTATATGCAGTCTAACACGGACTCATCATGAAGCAATCTTACACGGGTTCCTTCTCCTAATATTCAGATGCAGTCTAACACAGACTCATCATGAAGCAATCTTACACGGGTTCCTTCTAAACTTTACAAATGGAGTCTAACACGGATTCATCCTGAAGCGATCTTACACGGATTCCTTCTCAATTTCAAAATGCAGTTTCACACGAACTCATCCTAAAGCAGCCCCACACATGCTCCTTCTCATATATTTCCAGATGTAGTCTCACACGAACTCATCCTAAAGCATCCCCACACAGGCTCCTTCTCATATATTTCCAGATGCAGTCTCACACGGACTCATCCTGAAACAGCCATACACAGGCTTTTTCTAATACATTTCCAGACAAAAGTTAATTTCATTCTCCCCAGCAAATTACTGTGAAGCCTGGATTTTAACCAGAAAACAACAAACTTTTCCAGAGATAATTCCTTAGTAGAGCCTTGGACAACTGAAGTTCCTAGACTTTATTCCCCACAGAGTTTTCCTCAAACGGGAGAACAACAGAAATCAACATTCCCCCAGTGGACTCCTCCTCAGACAACACGAACAGGAAATCCCACAAAGAGACCTCTTATTAAATCAGCATTGTTGTACCCCAAAATTTGCCCTCTCATTTTACTCAATACATGTCAATTGAGGTCCCCAAAATGCTCAAGGAAGTCCAAGAGTTGACTAGACTAACTCTCTCCTAAGGCAGTATACCTCAAATTAGGGTTTCATTTTTTATCAAGATGATTGATTCCAAAGGATCCCAAATTCTCACCATTTTCCTAATATGTTCTCAAGATCATCCATGTCAAGTTTCATGCCTTGCAGAAGAAGTTTGCTTAGTCAATTACTCAAATGCCTAAAAATCGACTATATTAGGTCAAAAGTCAACTGTGGCCCACATATAGTCAAACTCAATATTTTTGGTCAACATCAACATTTTGAAGTTATATCCATCATTTGGTCAAGGGTTGATCATGATTCCTCGAGAAATGCTCCAAATTCATCAAAACAGAAAAGCTGCCAAATTAGGGTTTCTTAGGAAAAGTCAACCCAACTTTGACCAAGCATAACTTCCACATGCTTTATCAGAAATTTTCCATCCAAAGCTCATTTTGAAGAGGATACAATTCCCTACAATTCAACTTCAGCTCAAAAGTTCAAAATATGCACTCACAAAAAGATATGAATTTTGAAATTATAGGTCCTTTTGAAAAGTCAACAAAAACACCTTTTGGGTCAAAGCTTCATACATGAACATGGAAGACTCAGTTGAGATAAGACCAAAAGGGTTGGTTAGGGGACATCCTAACATTTCTAAAAATTCCAAAAACTCCCTCCTAGGGTCAAAATTGAGAAAGTTGTGCATTATCAAAGTTGGCAATTTTTGGAAAATTGTCAAAAGTCAACATTGATCAAATTTGCATTTTTTTTCCAAATGGGCCCATGTTTTCTTGCTTGAAACATGTTTCTAATAGGACCCACGACCCCTAAGATTTTCCACCTATTATTTTATTACTTTTATCATTTATTTTGATTTTTTATTCATTTAAATCTAAATAAATCAAATTAAATGGTAAAATAATGAAAACAAATCAAATCTTGGAATTTTTGTGCACATTTTGAGTCCATATACAGCTAGCATGCCAGCCAATTCGTGCAAGGTTCATTAGGGTTGAAAAAGATTGGATTGAAGCAAGTTTCGGAAAGAAATCATACATGAAGCAAATCAAATCAAATCTCCATTATTTCTCAAGATTCATGTCAATTTTGTTAACCTAATTCAGTCTCCTACATATACACAACAATTCCAGATCAAAAACAAGAGGATTGGAGGCGTGAAATAGCAAGAGAAAAATTGAAATTTTGGACAAAAAGTGTGAGATCAAAATCCACCCTAGAGCCATCCTCACGGAGATTTAAAGATTCCAATCTATTCTAGGACATCCCAGGAAGCTAACAGCATCATTTGCAAGTCTCAGAGCATCCAAAAATCGTCCCCAAGAGCATCACGGTTTGCACTAAGAACTCAAATTCGATTTCTATGATTTACGCATTATAAATGTATTTTGCCCATATATTTGTGTTCATCATCATGTTTGCAATGTTTCTGGATAGTTTGATTTAAGTTACAGTGCAGGAATAAGCTTTTGCCATTGCTAGGGTTTCGTGCTCCAATTTGGTGTTTTGTGATTTAAGCAAAATTAGGCCTAATGATGGATACCATGGTGATCAGAGTTTCACACCCAGTTGGTCCATGGTTTCCATTGGAATTTATATTACGTGTGTGAGATTTTTGAATGGAACAGGGTTATAGTTACAAACAAATGTCTGTAGGTAAAAGTAATTTACCAAAAGCAACGGACCAAGGAAGAAGATGTTGGCGTGTCAAGCAACCATTGGAACATTTGAAAATCCGCGCGTGTTCTGAGCATGGAAATTAATTTGGCTTTTGTTTTTATTTGTTTATTATGTTTACAACTAATAATTCCAGCGTAGTTGGTCAGAGGAAGGAAGTATGAAGCTCGTGTCCTGGGTTCGATCCCAGGTGTGAGCTTTTGGAATTTTCTCCATTATTTCCTTGCAGGTTCCATGCACCTCACCTTTTGAGGATCATCATCCTCTGGATCCATCTCTAGCTAGATCTAGCACACCTCACCTTCTGAGGATCATTATCCTCTGGATCCATCTCCAGCCAGATCCAGCACACCTCACCTTTTGAGGATCATCATGCCCCTCTGATCTCATCCTCTGGATCCGTCTCCAGCCAGATCCAGCACACCTCGCCTTCTGAGGATCATCATCCTCTGGATCCATCTCCAGCCAGATACAGCACACCTCACCATCTGAGGATCATCACGCCCCTCTGATCTCATCCTCTGGATCCGTCGCCAGCCAGATCCAACGCCAGCATATGCAGGTCCAGCATGAGTCCCTAGAAGATGGTCTCATTGGATCAGGCGCCAGACTCTAGGCCATCCTTCTGGGTTTCAGAAGTTCAGCATACACCCCCCAGATTTGCTAACAGTAGGCCCATTTGGTTATTTCTACTATCTTTTCTTTAATTTCTTTTCTTTAATTATTTTGTTTTTTTTAATCAATACAAAAATTATTTTATTAAACTAACAAATTAAAAAAATCACAAAAAGACTTATTTTCTTAATAAATATTATTTTTAATTAATTAGTTTAATTAATTTAGGGCAACTTTAGTTTCTTTCATAACTTAAAAATAATTAGACTTAGGATTTTATTTGTACATAATTTAATTAATCTTTCTCAAAATTCACCAAAAAAAATTAATTGTTTTTCTAATTAATCATAAAACCAACAAATCACAAAAATACAAAAAAGAATTTTTTTTTATAAATAAATTAATTAATTTAATTAGGAAATTAGGTTAATTTAATTTCTTTCATAATTTAAAACAATTAGGAATTAGGTTTAATTAAATTGAAATTAAATGTTTTCTCAAAAAAAAATCCACAAAAATTTCTTCCTCTCAATTGGGATTTTAATTTATTAATTATCGTCCTCGTATTTAATTTGCCGCGCGCTTGTTAATTATTTTTTCCACTATTTTGTAACTGTTCAGGGTTTGTAATAGTTAAATTAGGGTTTTATTTCTTGCTTTAAATCCTCGATTTTTTGGATATGTAATTAATCCCTCTCCCCGAAGCCTTGTAATAGCTAGGTTTTACTTCCTCGCACTTTTAATTTCCGCAATTTTAACTGTTAGATGTATGGCTAATAGGATTGTATGGGAAGAATGCATGAAAAATTAAAACAGTTAGAAAACCCTAATGTGCAAAGATTAAAATAACTGAAACAAATCACTCGTACATGTTTACTCCTAGGGTTTACCTTACTTCGGTTGCCTTCGGTAAACAATCATTAAGCATAGGAGATTTTAGTGGTTTCCCTCCAGTCTAAAGAGATCAAAATGTCTCGTTCGAATGTTGCCTCGGAAATGTTTCCTCGGAAATGTTGCCTCGAAAATATTGCCTCGGAAAGATCTTAAGACTTTAGGGTTATTACTCAAGTTTTCTAACTATTGCTTTAGTGATTGTACTTGTCCCTTTCGAACGTCCCTTACAACTCCAACGACGGTGCTACCTACTCCTTAATAATGGGATAGTGTTGTCTAAAGGAAATAGAACAAAAACGATCTTTTTTCGAGTAGGTAGATGCTAGTAGGTACTTGCTCAAAATAAAACTTTTCACACAAACACTTTTCAAAAACAAATTTTCAAAACAATCTCGTCACATCCTTGAGGACTGATACAAGGGTTATCACGAAGCAAAGTGTTTTTAAGACAAACACACACAAGCAATTTTAAAAATGAGCAAGTACCTAAGAGCCCATGGAAAACCATGGACAGAAAGGGTGCTAACACCTTCCCTTTCTATGATCTACCCCCCGTACACAAAAATATTCTCAAAAAGGTTTTTTCTGTTCCTTTTCATTTTCCATGATTGGATGAAATAAAATTCGGTGGCAACTCTTGCTTACCGCGACATTTTGCAAACACAAAACGCAAATCAGTATTAAACAATCAATTCTTCCACCGTATCACAAGCATCTACTTTGGATGGCATCTTTAAGCCCATCTCCGACAACTCTCTATCGTCTTATCCAAATGGCATATGTAAGCCCATTCTTGACATTATCAACCATCAGTGTTACTTCATGCGAGTGCAAATTTCTGGGCACTCTAGTGTTCAATCATCTTCCACCTTCAGATCACGAAAGGTAGACAAGCCAATCTAAATCTTCAAGTTTAAGAAGATTGAACAGGGGCACCTATTGTACCCCAAAATTCACCCTCCCATTTTTACTCCAGATATGCTTATTAAGGTTCCCAATTGCTCAAGGATGACCAAGAATTGACCAGACAAATTCTCCTCCTAAGCAATGAACGTCTAGATAGGGTTTCACTTTTCACAAAGAATTTTGGGTTGCAAAGTCCTCAAGTGATTTCCATTGTCCTAACATGTCTTCAAGAATGTCCATGACAAATTTCATGCCTTACACTACAAGTTTGCTCAGTCAATTGCTCAAATGCTTCAAAATCAACTATACTGGGTCAAAAGTCAAATGTGGCCTATATGCAGTCAAACTTCAAGGTTTTTGGTCAACATCAACATTTTGAAGTGATATCCATCATTTTATCAAGTTTTGATCATGATTCCTCAAGAAATGCTTCTAATCTATCAAAAGTCAAGAATTGCTAAATTAGGGTTTCTATAGGAAAAGTCAACTAAACTTTGACTATGCATAACTTTGACATACTTCATCCATTTTGCCCCAACCAGATCTCATTTTGAAGAAAATCCAATTCCCTACAACTTCTATTTTTCCCTCAAGTCCAATAAATGCACCATTTGAAAAAGATACAAGCTCATACGTTACAGGTCATTTTTAGAAAGTCAACAAAAGGCACTTTTTGTCAAGACCATTTACATCAAGATAAAGTCTTCAAATGCAAAATTTATCAAAAGAGGGATTGAAGTGGACATCTTAGGATTTCCAAAAAGTCATAGATCATCATCATGAGATAAAAATTGAGCAAGTTATGGGTTTCCCAAGTTGAGAAAATTTGAGAAAATTCAAAGATGGTGCATTGGGCAAATTTGAACTTTTGGGTCAATGGCCTAACTTTTTGAGGTTCAAACATTCTCATGACCTTATAGGGGACCTCTAATCTCATTTTTAAATTGCCTTAAATTTTTTATCTATTTTGTTCATATTTATTTTGATTTATTTCAAATAAATATAAAATAAATTGTGCAAAAATATTTAGAGATGGGCCTTGGCCTTTGGGCTAGTGTTTTGATCTGACTTGAGGCCCATAATTCGTGCAAAGAATGTCCAGGTGCATCCAAGTCTCAAAATGGCATGAAATCATCATTTTTGGCAATTTTTCAAAATAAGGATCATGGGTTTATCATGGCCTTTATGCTACAGATTCTTTCCATGTTTCCTTTCTCTCTTCACCTCCTCTATATATACATCATTTCCACAAGCATTGGACACGCATACACAACCTAGAGAGAACTCTCAAAATTTCAAAATATATCCAAAGTTGTCAAATCCAGAAAGAGAATTTACAGCCATCTCCAGTCAAAGCTAAGGACCCAAGCGTGCTCTTGAGGCCTCCAGGAGTCATCTCCACACCTTGCACTATCCTGAAGCAAGCCTGAATCGTCCACATAAGCTTCATCATTTGGTATAATTTCCTTGGATCTAATCTTGTTTAATATGCATTATTAATCAATTTAACGTTTATATACATGTTCATAGCGATGTTTAAGACATGTTTGACGTGATGCATACAAGTTTTGAGGCCTCAAACACGTGATGCCATTGTTAGGGCATCCATGGTTGTTGGAGTTTGATCTCTTAGTACAGGGACTTTCAGGACAAACAGACACCGCCATTGGATTCCTGGGGAAATTCTAAAGGGGGTAGGATGCTTTATTTGTTTTGATATTGCTTATATTGTAGGATTCAATTTTGAGGAAAACGGGGAAGATGGTGGTCAACCACTGTGCACGATGGTTTGACTCCCCTGAGATGCGTGGCCATGTATCATTCACCCATTCAAATTCCAGGGCCCCACCTGGGTGCACGTGTCTTATATTCAGCCATTAGGATAATGTTTAATATTTAACTTATGTTTTGTGTACATATTAACGGATGTAAAGCCATCCCAACGGTTGGGTGTGTGAGTGTTAAAGTGTTACGTGTGTGAGAGGTCAGGGGTTCGAACCCTACCTCTTTCATTTTATTTTATTTTTAACTTTTCTTGCAGATTCAGTGTTCATAGGCCAAATTTACTCGCCATGCACCTCCAAATCTGTGATGTCAGGTGTTAGCGTGGCCAGATCCAACGCCCTCATGCGCAGACTACCATGCGCTCCCCAAAATTTCTCCTCACTGGATCAAGCGCTGGTGAAAATGGACCTGGATCTAGTTTTGCCATTCATACCCCCCAATCTGCTTCGCAACATCAGGCCCAATTCTTCTATTGTTTTATTTTCTTTCTTTCTCTATTTTATTTATTTAATTGTTTTATATCACTTAAAAAAACCAATTTTATTTTAATAATAAAATTACAAAAAATAGACTTAGGGTTTTCTAATTTAATTTAATTATTTATTTTGCAAATTAATTAAGTTAATTATTTTGACCTTATTTTAGTATTTTGAAATAATTAGAACTAGGTTCATTTTAATTCAAACTTTTTCTCAAAAAAAACAAAATGCCAAAAAATGAGATTTAATTTTGATCAATAATTTTTTTTTTTTTTAATTTATTGAGCTTTAATTTAATTTAACATTTTTTTAAATAAACAAAAACAACAAAAAGATTTTCTTATTTTACTTAAAACTTTTTAGGGTTTTAGGCGTTCCTTTCGATTCACGCGCGTTATTATTTCCTATATTTTATTTTTCCAAATTATTGTAACTGCCTAATGAGTTGTAATAGTTAGGACTTTCTTCCCTGCTTTTTATTTTCCCCATTTTTGGAATTGTAATAATCCCCCTCCCTGAAGCCTTGTAATAGTTTAGGATTTATATTTTCTGCACTTTAAATTTCTGTACATCTTAACTGCTTAGATGTATTCCTAATAGGATTGCATGACAAGAGCATAATAAACCAAACGTTAGCAAATTAAACACAAGACAAATAATTGAAACAAGCACACTTGCACATATACACCTCTAGGGTATTCCCACTTCGGTTGCCTTTGGAAATAGTCACATCTCTCGAAACGTGAGAGATTTTAGTGGCTACCCTCCAGTTCAAAAAACCATAAGTCCCTCGATGACCCTCTCGACGTTGCCTCGGTAAAAATATGATCTTAGAACCCTAGGGTAGTTACAAAAAATTCTTGCCCAATTGCCTTTGTGACTATAAAAATGACCCACGAATGTCCCTGATACATCCAAACGACTATGGCTATCTACTCTCTAATAGTAGGCTATCCTTGTGTAAAGGAAAGGAGGAAAAGAACGACCTTCTGAGTAAAAGTAGATAGTTGTTAGATGCTTGCTCAAAAAACAAATTTTCATACTTACACAAAACAAATTTCAAAACATTTTCAAACACTTTATCAACACTCTTGAGGATTGATACAAGAGTTATCATAAAGCAAGTCGCTACAGTAAGGCATTTTCAAAATACTTTTCAAAAACACACAAAAAGCAAAAGGTATTTTCAAAATGATCTAAGCATCTAAGAGCCCGTAGATAACTACAGATGGAAAGGGTGCTAACACCTTCCCTTTCCATAATCTACCCCCCTTACTCAGAAAACTCTCGAAAGGTATTTTTCTATTCTTTTCACCCTTTCCTTTGTTGGATAAAAGAAACGTATGTGGTGACTTCTGCTTACTGCTACATTTGCAAACACAAACGCAAAACCAATATAACAGTCGGTTCTGCCACCGTATCACACATATAACTAACTCTTTACCTTTTACAGAAAGATTAATCAACAAATTAATATCATCAACTACCTATATAATCAAACAAATTCCTAACAAGTATTTCCATATAAGACTTGCCCTAGAGAGTCATTTTGAAGAATATCTCCCCAAGACGAAATCAAGCTTGGATTCCTTCTGATGCTTATTGAAGTAGTAGTCGTCACAGATTCCTTCATTACCTGTTGAAGTAGTAGTCGTCGCAGATTCCTTCATTACCTGTTGAAGTAGTAGTCGTCATAGATTCCTTCATTACTTGTTGAAGTAGTAGTCGTCATAGATTCCTTCATTACCTATTGAAGTAGTAGTCCTAATATATTCCATCATTACCTGTTGAAGTAGTAGTCGTCACAGATTCCTTCATTACTTGTTGACGTAGTAGTCGTCATAGATTCCTTCATTACCTGTTGAAGTAGTAGTCATCATAGATTCATTCGTTACCTGTTGAAGTAGTAGTTGTCATAGATTCCTTCATTACCTGTCGAAGTTGTAGTCGCATGTAGACTCTTTTCTGGATACATCTCTTAAAGATCAAGCCAAGCACTAGACTTACCAACAGTCATTCTAGATGGCATCTATAAGCTCATCTCCGATAATGTTTCATTACCTCTCCAAATCGAATCTTTAAGCCTATTCTCTACACAATTAACCAACAGCATTACTTTGTACACCAACGGGTGCAAATTTCTGGGCACTTTAGTGTTCAATCATCTTCTACCTTCAAGTCAAGAATGACGAACATACTAATCTAACTCTTCAGGTTTTAGAATATTGAATAGGGGGAAGCTATTAAACCCCAAAATTTTCCCTCTCTTTACTCAAGACATTGCTCAAAAAGTTTCAAGAGTTTAATCAGAAAAGATCACCTCCAAACTCACTGAGCCTCCAAATTAGGGTTTTGACTGAAGTTGACTGATCGTTGACTTTTGACCTAATACAAAATCTAATGGTTTGAAACTTAATTTCAAGGGATCAAACACAACATGTTGACCTAATTTAATGACTCAAATCACTTATCAAGATCAAAAGATTGATAGCTGAATTTTTGATCAACTGATGAAAAGTTAATTGGCACACAAAAAGTCAAACTGTGACTTTTTG
Source organism: Vicia faba (assembly GCA_948472305.1). Lineage (NCBI taxonomy): Eukaryota > Viridiplantae > Streptophyta > Magnoliopsida > Fabales > Fabaceae > Vicia > Vicia faba. The sequence continues at coordinate 398,331,757 of OX451739.1, forward strand.
GTCAACATTATATTCCAAAGATCAAAGTTCGTCAAGACATTCAAAAATATCTAAATTGATCATCAAGAATCAAGAAAGTCAAGAAAGTCAACAAAAACTCAATATTTTCAATACTTAGAAAATTTCAAAGTGTTTTTTATACTTGATAATTTCATTACTTCATGACATTTTTCACCAAGATGCAAGATGATTAAAAGAAAACTTTTAACATGAAAGTTATAGATCTTGATGAATTCTACAACTTTGTATTAGAGGTTTGATGTCTAAAAAATGCTTAGATTTGAAGATACAGGCTTATTAAGTCATGACATTTCTGTATAAACACTTAGAGAAATTTTCAGCAGGTTTGGTCATGTTTTTGTCCCAACTTCTTGGCCAATTTCCATCAAGTTCCCATTGGATTTATCCAAAATGGTTAATATGAAAGTTGTAGACAATATTTCAAGCTTTTCAAAACATCCAAGAGCATGAATTTATCATACTTGAGCTAGGAGATTCAAAGGCATGAAGTTGGGCATCCATTCTTGAATTACAAGTCATTTTGGTGAAGAACACATAATCAAATCTACATGTTATGCTGTATAATCTTGTGTTACAGGCCTTCTAACTTTCAAATCTCACCATAATTTAATTTTTACACAAACTTTTGAGCTATGGTCCAATTGTTTAAGCTTTGTCCAAGTGATCTTTCCATTTATGGCACAAAGGCACCATTACCATTCTTGAATAGCATGCTTTAATCACAATGTCAACTCCTTGAGCCTCTCAATGGTTTCTTCTACACATACACAATGTCAAAACAAGAAGCAACCATCTACAACCTGCAAAGCACTCCTAAAAACATGCCATGCCCATATTGGAACTATGGAAAAGTCATGAACTCTCACTTACAACCCAACCTAGCCACAACATATGATTTTGAAAATTTGATCAACCCTTATCCTAAAACCTCTTGCCTATAAATAGAGAAATAATTTGCAAGTCAAAAAGGGATTAACAAGCCCTCAAAGCCTCTCTACTCTCAAAAAACCAGAATTGTCCATAAAACCTCCATTCTTGAGCTTTGAAGTCCAAATCTTTGAACCTCTCACACCTTACAAGTTTTGCCCAAACAAACCGTCCAAATACTTCACATACATCATATAGAAGTTGTTCAAACCCAAGAACAACTTCTGTAACATCATTATCACCATCTTCCAAACCCAAAAATAGTACCTTGCAACTTGACTTGGTTGGAGTGATTTAGCAACTTTCAGCACAAAGTGAGGATTTGTCTAGCTTCAAGAAGGTCTAAAGAAGTTTAATCAATCACCACTTCGCACCCAAAAACATCCATACATGTTCTAAATTTTTTGCTTCAAGGGGTAAATTTTCTCAAAACTGTAATATCTTTATCCATACATCATTTGCTTTTGCTTTCAAAAGGATACAACAGGACAGATCAAAGAGGAAACTAAGCACAAGCCATGCCAGAGGCTGATACGGGTGCTCGTGTCATACGACACGGCCCGTGTCAGCTCAGCTGGGTTGAAAACTTAATAAAAATGCAGGGCAGGTCCTGACACGGATGTCCGTGTCACACGACACGGCCCGTGTCAACTCAATTGGTTCAGACACGTGCAAAAAAATACGCAGGCATGGGCTGACATGGGCGCCCGTGTCATTTTAGCTGGACAAAAAAACATGCGCAAATCCAGGAACAGGTCCTGACACAGGTTCCCGTTTCCACTTACACGGCCCGTGTCAGCTCAGGCATCAAATTTCCTAATTTTGAGATTTTCTTAAGTTTACTTTGGACATATTGCATTGCTTAGAGATGACCTAACACCATAAAACTGTTTTTCTAAGTGAAACATCTAAAACAATTTTATAAACAGTTAGTGTTCTTTTTTAAGTTAACTTAGACCTAGGTTTTTTTCTACAATTAAATGAACTACAAAACCTTTTTCTATCAAAAACCATTAAAAAAAATTTCTCTTCTCTTTTACATCTTCTTGCGCATTTTACTATTTTGCATTATAAAATATGTAATTGTCAAAGCCTATAATATTAATTAAGGTTTATTTTTACTGTCATCCCCATTTGTAAATTTGTATCCCCCATCCCCTCAAGTATTGTAATAGCGTAGGACATTTAATTTTCGCAATTTATCGCTTTCCATATTATTTCTAGTAATTAGGGTTTGTATGGCAAGATCTTAAAATCAATACTAGATAACCCTAATTCAAGACAAATGAATGAAAACAAAAATACTTTGCATACTTGAACCTCTAGGGTAACCCACACTTGTTGCCTCAAATATAAACAATCATGTCCCTCGAACGTGGGATACTTTAGCAAAAATCCTCGATTATAAGATCGTAGTCCCTCGATGACCCTTCGATGTTGCCTTCGGTAAGTGATCTTAGTCCCTTATGATAAATTGCTAAGGTGTCCTATAATGTTGCCTTCTATGATTGTACGATGACCCACGCATATCCCTTCACATCCAACGATATGGTTTCTTACTAACTAATGGTAAGATAACACTGTCTAAAGGAGGAGGAAAAGAACAAATAATTTCTTTTGAGTAGGTAGAACGTTAGTAGTTGCTTGCTCAGGAACACTTCAAAACAATCATCTTTCAACACACCAACACTTTCTTGAAATATTTTCAAAGTCAATACTTTATATGCATTATTATACATACGAGAATCATTACAAAGTTTTCCCAACGATGACACTTTTAAAAATATTTTCAAACAAACACATTCACAAAAGCATTTCAAAAGTGAGCTAGCAACTAAGAGCCCGTAGATAACTACAGGTGAAAAAGATGCTAACACCTTCCCTTTTCATAACCTATCCCCCGAACTTAAGAAAAATCTCAAAAGGTATTTCTTGTTCTTTCCCTCCTTTCCTTTATTGGATAAAAGAAAAGTTAGTGGCTACTCTTGCTATCCGCAATAATTGCGATAAAACGTAAAACACCCAAGTCAGTTCTCCCACCATATTACACGCGATATACACCCGAATTCCTTCATCATCAGATCAATCAAGCATCTCATCCAACACACCCCAAAACAAGCGCATGGTATACCTCGGAAATTTAGCCACACATGATCCAAAACAGGCGCTGGACTCTATTCTGGGCCTGAATTTTTTTTTGGAACTCTCACCCCCTTTTTGGTCACACACACGCAGGCCCATATAACTTTTTTATTTATTTATTTTCTGATTTCAAACAAATTCCCTTTTGGGCCTAACCCTGTTTACTATTTTTTACCACCCTTTTTACTTATAAACACCCAACCCATTTATTTTATATTTTCATTATTTGTTTATTTATCTATTTATTTTATTAAAACTAAAAAACACCAAAACATATATTTTTCTTAAATAATTCAATTTAAGTATTTTATTTTATTTTTATTAAATTAAATTCTATTATTTTCTTTTACATTGTAAAATATTTTTTAAATTAATACTAACATTCAAATTATTTTCTAAACAAATTATTTAGACTTAGGTTTTGTTTTCTTCTTAAATTCAATTGACCTAGATTTTAGGTTTCGATTAAATAATTAATTAACTTCTTTTTTGTAAATAAAATTAATTAGTCTAATTAGGTTAATTACTAAAACTTTTTTCCCCATCAAAAACCCTAAAAAATAATTTTCTTTTCTTTACATTTTGTGTATTAATGTTGTAACTCATATTCAATGGTTTGTAATAGTAATTAGGGCCTTATTTCTTTCTTCCCCTATTCACCAAATTGTACCCCTCATTCCCAAAACATTGTAATAGCGTAGAATATTTAATTTCCGTAATTTATCGCTTTCCTTATTGTTGCTAGTAATTAGGGTTTGCATGACAAGACTAAAATCAAATCATATAAAACCCTAATTCAAAGATAATATACATGAAAACAAAACACTTTGCATACTTGCACCTCTAGGGTAACCCACACTTGTTGCCTCAGATATAAACAGTCATGTCCCTTGAATGTGAGATGTTTTAGCAAAAGACCCTTGATTAAAAGATCATAGTCTCTCGATGACCCTTCAGTGTTGCCTTCGGTAAATGATCTTAGTGTCTTACGACAATTGCTAAAACGTCTTACAAGTTGCCTTCTATGATTGTACGATGACCCTCGCATGTCTCTCATATCCAATGATATGGCTCTCTACCAATCAATGGTAAAAAAGCACTATCTAAAGGAGGAGGAAAAGAACAAAGACTTTTTGAGTAAGTAGATTGCTCGTAATTGCTTTCTCACAAACAAAACCATACCACACCTCACACTTTCAAAATACTTTCCAAAACAAACATTTTGTATACATTCTCAATGATACGAGAATCGTTATAAAATTTCCTTACATTGGCATCTTCAAAACACCTTTCTAAAATATTCTCTTTCAACAAATATTCTCAAAACCAACACTTTGTATACATTCTCAGCGATGCGAGAATAATTTCAAAGTTTTCCATACGAAGGCGTTTTCAAAATATTTTCAAACTTACACAAACACAAAGCATTTCAAAGTGAGCTAGAAATTAAGAGCCTATAGATAACTACGGATGAAAAGGGTGCTAACACCTTCCACTTTTATAACCTACCCCCTGAACTCAAGAAAAATTCTCAAAAGGTCTTTCTTGTTCTTTTCACCCTTTCCTTTATTGGATAAAAGAAAAGTCGGTGGCGACTCTTGCTATCCGCAATATTTGCGATAAAACGTGAAACAACCACGTTAGTTCTCCCACCATATCACAACGTGCCACATTTTATTTTTTATTTTCTAAAAAATACAACCCATTCCCTCGGTTGAGATGGCAACCGAGGGGGAAAGTATTCAGGGGACACGCCTTTGAATCCTAACAATGTATTTTTATGTCTTTTTATTTTATTTTTAAATTTTTATATGACCTATTACCTTGGTTGAGTTGGCAACCGAGGGGAAAAATATTTCGGGGAGACGCCTTCGAATCCCATCAACTTCATTTTATCACCTTTTATTTTTTATTTATTTTTTATTGATGACCTATAACCTCTGTTAAGCTAGCAACATATGGGAAATTCTTTGTCCAATTTGATGAAAAATTAATTAACGAATCTTTATTGCCCGTTTATAAAGTAATATCATTTACAACTCATCAGTCCACATGAAACATCAACGATCGGTGTGAAACCTTCACCTGCCAATCAGAACGTGAACGCCACAACAATCCATATTAGATGTAAAGTTATGAAATGCAAACATAACTTAATGAAAATAGTTATAATGAAAGCAGTTGCATGAAGTACACCACCATTATCTGTGATGGATTGTAAGAGTAGAAAAATGTTTCAAGATTAGTTCCTTAATGTAATCTCTTCTCTTGAAATTATTTGTTAAAAAGATTTAATATTAGTTATGAAAGCATAGATGTAACTTAGCAATGTTAGTATTATTTTTTTGTGTCAAGTAAAATATTTAATGTTGTTGTTGTTATTTTTGTTGTTAAAATTTAATGTTTAACGATTTTATTGATTTTGTTTATTTTGTTTTTGTTGTTATTTTTTATATTTAATGTTTAATGATTCTATTTATGTTGTTGTTGTTGAGATTTAATGTTTAACGATTATATATATTTTATAATTGAGATTTAATGTTTAACAATTTTATTGATTTAATTTATTTGTTATTGTTGTTGTTGAGATTAATGTTTAACGGTTCTATTGATTTTGTTATTGTTTTCGTTGTTGATGAGATTTAATGTTTAATGTTCTATTAATTTTGTTTTTTGTTATTGTTATTGTCGTTATTGATGATGATGATGATGATGATGATGATGAAGATTATGAAGATGATGATGATGATGATGATGATGATGATGATGATGATGATGATGATGATGATGATGATGATGATAAGGAGGAGGAGGAGGAGGAGGAGGAGGAGAGGGAGGAGGAGAAGGAGAAAGCTTCAGAAACTGTCGACAAATTTGATACTTTGGAGATTGAAATGAAAAAATAGGTTAAAACAAAATTATCTAAACATGACATTTCACCTTGGGTATTATTACAATTGAGGTAAAAACTCACATTTCACCTTGGATATTAATTCCAACCAGGGAAAAAGTGGGGTTGATTTTCAATTTTGAAAATAAAAAATGTTGTTGTTGGGTATCGAGCCCATGCACAATACAACTTTTCCCTCGTTGGAATTTCACCCGAAGGGAAAAGTGGAAACTTTTCATGATGCCCTTTGTTACTTCGCCCATGAAATCAAGGTAAAATCTATTTTCCAACTGAGGTAAAAGGTATTTTTCATAGTAGTGCGGGTGTCCAAGAGAAAACCGGTAGTAACACGAAAATAAGGGGAAAAGGTCAATATTCATCTTGTAGAAAAGGGGTACTCACAACATAAGGAGATTGACTATGATGATATTTTCTCTCTGGTTTTCAGACATACTTCTATCAGGATATTGTTAGCCTTGATAGCTATACAAAACATGCATTTAGAGAAGATGTATGTGAAGATATCATTTGTTCATAGTAATCTAGAAGAATAAACTTACAAGGTGCAACCATAGGGATTCAAAGACACTAGACATGGAAGACTTTTTTTTATATTAAAGAGATCTTTGTGTAGTTTAAAGCAGTCTCCAAAGTAATGGTATAAGCATTGTGATTCATACATGCTTCAGATTGGGTACATAAGGTGTGAGTATGGCTGTTGTGTTTATGTTAGGAGCCTTGATGACAACTCTTTATTTTTATGTTATTGTATGTTGATGACATGTTGATTTCCACTAATCACTTACATGACATAAATGAATTAAAAACAATGTTGAAAAGGAGTTTGACATGAAAAACAAAGGTGCTACTAAGAAGATTTATGGAATGCAAAATCACAGGAATAAGAGTGCTAGAAAATTATGGCTTTCTCATGAAAGCTATGTTGAAAAAGTGTTACACAAGTTTGACATGATTAATTCAAATTCTATGAGTACTCCATTAGCAAATCCTTTTAAGCTCTCATTAGATCAATGTCCAAAGACCAACATATAAGCTAAGTATATGTTAAAGTTTCATGATGTCAATGTTATTGGTTGTTTAATATATGTTATGGTCTTCACTAGACCAAATTTAGCATAATCTATAAACCATGTTCGTAAGTTTACGTTCAAACCAATCAAGCATCATTGAGAAGCATTTAAATGGAGTTTCACCTTCTTTAAGGATACAACGAGTTGGGGTATCATGTTTAGCAATGAATAAGGAAACCTTTCAGTTATAGCATAATTTGATTCAGACTATTATAGTGATATAGATGATAGAAGGTCTAAAATATGGTATGCTTTTATTTTAGCAGGATGACCTATTTTTTTAGAAATCATCGGTATAATTCATAGTGATCATGTTGATAGTTGGCGACATGTGAAGATGCGAAAAAAGTATTATGACTTAATGATTGGTGAGAAGTGTTAAACAAAGTGAAGTTTGGTTGCATTGTGATAGTCAGAGGGTCATTTATTTGGCAAATAATTAGGTGTAACTTGTCAGGACCAAGTATATTGATGCGAGGTTTCACAATATTAAAGAGTTACTTGCATTTGAACATGTATTACTTGAAAAAGGCTCAAACTTCAAAGAATGCGGCTGATATGTTCATCAAGCCCGTCATTCGTGACAAGTTCAAATATTGCTTGAACTTGTTACATGTTTCTCATTGTTAAACAAGAGGTATGTCTCCCTAGTTTTCCAGATATGATCGTCATGTTGAAAATCTTCATAGAGATTTAATATTCGCCAATGTGAAAATTGTTGAGTACAGATCATATTAAGACAAAGAGGGATAAAATATACAAATCTACTTATTGCGGATATGTGACTGAGATGCGGTGACAGTAACCCCCACGATACTATCTAAAGATATTGATGTAAATTGAATCGTAATATGATACATTTTGCTTGTAAAAGTGTAACTTTAATTAATTATAATTATTAAATAAAAATATAAGAAATCATAATTACTCTATTGTGATAGAGGTAGCTGTTAGGGAGAGTTACTAGGAGCATTGATATATAGTGTAGGAATAAGCACCTTTGTGAGAGGCACACCACTTATCCACCTAAAACCTTAAGGTGATAAGTGAGTGGGTTCTCCCATTTATGTGGGACTATTTTCCCACTTACTCACACTTGCTATATTATTCCAACACTCTCCATCAAGTGTGAGTCCACAATGATCCCCCACTTGTACCGTCATTGACATCTTGCAACGGAACACCACTTCCTGAACGCATTTCGATACAAGTCTCTTCCGATCTGTTTCTCGAACCAAAAACTCTGATATCATGTTAGGGGGAGTTACTAGGAGCATCGATATATAGTGTAGGAATAAGCACCTTTATGAGAGGCACACCACTTATCCACCTAAAACCTTAAGGTGATAGGTGAGTGGGTTCTCCCACTTATGTGGGACTATTTTCTCACTTACTCACATTTGCTATATTATTCCAACAGTAACCAGCGTTAATTAAATTATATTATTTTTACTTCCCTTTAATATTTTATACAATTGTTCTAACATAATTTGATTTATTTTTTATTTATATTTATTTTAAAGTGAAATACTTTACTAGAAGTGATTAGGTTTAGTTAGAAAATCTACAAGTATACGCAAAGCAAAATAAGGGATTCAAACTCTTATACCACGCGGACCAATAAAAAATGGTGTTAAAAGTTTCATCATATCTTGCATGCAATTTCAGATTTTATATGCATATTTTCTTTATTAAAGTTCAAAACCATCTATGGAAAAAGACATTAACACAATTTTCATGCATTTAAAGGACCCATTCCACTCAGTAATTACTTGGTAAAAACATTCAATTACAAACCATTTCATAAAAATAAACACCTTTTTAAGCTAAATATAGCGTTTTAAAATGAGTGCATTTATTTAATTTCTCGTACTACTTTACATAAAATTTTGAAAAAGTATTTTTATTTTTTGGTCAAATAGTTTAGTAATCACTACTATTTTTAGTACTATCTCCGGTCTTATATATAAGTAATTTTTATTAAAAAATTCATCTTTTAAGAAAAATATTTAAATGTATTTAAATCTTATATAATTTTTTTGCCCATATTTTTTATTTTAGAAATCGTTAAAATATAGGAATGTGAAAAAAAAAATAGGGATATATATGAAATAATGATATTAAATGTAATAATTATATGTGTTTTTTTGCTTATATTTAAGACCACTGGAATTTTTGTTGTTGCTTATATTCAAGACCGGAGGGAGTAAGTATTATGAGAGAATTATAACTATTACATTATAATTATTGTCTTTACTTAGAATTATGGTAGAGTTGTATCATTAAAATTGAGAGAGCCAAAGAGTCATCGTCTTGATTACTAATATATTATTTTCTGTTAGTTTCCTTTAAACATATATAAAGGCTTTGTAATGTTAAGTCGTATGCATGAAAAAAGTGTATGGTGAATTCAATAGAAATCAGGGTATTTCAAAGTCCAGTCTCCATCAGTGGAAGTTTATTGCAAAGTGTGACTCAAAAATATCTTCTTATTCTAAATTCTGCAACAATATAATTTATCACATATCACCTCTAGAATACCATCAACAGCGTGGTATCAGAGTTGTTGATCCTTGCAGCTGCAACAAAAACAACAAAAAATATGGCTTCCACAATCAAAACTCTGCAACTTATAGCAATATTAAAGTTCCTTTAATTGAAGGTGAGAATTATGATTTTTGGACTGTTAAAATAGAGACTCTATTCACCTCTTTGAATGTTTGGAGCTCGTCCAAAACAGGTATGAAGAACTATCACCTACAGAGGCTGGAGAATCAAAAGAAAATGTTTAAGAATCAAGCCAACAACTTAAAGAATTTGAGAAGAAGAAGATCACATATGTTGGAGTTCTCGGGATGATTCAAAGATGAGTCTCTCTATCCATTTTCCCAAGGATTGTGAGAGCAAAAACATCAAAGGAAGCATGTAATATTCTATAACAAAAGTTTGAAGGGGACTTAAAGGTGAGAATTGTGAAACTTCAATCTCTTAAGAGAGACTATGAAAATGAAAGAATGAAAGATAATGTGAGTTTGAATTAATACTTTAATAGACTCTCTGAATTGGTGAATCAAATGAAGTCACATTGAGATACAATAGATGATCACAGAATTGTTGATAAAATTCTGATTAGTTTGACAGAAAAATTTGATCCTATGGTGGTCGTTATAGAAAAAACTAAGGACCTATCAACTATGTATGTTCAAGGGTTAATGGGGTCTTTAAGATCCTACGAGCAAAAGTTGTTACGACACTCTGAAAAATCAATTAAGAGTGTCTTTCAATCTAAACTCAACATTCAGTCCAACAATGGTGAAAATAAGCCCCCAATACAAAATAGAGGCGAGTCTTCTAGAGGTGGCAGATTTGGAAGAGGCAGAGGCAGAGGAAGAAACTCAAGAGGAAGAGGAAGAGGCACAAATGACGGAAGATGGCATTAAGGAGTATAAAATAAATGGTGTAAAATTTGTAAGAGTAACACTCATGACGAGAAGGATTATTGAAACTAGGGCAAACCACAATGTCACAATTGCAAGAGATTCGAGCATATTTAAAAAGATTTTCGTTTTTCCAATCAACAACATGCTTCATTTGTAGAAGGAGAAAACAATGAAGGTAATTTGTTCTTTTCTTGTCAAAAAGCATTTCAAGAAGATAAAAATGTGTGGTTTTTGGATAGCGGTTGTAGAAATCATATGACTGGAAAGAAAAAAGATTTTATCAACATTGATTCATCATTTGACTCGAAATTTAAATTGAGCAATGGAGAACATGTTGAAGTAAAAGGCAAAGGAAGCATCAGAGTTACAACAAAGCAAGGAAGAAAAGTCATTTGTGACACTCTTTATGTGTCAGAGTTAGATGAGAACTTGTTACTAATTGGACAACTTTTGGAGCATGGTTACTCTCTAAATTTTGAGAGTCGAGAGTGGAGAATTTTTTATTCAAAGTGAAGAAATGTTGTTGTTGTAAAAATGACTAGCAATAGAAGCTTTCCACTTTCTCTTAATTATGAGAAAAAATTTAGTATGATGGCTAGAGAAGATAATGACCCTTGTTTATGGAACAATAGACTTGGGCACTTGAACTACAATAGTCTCAAGTTGCTTTATCAAAAGAATATGGTGTATGGGCTGCCAATAATTGAATAAAAAACTGGTGAGTGTGAAGGATGCATGCTTGGAAAACACCACTACCAACCATTTCCAAAGGAATGAGCATGGAGAGCCAAACAAGTGTTATAACTTGTACACACAGATGTGTGTAGCCCTATGAATACTCTGTCTCATGGAAAAAACAGATACTTTATCTTGTTATTGAGGATTTACCCGCATGACATGGGTATATTTTATGAGACAAATATCTCAAGTTTTTGTAATTTTTAAGAAGTTTAAAGCTTTTGTTGAGAAACAAGGTGGTTAGTTTATAAAAATATTGAGAAGTGAAAGGGGGAAGAAGTACACCTCAAATGAATTTCACAAATTTTGTGAAGATGAAGGTGTTTAAAGACAACTTACTATTGGTTATAATCCTCAACAAAATGGTGTATCTGAAAGAAAGAACCAAACCGTGATGGAGATGGCAAAATCTATGTTACTTGAGAAAGGTTTTCCTAAAACCTTTTGGCCCGAGGCTGTTAATGTTGCTATGTATTTACTGAATAGATGTCCAACTGAGGTTGTATGGATTAAGACTCCATTTGAAGCTTGGAGTGGAAGAACACCTTGATTTAACCACCTTAAAGTTTTTGGATGTGTTTGCTATGCTCAAATTCTTAAACAAAAGAGGACAAAGTTGGAAGAAACAAGTAAAATATGTGTCTTTATTGGCTATAGTTCCATATCAAAGGGCTATATACTTTACAACTTAAAGACAAACAAAGTGATGATTATCCGAGATGTTGTATTTGATGAGAAGACTTTTTGGAATTGGGAAGAAGAAAAAATGAACGAGAAAATAATCCCTGAAACTTTATTACAACAAAATTCAGCAGCTGAAATGAGCAACTAGCCCCATGTACACCAAGTTCATCATCCTCTCCAAGTTCACAAATTTCAAGTTCATCATCTCCCAACTCAAGTCCAATAAAATTGAAGGATTTAAGTGATATTTATGCAAGGTGCAACTATTGTGTTGTGGAACCAGAAATTTTTTATGAAGAAATCAAAGAAGGTGTTTGAAGGAAAGTGATGCAAGAAGAAATAAATGCAACTGAGAATAACAACACATGGTTGCTAGTTGAAAATCCAAATGACAAAGAAGCTATTGTAGTAAAGTGGGTGTACAAATTGAAATTCAACCTAGATGGTTCAATCTAAAGAATCCAGGCTAAATTAATAGTCAAAGGCTATGCACAACAACCTGGAATTGACTATAGTGAGACTTTTGCTCCAGTTGCACATTTGGACACCGTGAGAACAATTATTACATTAGCAACTCAAAAAATTTGGAATTTGTACCAACTTTATGTGAAGTTAGCTTTCTTGAATGAAGAATTAGAAGAAGAGGTGTATGTGCAGCAACCTCAAGGCTTTGTGACTAAATGCTAAGAAGAAAAATTTAAAAAGTTGAAGAAATCTCTCCATGGGTTTAAACAAGCCCCTAGAGCATGGTATAGTGAAATTGACAACTACTTCATTCAACAAAGATTTCAAAGAAGTCAAAGTGATCCTACCTTGTATGTGAAGCATCAAGGTAAAGATGATATCCTTATTATTGACCTTTCATGTTGATGATTTGGTGTATACGGGTAACAACAAGAAAATGGTTGAAAGTTTTAAAATATAAATGATGAAAAAAATATGAGATGAGTGATCTTGGATTGCTGCATCATTTTCTTGGTATTTTGAGGTTTACAAAGATGAATATCGAGTTTTTATTTGTCAAAAGAGATATGCTAAAAATATTTTAAAAATGTTTGGCATGTGTGGTTACAAACCTGTTGGTATTCCTAAGTGGTGAATGAAAAATTAAAGAAGGAAGATGGTGGAAGATTAGTATATTCAAGCATGTATAGGAGTTTGGTTGAAAGCTTGTTTTATCTTACAACTTTAAGGCCCAATTTAATGTTTGCTTCTAGTTTACTCTCAAGATTCATGAGTAAACCAAGTCATTTACATCTTGGGGTAGAAAAAAGAGTTTTAAGGTATCATGGGAACCATGGAGCATGGAATTAGATTTGAGGAAGAATTCTGAACTTGAAGCTAAAGGCTATTGTGATAGTGATTAGGCCGGAAGTGTTGATGATATGAAGAACACATCAGGTTATGTATTCAATCTTTGTTCAGGTGTTATCTCTTGGTGCTCAAAGAAGCAAGATAGTGTGGCGCAATCTTTAGCTGAGGATGAGTATTTAGCAGATGGATTTTGCTACACAACAATCACTTTGGTTGAGAAGATATTAGAAGACATTGAAGAGAAGCAAGAGGAAAGTCTACAACTTCATTGTGACAACAAATCAGCTATTTCCTTGGCAAAGAATCATATTTTTCATAGTCGTACCAGACACATTAACATAAAGCGCCACTTCATTCGAAGTGTGTTTGAAGAAGGAGATATGCAGTTAGCTTTATGTAGTTCACAAGAGCAACTTGCAAACATTTTTACTAAAGCACTAGCAAGAGAGAGATTTCAACAACTTAGAGAAGTAATGAGAGTTAATAAAACAACACATTAAAGGGGGTGTTAAAATTAATGTGTTGTAACCACCACTATCTTTAGTAAGTATTATGAGAGAATTGTAACCATCACATTATAATTGTTGTCTTTATTTATAATTATGGTAGAGTTGTATCATTAAGATTGGAAGAATCAAAAAGTCCACATCTTGATTATCAATTTATTGTTTTCTCTGTTAGTTTCCTTCAAGCCTATATAAAGGTTTTGTAATGCTAAGTTGTATGCAAGAAAAAAGTGTATGGTGAATTCAATAGAAATCAGGGTATTTCAAAGCCCAACATGCACCCGTGGAAATTTAGTGCAAAATGTGACTCAAAAATATTTTCTTACTCTAAATTCTATAACAATATAATTTATCACATATCACCTCTAAAATACCACCAAGAATCTAGTTAAATTTATATTTTTTAAATGTAAAAGTGATAAATTCAAAATTCGAATTTAAAAGTTATATACTCCATTTCCTTTAATTTAGACATCTCATTTTCTTGTTGGTTTTAAATTATTTAGTATTATAAAATCACAATTTAACTTTTTTTACTAATAACTTTTATTTATCAACTATCTGTCTATTAAAATAAAATACTACTAAATATCCTAAAAATACCTTTTTCTTTTAAAATTTTACACATGAAAAATGACTAACAAATAAATGTCAAATATCCAAAATATTATAACGTCCCCTTCAATCTCATTCTAACACATGGCATAACAAATTCAAATTCAATTTTGTCTATTTCACTCTCACAAATCTCCCAAATCCACTTTTGCCCAAATTTACAATTTATTTAATTAAATGTTTATTAGTTTATAAATATATATAATATATGTATTTAGTTTTTGTTTTTACCATAAATTTAGTCAATCCTATTTATTTATTATTATTAAAAATATTAACAAATCTATTTTTAAATTTTAATAAAATTAAGAGTTTATTTTTGAAAATGGATAATACAACGTAGTCGTAGACACAACTAACTTTCCATATCACATATCATTATCATAAAAATATATATTTTATGATATTTGAAAATAAATATTTTGTATGTCAAATAATAAAAATTATTAATTAAAATAAATTATTTTTTTATAGTGAGTTGTGAGATGGAAAATTTTTTTTTTTTTCACGTGTCATTATCAACAAAATACGTATTTTATTTTAATTAATAATTGTTTTTATTTGAGACACAAAATTTTTATTTTAAAATATAAAAAATTCTATTTTTCTCACAAATCACTATTAGTAAAATTTCTCTGTTTTTTACGTGTCACTATCAACAAAATATTTATTTTATTTTGATTAACAATTGTATTTATTTTAGATACAATTTTTATTTTAAAATTTCACAATTTATCTTTTTTTACGGACGACTATCAACAAAATATATATTTAATTTTAATTAATAATTGTTTTTATTTGAAAAACATAATTTTTATTTTAAAATGTGAAAATTTCTTTTTTTTTCACAAATGACTATGAATAAAATATAGATTTTATTTTAATTAATAATTATATTTATTTGAAATATAAAAAATTTATTTTCAAATATTAAAAAAAAAATCTCTGTTTCACGAGTTTTTTTTTATTCTATAATAACACAAATACACATGTAGATGCTGCATAATTGTTTAATCCTTTCCTTTTCATGTGTAAGATGAAGGCTCACTGCACAAGATAGAGGTGCCATTGGGATTCAGAGGAATCTTTTGCTGCATAAATGTTTTACCTTTTACAATTAAACTAGCTAGAGGTGCCATTGCCAATGCTTTATTACCATACCCATATCTACGTATAATATTGACATAACATACCGTATGCGTCACATTTTTCATATCATAAAGTTGCTTCTTCAAAAAGGTAAGGCTTTTCTCCCGACATAAAATATAATAAGTCCCCTTTTGAATCGAAATTCCAAATGCTTTTTTTTAAATCAGATTGAGAGTGTATTTGGATTTGGGTGTTCGGTCAGAATAAATTCTAACAAAATTTAATTTGGTACAATTGAATTTAATAATTTTTTTTGAATAAACTCTTAAATAAATAAAAAATATAGGGATAAAATAGAGAGGAATCAACCTCACAAAAAAGAAGGAGAGAAAAATCTACTACTTCAAGAGGAAGTGAACCTAAAACAAGGCAAACATACTCTATTACTTACAAAATTCTTCTTTAAACTAATCGGAATGGATTCAAAAAAGATTAGAGTAGTCAAGTTTTAGTCTAAATTAGCTAACAGGTCTGCACAAGAGTTGCCCTCCCTAAAGATGTGAGAGACAAAAAGATGATTGTTGTTATAGTAAGAGATACAATCTTCCCAACTTCTACGGAGTTGTCAAGGGATAAGCGAAGGATTAGCAAAAGCCTTCACCACAAGTTAAGAATCTGACTTTATCCACAGCTTATTCCAACATTTGCTTTTAGCAATTTGCATAGAAAACAAGGCTGCCTGGAACTCAGGAAGAGAAGAGGAAGGCCAAGGAACATTAGCCGCAAAAGCTAAGAGAAAATTCCTGAACTTAGCACGAAAAATCCCACCACAGCCCGCCATCGACGAATTGAGAGGAAAAGCGTCATCACAATTACATTTCACTCAATCCAGAGGAGGAGGATGCCAAAAGAATTCAATAATACGAGGAGCATCCTGCGGCCGGATCTTTATGTTGAAAATCGTAAGAATGCGAAAGTCATCCATCGAAGAGTAAAAAGAAGTTGTGGTGTTCATCCCGGTGAGAGTGATATGGCTGAAGATTTTCTTAATGGTGTTCCAAGAATTAGGCGCAATATTTTTGAACCTAGCCCAATTCCTAGCTTCCCATAAGAAATAAATGATATAAATAATGGTGGAATGAAGAACAACCTTACACTGTTTGGACCAAGAAGCACACCGCTCCCACCAATCTTCTAAATTTTGAGGCAGATTATGGATATTGATTACCTTGTAGAACCAACTCCAAACTTTACCCGCGAAAGCGCAATCAAAGAACAAATGCTTGTTATTTTCAACATGATTATTACAAAGAGAGCACATAGAAGCGAAACACAAGCCTTTATGCATAAGCTTATCATCTGAAGGAATTTTCTCTAACATAAGCTTCCAAACAACTAGAAATTTAGTCGGAGGGATATCCCAACTCCAAATAGATTTTGTCCAAAGCTGGGGAGAAGAAGGAGCTTTGAAGATATAAGCATCCTTGAGGGTTAACTCACTAGACAAAGTGTGAGGCCAAATAAAGTTGTCTTACTGATCTAGAAAAATAGAAGGAAGCGACCGAAGCTGGATAAAAGGAAAAAACAACAACCAAGAAACCGGTATTATCCAATTACCATCCACAATAAACTCCGAGAGATTAGAGGAATCAGAAATACCAAGATTGTGAAGAACTGACAAAGAAGTTTATGCAATTAGGGAAGGGTCGCACCATTGGTCATGCCAGAAGCTAATGCTAAAACCGTTACCCATCGACCAAACGTCAATGCTACGAAGGAGGGCATATTCAGACTTTATAGAAGCCCAAATAGAAGAGAAAATATGGTATTTAATTACTCCATACTGCTTAGTCACCCGACTATTCAGAATTTTGGCCCACTGATGATGACTAGTAACCAAATCCCAAGCAAGCTTCATTAAGCTTGGATAAAGATCTAATGCCTAGACGTCCATGAGAAAAAGGCTTACAAATCTTGCTCTAATCCACTTGAACAAGCTTCCTATTATCCACCGATCCAGACCAAATGAAATTCCGAATAGATTTTTCAATATGCTTGAGGAGAGAGGAGGGCCAAGAATAGATAGCCATGGTATGCATAAGCATGCCATGTACAGTAGACTTCACAAGCAAAGTGCGGCCATCCATGGATAAAACCGAGCATTTCCAAGCTTCCGGTTTGGAAATAATTCTATCCGCAATCAGTTGAAGATAGGAGCACTTAACTTGACCTTTGAACAGAGGAATCCCAAGATAAATGAAAGGGAGTGAGCCAAGAGAAAATTAGGTCATAGAGAGAATCTGGGACAACTTATCACAAGGAATAACACCAGTAAAAAGGAAGGATTTGACAGCATTTACAATCTGCCCAGAAGTTGCCAAGTAATTCTTAAATAAGTCCCTTAAAGCTTTGAGATTGTTGATTTTACCTTTGCAAAAAAGAAGGATGTCGTCTGCGTACATGATATGAGAAGGAATGATTAAGCGGCAGAAGCTTTCGTAAGGCTAAGGGAGTCAACAAGCACAAGCTTGGAAAT